>JBBDGP010000626.1:2625000-3203223 GCA_037952835.1 Lithobates septentrionalis | reverse complement strand
TTCTAAACTACTGCCATAGGGGTTATCTATAAGGATCTACATGCCTCCTGCATGTATCTTCACCTGTCAAATGTCTCCCTCTGTCTGTTATGAGACCCGAAAAACTGCAGATTCTGTGGGTGGGTCTATTGTCTGGAGCTCGGTGGGTGGAGTCGTGATGTCAGTAGAGTCCCCGCCCACCTCTACACTCCCCAATCACCTCTACACTCCCCTTGTCAATATGCATTTTCTCCTGTGTATTTCTTACACTGAACTTCTGCTATGATCTCTAACATCCAGTGAAAAGACAGGAAAGTAACCACATGACTTCAGCATGCCAAATCATGCTGAGGTGTGGAACATCCAATCCTTGCAGAGCTGCTGAAGAAAGGAGTGGGGGAGGGAATTAAAAAATAATGCATGTCTTAGGCTAGTGCACGAGATATATAAATCACCTGTCACTCACAGCAAGGGGAGGATTTGACAAAGTTTTTCTCTGTTTGTCAAGTTTTATCTCAACAATAAAAGAGGATTGCTCAGAGCTGGATTAACTCTTAGTGGCAAGACTGGGCTCAAATGATAGGAAATCTTATACTTTACATTATGACATCAAAAAAAAAAAAAAATTCAGGTTTGCATCTACTTTAGTCTCAAACATCATTTTCAATATTTTTAAGGCTGTTTCACCTGCTTATATTTGTCTTACGCTGGTTGTTCCCTCATCAACACACTAACAATTTATTTCATGAATCCTTTCTAATTTTTTACTACATACCTTATTTTGACCTATGCCGTGCATGGCAGATCATGGCTGGTGGGAGGGGCCAGCAGGAAGCTGTACAGAGCTTCCTGAAAACATTACAGCACCCTGCCTCAGTATATTTCTCAAGAACCTTCAGACCCGATGCGAGTAGTGGGCTGGCTCTAGGGAGGAGTTATGCAAATGTAAAAATGCCTTGATGGGTAGATGTCAGGTTGGAGGAGTGGGCGAGCTTCATTGGCTTATAGACCACCCTAGGTAACCCCTACATGTGATGCTGAGCCTTCATGATTGAAAGGGGCAGGCCAGAGAAAGTCAATTAGGGAGGAAAGAGCGAGATGATGCTGGATGCAGCTTCTAATGCACAGTGTGCAATGAAATCCAAATAAGCTATTTCAGTACATGAGAGGAGCCTGTACAACTGAACAAGACAGAAGGAAAGGCTAGAGTCCCTCCTTAAATCTGCATCTTTCATTAAAATAACCTCTGATGATCCCCCCATAATGTTTGTTCAGGCACTTCCTGCTGTAGGGTGACAACTCATCCCCCCCCCCCCCCCCATGTGACATTGTTCCTTCTTTGGCCCCCCAGTCATATGAGCTTCTGATGGAGACTACAAGTGACAATAGACTTTACACAGGCATGGCCCACAGTTGTCACCATCAGGAAACCCTCCCTAAGAAATAACACGGCCATTGCTGGGTGCATGGAGACAGTAAGCTGCTGCAGGGGATCAGCAGCACTGACATGTAACAAAGGATACAAAATAGGAGAAAACTGAAATTTTATGAAAAACATGTCAATTATGTATGATATACAGTGCGTTAGCAAGCTAAATATCATTATTTAGGGTTTATGTCTATGTCTACTTTAAATTTATTGTTAAATATTCTTGTATTGTCACAATTTGTTCTATATTATTATTAATAATAATATTTTATTCTTGCCTTTTCAGGTCAACACACAATGAATTAGAAAAAAATAGGTAAGCCTAATTTTTCTCTATATGTGTTCAATTTGTGGATTATCTTTTTTTTTTATTTATTACTATTGATGGGGATTATTATTCTAATTGCTATTATTATTATTATTATTATTATACAGGATTTATATAGCAGCTCTTTAGATTATCTTTTTTTATTATTATTATTGATGGTGATTATTATTATTATTAATAATAATAATATTATTATACAGGATTTTTATAGCAGCTCTTTACAATATTTAATTCCTAATAAACGGGTTCAGTGACCTGACCTGTGACATGTTGCTATGGGTTACAGCGCTGTGCACATCATCTCTGACCCTTGCACTTCTCTAATGACATCTTGTTCCTGCAGTCCCCTCAGTGCCATGGGAATGTGTGGGCAGTGGAGGCGAGGGGCCTGGGGCCAGGACGGGGAGGATGATGGTCTTGCTTAGAATTAGGGAGGGCTAATGGGATGTAGGAGGTTTTAGGAATTTGCCAGTCAGGGGTCACAGGATTTATTCCTTTGACTCTGCTGTTTTTTATTGGCTTGATTGTTGCTATAAAGGACATGCTTTTTCTAATCTTGGTTCAGAGGAGATCGAATTATGATAAAAGATGGCCGAAGGCTCCCATGATAATTTGCACCAGGAAAACGCTGGGCCCCCACTGTACACGGTCACTTACACACTTGTGAGACAAGATGGCTGTGTCCATCTGTTTGGGCGTGAGACCTTAAAGTGGAACTTGACCCATAACAACTTGATAAAAAATAATGTTATTTAGCAAGAAAAACACACTCCACATTAATATTTATGTTACCAAAATGAGTGTGTGCTATAAATTGCCTCCAGCATTGCTCCTGGTTCTTCTTGCTGGAGATCGACATCAGCAGTAAATCATAAAGTAGAACCAAACCCATTGGATTTAACAGTTTAAAAAAACAGATACACTCCTGGAATCCCCTCAACCAAACTGTCAAACCATCAAATGGCTGGTGTCATAGCTGATCACATGTGCAGAACCATGGCAGTTGCAGATCAAACAGAAGAAGAATCCTTGGCGGTAAAGGATAGGAGGGTTTAACTGCTTCCGGACCAGCCGCGGCAGGTTGGCCCCCCTGCGCGAAACCACGTTACTGTACGTGATCTTGCGGGGTCCGGATAACAAGCGCGCGTGCCCGCTGCACAGCGGGGGTGCTGATGCTCGTGGCCGTCGGTCGCGATGACCGCCGGCCACGAGCGATCATGACCAGGAGACACAGAACAGGGACGAGTGTGTATAAACACACACTTCCCTGTTCTGTTCTGACAGATTGTGTGTTCCTTTTAGCTAGGAACCACGATCCGTCACTTCCTGTAGCTAGTCCCCTCCCCCTTCAGTTAGAATCACCTCCCAGGGAACATAGTTAACCCCTTGATCGCCCCCCTAGTGTTAACCCCTTCACTGCCAGTGACATTTTTACAGTAATCAATGCATTTTTAATCGCACTGATCACTGTATTGATGCCAATGGTTCCAAAAATATGTCAAAATTGTCCGATGTGTCCGCCATAATGTCGCAGTCACGCTACTAAAAAAAAAATAATAAAAATGCTATAAATCTATCCCCTATTTTGTAGACGCTATAACTTTTGCGCAATATACGCTTATTGCGATTTTTTTTTTTTATTTATTTATTTTTTTTACCAAAAATATGTAGAAGAATAGATATAAACTGAGGAAAAAAACAGTCCAATTAGTCTTTTAAAGTGACCATTTACAGCAAAATATCCATTTTGCTTTGGAGCTAGGAGGAGATTACAGTCTGCCATGTATCAAGAAAATATTGGGCTGGTGTTGTCAAGATGGCCGCTTCCACAATACACTCTCCTGTACATAAACAAGTGTTGACTGGAGTTAGAGTTGACTGAGATGAGCTGCATCAACCTTTTAAAGGTGTGATTATTTATTCTTTCACTTGCCCATATTGCCCATAGAAACCAGGCTAATTTGTCGTTTTAAAGCGGCCAAACTGAGCCAACTCTGATCCTGAGAAAAGGATCTGTTATATAAGCAGCAGGTTCCTGAATGACATGGCAGGTGGAGGAAGAGGTGGATGCGGTGAGATTGCAGATGACTTCCTGGCTACGTGTTTGAGAAGTAATTCTTATACGGTGGTAGGAGTCGGGGCTTTCATGTGTGCAACGGCTGCCCACACCAGAGCAGCCACTTCTGCTTCATATACGAAGATCAAAGACCTGTTGAGGGGAACATGAATTTTTTGAAAAGGGAGGTTTATTTTGAAGTGTGATTCCACACAGGGCACCTCAAACCTGACTGATGTTCCTAAAAAAATGACAATGTTATTTATTGGAAGACGTAAAATCCGAGCCACACAAAAATTCTGAAAAACATGCAGACATTTACGTTGCGACATTGATAGTGGCTCACTGGCTTCAGCATATAACCTTCAGAAACTGTGCTGGTGTCAAATTTTTAAGACGTTCCACACCACCGTTAGGAATTATGGGACCCCATCCAGCCTACCTGATTCACATCTGAGCATCTACATACATACAGGGATGAATGTGCACTGCTGGGTCCAGACAGTGTGGGTCAAGGGCTGTACGTCTGTTCCTGTATGCATGTAAATGCTTGGATGTGCAGTTACCAGCGTACAACGCAGCCTGTCATTGATTTGACGCAAATACCTGTGACTCCTGGGTGCAGAAATACACATTTTCTTATTGTACGGCCCTCTGCATCCATTTAAAGTGGTGTTCCGGCCAAAATTATACTTTTTAAATAAAAATACCCCTATAATACACAAGCTTAATGTATTCTAGTAAAGTTATGCCTCGTTTCCACTTAGCGGATCGGTTCGGTACGGTACGGTACGCTATTTTGGGTGTTTCCATTATGAAAGTGGCCCATACAACCGAATCGAACCGTTCCATTCAGGGTCCTGCTTCAGATGTGGGGCCAAAGAAAATGGAACGGTTCGGTTAGGGCGGAGCTACGATACATTCCACTGATTGGCTGACAGAAAACCCTCTGCTGTGCTATGCTGAGGCATTTTTTCTAAACCCTGTATGGCCTCTTGTGGTCCCACTTGCAGTGGAAACGCTCACCAGAATAGACCGGACCATTCTAGGCCATTCAAACTGTACCGACCCGAACCGATCCGCTCAGTGGAAACGAGGCATAAGTCTGTAAACTAAGGTCTGTTTTCTTAGTTTATAGCAGTAGTTTGTTATTTTATAAACTTACAGCAGGCCATGGCCATCTTAAGTGTGGGCATCTGAAACCAGACTGTATTTCTTCCTGGATCTCATCCTTGCAGATCTCGCACATGCTCAGTGCAGCACAAGCAGTGTAATAGGTTTCAGGTCAGGTTTCCATAGCAACGGCAGTGTCAGAGGAAGTTGCCGCCCCTTCCCAGAAGGCATTGCAAACAGGAAATGATGCGATGGGCCGCGGCCAGGGAGGAGGAAGTGAAAAATGAATACAGCAGATATACAGTAGGTGCTGAGAAAAAATGTAAAAATATCCAATTCGTTTACAGTGCACAGTTTAGTGAGGGATGCTGAAGAGTTGTAAAAGTGGGTGGAACTCCACTTTAAATAAGCCTTTAGGCCTTTTTCACACAGGCGTACATAAAGAGGATCTATACTCACCTGGCTCCAGCGATACCCCTTGAAATATTCCACATTTTGTCATGTTACACCCAAAAACTTAAATGTATTTTATGTGATAGACCAACACAAAGTGGCACATAATTATGAAGTGGAAGGAAAATGATAAATGGTTTTCCACATTTTTTACAAATAATTATCTGAAAAGTGTGGCGTGCCTTTGTATTCAGCCCCTTTACTCTGATACCCCTAACTAAAATCTGGTAGAACAAATTGCCTTCAGAAGTCACCTTAATTAGTAAATAGAGACCATTTTTGTGTAATTTAATTTAATCTCAGTATAAATCCCACTGTTCTGTGAAGTCTTCAGAGGTTTGTTAGAGATCCTTAGTGAACAAACAGCATCATGAAGGTCAAGGGACAAACCAGACAGGTCAGGGATAAAGTTGGTAAAGAAGTTTAAAGCAGGGTTAGGTTATAAAAAAAAAATATCCCAAGCTTTGAACATCTCATGGAGCACTGTTCAGTCCATCATCCGAAAATGGAAAGAGTATGGCACAACTGCAAACCTACCAAGACATGACCGCCCACTAAACTAAACTGACAGGCCGGGAAAATGGAGCATTAATCAGAGAAATAATAACAATCAAGTGAAGCAGCGCTATATATATACACTCATAAAAACCAAATATTAAAGTGCAATCGCTATATGATCAAAGAAAATGTCATAGTGACATAAAGTGCATATATTCAAAAGGTGAATAAATTCAAAGTGCAAATGCAGTAATCGATTTCAACCAAAGTATAAATGCAATGATAGATAATGTGAAGTTCAAAAAACAGTAGTCCAATCGATTTGGTGCAGAGGAAAGGGGGAGGAAAAAAGTGTCCAAGTGCAGAGGAAAAATAAATTTAATGGAAACTTGCAGACCACTTTCAAAATGCACCCTTTGAATATATGCACTTTATATATGTCATTATGACATTTTCTTTGATCATATAGATCATTTTCCTTCCACTTCACAATTATGTGCCACTTTGTGTTGGTCTATCACATAAAATCCCAATAAAATACATTTAAATTTTTGGTTGTAACATGACAAAATGTGGAAAATTTCAAGAGGTATGAATACTTTTTCAAGGCACTGTATGTCAAGGGTTCAGTTAGGGTAAGGAGGTTGAGGAAGGCTGAAGAAGGAACTTGCACAGAGCATGCCGATGTAATTAAAATCACTGTAGACAAAATCCTGACCTCCCCCTCTGCACTTCAGGCCGGAGTCATGTGTCTCTCTCTGGAAAAGAGTCAAAACAATTTTTTTTTTTTTTTTTCTTGCGGTTTTGTGTTCATTTTCAAAAATAGAACAGATCTAAATTTGTACTGTAAAGGGGTGGAGCAGGAGGAGTGCGCTGTGGAATCTCCCACAGCACTGCAATACCCAGCATGCCCTGTCCGTTAATCAGAGCTAATTCTCTTTTTAATTTCCGTGTATTTACTTTATATTATTTTTTTAGCTGATTAGCTTTTTATTGGCAATTTTTTTTTTTGTTAATTTTTCTTATAAGGCCAATGGATGAAAATTAATCCCTCTGATAACATTTTGACAGCTGCATCTGAAGAACTTTATATGTATAAAATTATATAAGAATCTGTCTAAAGCCTCCTTCACAAAAATGTTACTGATGTTATTATACATGTGTTTTCTAGGAGAAAAGTTCCTATGTAAGTACATAGATGCGTTTAAACGAATAACTACCAGTATATGTACATAAATTGTTTTATAATAATTTATTTACCCCCTTTGTTTAGAGTTAATTTCCGCGCTTACAAACGCGTATGCATGCGTAAGCACGTAACGCGCATATTCTTATGTCTGGTACACACGGGTGGACTTTTCAGCATTAAAGGTCCGACGGACTTTTGACGGACTTCCGACGGACTTTCGAACGAACGGACTTGCCTAGACACGATCACACCAAAGTCAGACGGATTCGTACGTGATGACGTACACCGGACTAAAATAAGGCAGTTGATAGCCAGTAGCCAATAGCTGCCCTAGCGTCGGTTTTCGTCCGTCGGACTAGCACACAGACGAGCGGATTTTTTGACCGGACTCGAGTCCATCGGAAAGATTTGCAACATGTTCCAAATCTAAAGTCCGTCTGATTTTCGACCGAAAAAGTCCGCTGCAGGTCCGATGAAGCCCACACGCGGTTGGATTGTCTAATGGATTCGTCCCTTCGGACCAGTCCAGTCGAAAAACTTGTACACGGCATTAGATGCAGATTTTTGGATTCTGTGTTAAAGATCTGAACGCAGCTCAGGTTTACGTACCTGTGTGAATGGCTCCATTGAAAACCATACTGTAGCATTCAGATCTGTAATTAAAAAACCGCTTGTATATGTGTGTTTTTTTTTTTTTTTTTTTTTTTTTTTTTGTTTGTTTTTTACGGCTGTGTGAATGAGGCCTTAAACCTAAAGTGTTAGTTCACCTTTTCAGAAAAAATAAAAAGGTAAAATAACATTGTATACGATAGGCGTGCACAAGGGCTGTGCTGGATGTGCCTGGGCACACTCTAATTAATCACCCCATTTTTATAGATTTATACTTGGACAAAAAAGTTAACATAAAAATACAAAAACATGTATAAATTATATAGAAAAAAAATAAAGGAAAAAGGGGCAGACTCTATGGACCACTTGGTCTTTTTTCTGCCATCACTTTTCTATGCTTCATTTAGTTAACACTTTAGCTAAATCAACAGTACAACTACTACTAACCTGTACAATTTGCTTTCGATCCACCAACATTTTGCGCCGGGGCCTTAAAGCAGAGGTCCGCCAATTTTATTTTATTTTTTTAAAGTCAGCAGCTACAAATACTGTAGCTGCTGACTTTTAAGATAAGGACACTTACCTGTCCAGGGCGCCCGCGATGTCAGCACCCGAAGCCGATCTGTCCCTCGGCTGTCAGGTGCTGCCGCCGCCATCCTCGGTAAGGGAATCAGGAAGTGAAGCCTTGCGGCTTCACCTCCTGGCTCCCTACTGCACATGCACAACTCGCGCTGCGTTATCCCACTGGTCCCTGCTGTCTTCTGGGACCTGTGTGTCTCCTAGAAGACAGCGGAGGGGGGGGGGGTGGGCGGAAGAAGGCGCTGGGAGTGGCATAGATACCCGCGGGTGGCTCGGGTATCTATGCCCGGAAGTAGGAGCAAAATACCTGTGTTAGACAAGTATCTGCTCCCCCTGAAAGGTGCCAAATGTGACACCGGAGGGGGGGAGGAACCAGAAAAGCAGAAGTTCCATTTTTGGGTGGAACTCCGCTTTAACGAATGAACATAAAGTGAATGAATTGTAGGCCCTCACCATAGGCGTGCCTGGGCACACCCTAATCACCCCGTGTGGCCCATATTCCCCCTGTTTAGACCCCTGATATTTCACAAAATAAAAAAATGTTTCTTTTTTTCTACTTTTTTCGTTTCCTTTTTTTTTACTTTTTCTCATAAAAAAAAATAAAAAAAAAATAAAATTGTAAAAAAAATAATAAAAATGAAAACTACTGGCACCGTCCACTGCCCTACTAACACCAATCTCTGCCCTAATGACACCATCCACTACTCTACTGACACCGTCAGCATTTACAGTATACACACGCATATGTGTTTGAGCTTTGGGGTGCACACCCTAATGCAATAGGCTGCGCACACCTATGGCCCTCACATTGCATAGATTTGGTACAAGAAGATTGTACAAATATATTGTAACATGTATGGCCATCTGTAGATTAGGTATTTAGATACATTTTTTTTTCTCAGATGTGCTTAACATGTTCCCCATATTATCAGGGCTTTTTTTCAGCGGGAACGTGGGGGAACGCAGGTCCGGCACTTCCAGCACTAAATGTATGTAATAGCATGGGGTGTAGGGTGTGCTGGAGGGTCTATTGATGTTGGCTGCTGGGGGATCTATTGTCACTGATGGGGATCTGATTTTGTGTGAGGGTCTATTGTTGCTGATGGGGAATCTATTGTTGCTGGGGGGGGTCTTATGTTGCTGGAAGGGAATCTACCATTGAGGGAGAGGTCTATCTTTACTGGCTGCTGGAGGATCTATTGATGCTGGCTGCTGGGAGATCTGTTGTTGCTGCTGGGGGGGGAGGGGGGGGGCGTCTAATGTTGCTTGGGTGGATATTTTGTTACTGGGTGTTATATTTTGTTGTGGGTGGTTCACTTTTGCTGCAGGGAATCTATTGTTGTTGGGGTGGAGTCCATTGTTGCTGGGGGAGTCTATTGTTGTGTGGGGATCTATTGCTGGGATTCTATTGTTGCTGGCTGCAGGGGATCTATTTTACTGCTTTTCTTTTTATCATTCACATGTTCCATACAAATGATTTAGCACCACAAAATGATGCTTGGTTCTGTATTCTCTAAAAAGGGGCAGTACTGGTAGGTGGGTAGGGGGTGGAATCAAGGGACGGTGGTCAGAGGTGGGTAGGGGGTAGAGACAAGGGGTGACTCAGACGTTGGGAATTCCTGCACCTATTCTCCGAGAAAAAAAGCCCTGCATATTATTAATGGTTGGAAAGTCATTTCAACGATGAAGGCTTTTAGGTTGTTTTTAATAAAAAGATGATCATCTGAATAATAATGTAAAAAGTTGTATCTTATACGATTCACATGTGTATTGGTTTTACTATACGGCCATTTGAGCAGTCAACAAAGATTTCTTTTTTTTTTTTTTTTTTTAAAGCCTTGGTGTATGAAAATTTTGTATATTGGTAGAGCATTTCTTAACCAGCCATCCAACGTCTTTGAGTCATGTGTGCCTGGCCAGGAAGGTGTTAAGTTGAAACAAGTGGTTTGGCAGCAGGAGGCGGACGTGCCAGGGGTGGCGTGCGCAGTATGCACGCTACAGATAAAGCCTTCATATAAAAAGACTCCACAGAAGTTTAGCCAATTTCCCCCCAAAAAAAATTAAACCGCAGTTTTGGAAATAGTTGTGGAAAAAATAAGCTATATAAAAATTCAGCATGTAATAATATTAATAATAACTACTACCACTGATAATAATAATAATAAAATACATACATAGCAGTAAACCTTCACATTAAGAAGGGATGATGATTATGGGGCATACTATCTTTAAAGCAGTGGATCCCTGCAGGAGAATACTCCAGGTCTATGTGACAGTATTTCATTCTCCACCGGAGAATGTCTGCTGAAAGTCACATTCACTGCTTTATAAATAGACCTATGTGACTCCCATGAAAAGTAATCTTCCTGCTCTTACTTTTTTGTTCCTCATTCTTCTCGTAAAAAATAGCTGCTCCCAAAGCTCCCTCATGTGACCTAAAGCCCAGGCAAGCGAAGTCACGTGGCCTCTGGCTGCCAGGAGTATTGTGGATGTTTCAGGTCATTTGAAACTGCAGGGAGTCAGCAGTTTTCAGTCCTATATCTACTTTGCAGTTTGTGATAAGTTATATACTGTTATACACACACACATATATATATATATATATATATATATATATATATATATATGTATGTATATGTGTGTGTGTGTGTATGTATGTATGTATGTATGTGTATATATATATATATATATATATATATATATATATATATACACACATTACAACACAAAAAAATTGTGTGAAATCATCAATGCAGTGCATGTTATCTCAGCTTGCAGAGCTTGGATTCATTGAATGAGTTTACCAAAAATGTAAATACTGCAGAATATACAGCCTCATGCTACATAACTAAGCTCCATTTAATGCCGAATAAATTCAATTACTAATGTATCTTAAATAGAAAACTATCTTTAGATTTTTACTCCAAAAGCATTTTATTAAAATAAATTTGATAAAAGTAAAAAAAAATCATTTTTTTTAGATTTTCAAAAAAATCCATTGATTTTTATCCACCCTGCAATGTTGCTTATGATCCTTTTTTCTTTGTTCTACAGGAGGGCTCATTTACGTCTGTGTCTAGAACGGCTAAAGTCACTCATTCCTCTAGAACCAGACAGCTCTAGGCACACAACGCTGGGGCTGTTAAATAAAGCCAAAGTACACATTAAGGTAAGTACAACTGGTGTGTGTGTGCGTGTGTTTTAATCTTAGCTTTAGATAGTTAGGTCTGTATACAATTTTTTTTTTTTTTTTTTTGGCAAAGCAGCTATGGAAAGCCTGGAAAGATGTGAAAATGAGCTGGTGTAAGACTTTTGTGTAAGCAGCGTCAAACTCCGCCTTTTGCATTCAAACAAAATGCTGTTAAAAATGCGTGTGTTCAAATGCAAAACGCAGCAAAAGTTGATGCCGAGGCATTTTTTTTTTACATCACTATTAGCCCCATATTCTAAAGTAGGATAAAATGTGTACTGCTATTAAAGTGTGTTTCAGTGCTGCGTGCACCGCTATACCCCCCGACTCCACTGGGGGAAGTGCAGTGCAGTTTGGAATCTTAGCCCTGGACACTGGATGACCTTGTCCGGGCGCTGAACGCAGGAAAACAGCTGTCTACGAAAAGCCCTTAAAATTAAATATGAAATTCATGTTTAACTCACACCAAAAAAATAAAAGAATATGATTTTTTGTTTTTGTCTTGACATTATTAAAAAAAAAAAAATCACTCTATTAAACGTTGGCTCCTACAGAAACTTGAAGAAACATCGCGGAAGGGTCAGCACCAACTGGATACGTTGGAGCGGGAACAACGCTACCTGAAGAGGAGGCTGGAGCAACTGCAGACTGGTCAGGAACCAGAGCGGGTACGCACAGACAGCGTCGGCTCCACCATGTCATCTGAAAGATCCGACTCGGAGCGAGGTAAGACGGGATTCTGCTTGACTAGTCCCAGGATGATTAGATTGAACCACGATATTGGTATTCAGTTTTAAAAAAATATTCCTAATGTGAAACCCCAGTTAAAACTAGAAAATGATGGGAATTCTCCCCAGTGGGGACCCAGCAATAAATACCTGACAAAGGATCTATCCCACCCCAAGCTTGCTAAAAGCTTTACATCTGTCTGTAACAGCATGGGCAAGGCATGCAGTTATTAATTCCTAAGTCATACCGTTGAAAATCTCGTAACGCTCATAAGGCTTGTCCTTGTCTCAAACTTTCCATGGATCCAAGAAAAGAAAGCCGATGGCTCACCGTGGGAATCCTTTTAAGTAAAACTTTGATGCATTGGACAGTTCACGTGAGGTTTCGTGTTGCGTGTCCAATACAATAATGTTTTACTTAAAAGGATTCCCTCAGTGAAACATCGGCTTTCTTTTCTTGGATACATGGAAAGTTTGGGACAAGGACAAGCCTTACGAGCTTTACGAGATTTTCAATGGTGAGTCATTTCTCTTTTCTTGGATCCACAGAAAGCTTGGGGCAAGGATGAGTCTATCCCCTGGCTTGGGAGCCACGGATAATCTTTTTGCAATATGATGTTTTTTACTCCACTTTATCTAGTCCAATTACAACCAGTGGTAGCCTGTCCATACGGGGCGCAAAGGCACCTTGCCCCTAATCTATGCACCCAGCCCCTAATCTACATGCAGGGCGTCGGACGCATGGATTTCAATGTTTTTTTTTTTTTTTTTTTTTTTTTTTTAGAAGCACATGATTAGAACCTGAAGCTCTAATTGGCTTCAAAAAAGGGCACTGCGCCCCGAGCCCACTCACTTGTGTGACAATAGCAAATTAATATTTGCTGTTGTCTTCCTGATTCTCCTCCCGGGCCATTTAGGAAGCGGGTCCTGAGACCCGATTGGCCGGGAGGATAAGCGCTCATATTGGAGGAGATGTAAACGCAGTGGAAGTCACTGTAAAGCCGAGGAGGACTGAGATGCAGGGTAAGTGTGGGGCTGGTGGCCTACCGACGTGTGGGGGGGTGAGGGGCGGGTGACCCATCCGATCGTCTGCAGGGGCTGGCGGGTGGATTGTTTGCCACCCCCCTTCCCCCCCAAAAAAAAATATAGCACCAAGGAGAATAAGAAAAACAAGTAAAGAAAAAGGGAGAGGAGAAAACAAGGAAAGAGCAAGAAGAGAATGAGAGCCCACCTGTCCAGAATCCCATCCAACCATTGAACCGGGGTCAGCCTCAGGTGTCAGAGACCTGAAAATAGGAGAGCCTGGGGGTCCATATCCTTTCAAATAGGGATTGTGTGTCCCGCGGGACACTGATTAGTTTTTTGTGTAACATGATCCAAGTAAGCTTTCGCTTCATTAGGACTAAATCAATCACGGGGCTTTTTCAAGAGGTTTCAATGGCTATTTTTGCTGCCCAGAACATGTAGTATATTAGAGTCTGTGTGGATCTTGGAAAATAGCAATTTCTGTATGTGTAGTGCTAAGTAAACTGTGCTGACAAGTGTGTGACTATTAACACAAGTGTTTGATTTTCTGCAGAAGAAATTGAAGTGGACATTGAGAGCACGGAATTCTCTCCCCTGGAAGTGGACAGTTCCAGTAGCACCAGCATCAGTGACCTGGATGACCACAATAGCATGCAGAGTGCAGCCAGTGATGAGGGTTACTCCAGTGCTTCCATTAATCTGGCGTTCCACTCTTAGAACCCATTCTGGAAGGCCAACTCACATACGAACCACGGGCGTGGATTATACTTTCTGCTGGCAGTTATCAGTGGTCCACTCTTGGTTTCGATCTCTTCCTCCGGCCATGAGTTGCACAAGCGTTGGGAACTTTTATCCACATGCTGGACCCAAATCTTCCAGCCAGCATACAATCGTACAATTACTTGAAGATCACCCAACTTTTGTAATACTGGAGATTACCAGGGTCTAACTTGAGCACAACTCGATCCAGCTCTGTGGTTGTATTTTTTTTTAGGCTCAGAACTTGATGACATATTATTTGCCTTAATTTGGCACCTAGAAGACTTTTCTAAAAGGAGATACCTTACAGATTGTTGATGCTGGCCTGTCTGCTGGTTTCAACGCCAAAGTATTTTGGAGAAGTATTGTAGGTTTATTAAGCCAGCCTTATCCAGGACCCACACATACTGGTCTTCAAATGTTCTAGGGCTTTCAAATACCAGCAGTCTTCTCTGACTACCATTTGTTTGGGAGTTCACAAGCACCATGGATCTGGAAGGTGGCCCCTTCAGCAGGCTCTCTAGTTGAGCGTCTGCACTTATTTTTTATTTAATCTCTTTTGGACTTCCCCTGTTTACAGAGAGTTTTACTGGTTAAATATCCACTAATGGGGACACTTATGAGATGAACGGTGACCAATTACAAGTATGTTATAATTTAAAGAAGACCACCATTAAGCAATATTTGTATCGAAAATATAAAATAGTTTGTATGTAAGCTGGTCAGATGACCCATTATAATTTTAGGAAAACTACAATCCCTTCTTAAAAGCCTATTTATTATAGTTTCCTTATGTTCCTAACTGCTAAGATAATGTGCAGAAAATGTGATTTTGTGGCCACCCTTTCACCTCAGCAAGCCTTACCTGAGAGTCTGAACAAGGGAAAAAAGTTTAGGATCCATAACGTCATGGTGGTTTTAGATGCTTTGCTCCTGCATGAACAGTAGGGGTGTGCAAAACAGAAGATTGTAACACCTCTCCTATTGACAACAAGATTTCTTTAAAGGCAAACTCTTGGCAGTTAGAAAAAAAATCCCTAATCTTGTCTTTTCCCTAGAAAAAAATGTAGCGTGCACTGCTCCCAAGCCCCGGGTCATGTCACCCACTCCAAGACCCAAGTTGGTGCTAAACACCTCCATGATTAAGGCCAGCTTTGTAAGTGAAGCAAGTCCGAAGAAGAGGTTCCAGGAGAGTATTCTTTGCTTGTTTGACCTGAACAAAAAAGTTTTAACATTTGTACTTTCCTGGAGTACAGCCAACTTTTTCTCTATCCTTGTCTCCCCTCCCAATTAAGGATCTAGCACTCTTTGGGGGTTATTTATGAAAGGCAAATCCACTTTGCACTGCAAGTGCACTTGGAAGTGCAGTCGCTCTAAATCTAAGGGGTAGATCTGAAATGAGTGGAAGCTCTGCTGATTTTATCATCCAATCATGTGCAAGCTAAAATGCTGTTTTTTACTTTCCTTGGATGTCCCCCTCGGATCTACAGCGACTGCACTTCCAAGTGCACTTTCAGTGCAAAGTGGATTTTCCTTTAGTAAATAACCCCCATTGTGTCTAGTGGATGGGCTAGGCAAAAGTAATCTGGTTGATTTGCCTTCTAGCCCTTTCTCTAGTCAAAACAAACAATATACTAGATTCCTCATCAGCTGGAGGCACAGGGGCAGTTGATAATTTTTTTTTTTCAGCTGGGAGTTGTGAAATTTGGTTTATAATTTTCCTAGAACGATTTAAACTTCCCTCTAGTTAAAAAAAATAACTCGCTGTGGAACTGCAAATCACATATATTGTATATTTGATTTCCACTAACAACTGAATCCTCCCCTAACTCCCTTTATTTTTATATTCCATATCTGAAATTTTTTTAATGAAATTGTTAATGTTTTTGAAATGGGATCTAGCATAAATGCATTTGTGAATTATATCCAATACAATTGGAAATGTATCAGAAATATATCAGATTGGAACATTATAAGGATACAGTTTCAAGTTTCACACTATCAGTCTAAAAAATACTTAAAATAGATGTAAACCCAATCACTAAAATATCATATAATTGTTAACATGTTAATGTAACTTTTCAATCTTTTAAATCTGCAGCTTATATTAAAATAATACCTGGTGCCACTGTCACGAAGGTTCATGGTCAGGCACTTCCTGTTATGGGGTGACAACTATAAACAGCATTATATAAAAAAAATGGTGTTACATCTACTTTAAAACGTATACTGTTGTTAGATTCCACTTGAAAAATAGTATAACAAAAATGTAAAATATTGTTAGCAATAAAGATAGGGATAGGTTGAACTTTGCACCTTCCAGCTTTGTGCTTCCTCCAAAACACAGGTAATCAATGGCCTTATTTTTAACCTGATTTACCTGCTTGAAAGTTATTTTCAATTTAAGGATTGTGTTACCCGAAAATTGATATTTCAGTTATGAATGGTTACAGACAAGTTGAAACTTATATGGCTTGACAATATATCATAATTTCATAACAGTCTGCCCAACTGTTGAGGTTTTACAAAGACTAATGATGGTGTCACTCAACCCAGATGGATTCTCCAGAATGCAGAATTAGCAAATACACAATATGGGCAACCGTTTTGGACACTTGACTATCACACGTAGACAAGCTTGTTTCAGTTAGAAGAGCATTTGTGAGGTCAGGTACTAATGTTGGATAAGAAGACTTAACTCACAATCGGTGTTCCAGTTCATCCCAAAGGTGTTCAGTAGGGTTGAGGTCAGGGCCATGTGCAGGTCACTTGAGTTCCTCCACACCAAACTGGTCAAACCATGTCTTTTTGGTGTTGGCTTCAAGCACTGGGGCACAGTCATGGAGAAACAAAAGACGGCCTTCTCGAAACTGCTACCACAAGGTTGGAAGCAGATATTTGTCTAAAATGTCATTGTGAGCTGCAGAATTAACAGTACCCTTCACTGGAAACACCTGAACTCAATCATTTGAAGGGGGGTCCACATACTTTCATGCATATAGTAGGTATGATGATCAGGTGTTCACAAACATTTGGCTGTATTGTGTAATTGTAGAGTTCTGTTAGGGGAAGGTGACACCACTGTTCTGGTTTACTGGGACAGGATAAAAAAAACACAAAATACTACATGTAAATCTCACTGTGGGAGCCTTGGAAGAGATGTAATAAACTAGAGAGTGAAGTGTCCCACATTTCATGTATCTAATCAAGATTTCCATAACGGCCATGAAGATGTTACTGAAGCTATTGATTTCAATTATCAGCTAATATGTTGCCCCCCCCCCCCCCCCATCTGAAATACTAGATTAGAACATTTTATGCTGTAGTTTTGAGTTTCTTTTTAAAAGAATAAAGAGTAAACTGAAACTTGGAATTAAATGCATTCAAATGGGACTGCAAGCTGAAAAAAATACCCAATTTTGATATCGATCACAAAGTGGAGATGACGTGTGTCTTTCCAAACCATGGACTAAAAATCATGCTCCACTCTAAATGTATTCTGTAGTCATGCCATTGTATACTCCTATATACAGCTAAGGCTTGGCTGTCTTCCACCTTGTAGTTACACTCCTGGGGTTTGAACATTTCAGCCATTTTGAAATAAAACTGACCCCTCTAGAATTTATTCTTACATGTCCGATAGCATATGCACTAAATGTTAGTTTGCCTTCGCATCCCAGCTAGTGGTAGATGATCAGTCAGTGTGTGGGTGCCTATGTGTTCCGTCGGTATGCAGGACTGTCTCTTAGACACATACTACGTTCAACTTTGTAAGTTGCGCCAATATTGCAATCCATTCTTTGACCATCTCACTGTAGTGAGCTGAGGTCTTTGAGGCTGTCATTGTTGATGTGCTCTCATAGATTACCTCAATCCAGGCAATTGCCTGCAACAGTGTTTGTTTTAGATTGTATTTTACTCTAATTTAAGTCATTTTAGCGAATTTTCTTTTCAGTGCTTTGCCGAAAAAGTTGGGGGAAGGGAAGAGCAATATTTATAAATGCCACTGTGGGGTAACAGTAAGCTTTAGATAAAGCAGAAAAAATGGGGAGCATTTACATGGAGACTACTGTCTAAAGCCGGCCATAGACGGTTCGAACCTCGGCCAGTTCCTGCTGAATGAACCATGTATGGGCAGGCTGTATGTACCCAAGTTGATTGATCAATCAACTTGGGTACAACCAGCCTGTCGGATCTTACATGCGATTATTACTATGGCCAGCCTTAGTAAGTTGTATACAGTAATTCAACTTGCTTTAAAATTAAGCCCAACACCAGATATATTTTTTAACTTTGGATAAAGAGGGAAAGAATGACCATTTTATTTCTGTCTCACTTTCTGATTCTGTGACACTGGACAGGAAAGCACAGACAGCAATAAAAATAGTTTTAACTCTTCCCAACTCTACAAAAAATGAGTTTTGTTTTTGTGTGTCTCCATTAGAGAGATTTCCCTTCACTTCCTGTGAAGGCAGGAAATGAGGGGAAATAGTCCTAACACAGAAGGAAACAGAGCCTGTAACCAACCCTGCCTTGTTCTCTCCACAAGGAAATAAAAAAAATTGGCCAGGGTTAGGCTTTAATTCCATTGATGGACATGAAAAAATGTTGGTATAAAAAGTTGAAGTGCAGAGTAAAAACTAAACGCAATGTTCCATTTTTTTTTGTTTCCCTGCATTAATAATAACGGACAATACCAGCTTTTAGATGGTCATTTGAAGTCTATAATTTGTCAGCACTTGGGTTTAGCTGCTGCACAATGGCCATGCAGGGAAATCATTCTGCAGGAAAGTCCCAAATTCTCTTAAAATTTTGTAGAGAGTTTCCAATGCACGGTGTTAATAAACTGAGCCTGTGTAGCTTGCCTAGTCAGCTCTTCCCCCACTTTCAGTCACGCACGCCGTATTAATCAACCAACAGACCATGGACCTGCAAAAATGTTAATTAATTCTGAATGAGGTCATTGTCCCCCCTTGCCTGCCCCTCCGTGCATCTTAATTAGGCCTTGTAAACTAACTGGTGCTAAACACAAACATTGTCACTTCCTCTTTCACGTATGTTTTTCTGTCTTGCACTTTTTTTTTTTTATTATTATTTGCTATTTATGTGATCTTATTGAAATGTTGCATTTACTTACTTCATTTTCTCTAAACCACAAGGAAACGCTCTAATTTCTGGCACTACTTTTTGTGTGTCCCTTATTTATTTATTACCATACTTGGTCAATTGTATCAATCCAGCCCTTTTGAAAAGATTCAAAATGCAGCACCTGGTCATGCAGTCTTCAGTATCACAACAGTAGAATGGTTCATTCTGAAGACCTTGGTGTCCTTCAATATGGCACTATCACGGGATGCTATCTTTCCAATTAGTTGGTCAAACTTCTCAATCCTGATGGGGCTACCCCAACGGTTTGCTGAGACAGGCACATAAGAACTTGATAGACCCACACAACTCTAGGATGAGCCAGAACACTGCCACCCAAGCCTGGTCATCCAATGCAAGGGCCCAACATTACTGCCCAATCTTACTAACTTTTTTTTGTTGCTTAATGACAATACATCTTACCAAGGATGTCTAACATCTAGCAGAAACCTTCCCATAAAAGCAAATGCCATTATAACTGTAAAATAGGACCACTGGTTTCTGAGATGTTGAACATCCCCGACACCTTTGCCCACAAAGTTTCTCATTCACAAATTCTGGGTCTATGTATGTAAAGGAGAACAGCAGCTTTTCATTTTAATATTTTGCCCCTTAATTTACTTCTTTATTCTCACAGAAAACTGTAGTGCACAAAATGGTGAAGCGTAAACAGATCAAAACTGGTCAAAAATAGCAAAATGTAGCCAAATAAAAAGGCCACCTTGAATAAAAGTCCCATGATTTTTCTTCCATTGAAATGTTAGGTTATACCAGGTTTAGGCTGGCAAAAGCTTTCAGCATGAAAATGGAAGAAATGTACTGTATTTAGAAACCTACTTTCTGTAAGGTTTAATTATTTAGGTTTTATTATTATAGGATTCATTTTACCTCTGTTAAAATATGGTGGCATGGAGTTGCCCAAAGCACAGAACTGTCACAAATGATGACCATAGGATCATTATTCAAAACTAACAGAAAACATTTTAGCTGTGGATATACTTTTAACACCACAGATTCTTCTAAACCCCAAAATAACATCTATATCAAATAAGCCCAATAACTGTACTAAAATTACTGTCAAATGTTCATTTTTACTTTTGGTCATTGACTGTGTTGTAAGTAAATGCACTTTTAAACAATTTTGCTCACTGTTTTTACTTATAGTCCTTATAGTTAAAAAAAAAAGTATATTTTGTGCTGGAGGTATTTTTGAAAAGTTAAGCTATGTTTTGGGCCTTATCTGTAGCATGTACAATGTTTATTGGTTGTCATGAAATGCCTAGTTTATTACTTAACACTTCCCCGCACTAGGAAAAAAATACCTTTTGCACACTAATTGAAAATTTTAATGTACCCGTTTATTATTATTTTCTGTAAAATTAATTAACTTAACTTGCCCTGTTGCTAAAGAAATTCTTTATAGAGATGCATAAATTATTGCTCAACATGCTAATTATTTTATTTCATTTTGGTAGTTTTTTTCCTTTTAATGTATTACGCAAAATGGTGCGAAACCAATGCAACAAAAAATAAAAAAAAAAACAATTTTATTTCAATATTGTGTCTTTTTTGTTCAGGTTATATTTTATTTTAAAAAGTAGAGGTATGTTCTTTTCAATTTTGTTTTAAGAAAATCTATGGTCATAGCATACACTTTCATTTTTTTTTTTTAAGGTGTTTTTGGCCATCAAATATAAGCTCACTTGAAAAATTTCCTTTCGTATTGTGAGTGCTGACTGTCTACTTAGACCAGTGATGGCGAACCTATGGCACGCGTGCCACAGCCGGCACGCCGAGCCCTCTCTGTGAGCACGTGAGAAAATCCTGTACGGAGGTGTATCTCGTGCACAGCTCCCCTCCCCATAGAACTACATCTCCCACAAGTCTCTGGGGCCAGGGGTGATGTGTCTAAAATGGGCGTAGACGAGATGAAGGGTTGCTCTGGGTTGGATGGCAGGCAGAACACGTGGTGGGGATTGAGCCAATGGGGGGCAGTGAAGGAGCCTACTGAAGATGCTCAATCACAGGCCGTTTTCGTGCCTGGGAACTGAGTCGGCTGATGGGTGTATTATTGAAGGGCTGTGGCAACCGTTGTTAAAGTAAGTGTACATACTGTGTGGGGAAAAAATGTGTTTAGCTGTGTACACTGTTTCTGTGCCTCTTCAATAGAATCTATTCCTTAGGGACCTTTTTTTTTTTTCTTCTTGTTCCCAACATTGCCACAAAATATGGAAGGGTATGGTCAGAATAATGTTGTGTATATGCTGTATGTGTTACTCTCTATCAAAGCTGTCAGAGAAGCATTTTTTGTAGGATATGAAGAAGGAATAAATGAAAGCTGCAGACGTCTCATGCTTTGTGTTGGCTATTCAGGTTTATCTGTCTGGGAACGCCTGCTAGTTTTAGCAGAGACCACTGCTGTACAGTGAGATGTAAATAGTTTTTGTCCCTGCCATCCCCCTGTATTTCATGACACCAGAGTCACATGACAGACAGTCCAGAATCACTGGCATTATACAGTGAGGAGGTGTAGAGCTGCTGCTGGGACTTTGCACTCGACGTGCAATGAACAGCACTGGCATTGTGAGTGAACCGCATTGGTAAAGCATTGTTACAGTTGTCCTTGAGTGTACACGTTCAGACGGATGTTTCCTGGACATATAGGACTGTGAACATAGTCAGGAATGAGAGATTTTCCAAGTAGTCTTCTGCTACAGCAATGCAGGCAGGGGCGGACTGACCATTGAGCCACTCGGGCACTGCCCGAGGGCCCCATCAGGGTTGCCAGCCTCATTAAAACCAGGGACAGTATGTATAAATCTGTTTTGTTTTTTTGTTTTTTACATCTATCTGTGTATACTGTGTGTACATGTCTGTGTATACTGTGTGATTGTATACTGTGTGTGTGTATACTGTGTGGCCCCATAATCTCTGATTGCCTGGGGGCCCCATAATCTCCTATTGCCCGGGGGCCCCCATGAGTTATCAGTCCGCCCCTGAATGCAGGGCAACCAGTATGTCTTGAGTTGGAGTAGAACTACAGATCTCAACATACCTTGGCAACCAAAGAGTGCATAATGTGCCCCAGTAGGGCATGGGGGGACTGGAAGTTCTGCCGCAGCTGGAGCGTTGCTGGTTGCAGGTCACCCCCTGTAACAGGATTTCTTTAACATCCAGCTGGTGCTTCTACTGAACAACTAGTAATTTAAAGTGCACCTGTCATGCAACTTGAGTGTATTGAAAATTAATGTATAGTTAGTAGAATAGTGATACTGGAATTTGATTGCACAATGCTAGGATAGCTTCCAAAAATATGTAACTTTTGTCAAAATGTGTTCTAGTTTTAGATCTTTTTCTACAAAACACTATGACTACATAGTGAATACACGATGAATTCTGATGTCTCCCATGTTCACCCCCAGACATCACAGCACACGCTCATCAAAATCTGTGTATGTTGGCACTTTGATAGATGTATGAGATAAATCCGCGCAATGGATTAGGTATTTTGTTATGGGTGTGGCTGCTGCCTCTACAGATACAATACCACCTAGGTGGAATGTATTAGAAAATGGTAAAAAAGCAGGAGTAGTATGGCGCTGCCCTTATGGAGATAAAACTGTTTTTTTTCTTTGTAGTGAACAATAACTCTATGTGTTACCTAGTATCCATAATTCCTAAAGTATTGCTTTTAAAGATGGTTATTATAAACCTGTGTGTGCCAAAAAAATTGAGTATT
Source organism: Lithobates septentrionalis (assembly GCA_037952835.1). NCBI lineage: Eukaryota > Metazoa > Chordata > Amphibia > Anura > Ranidae > Lithobates > Lithobates septentrionalis. Next base: position 3,180,403 of record JBBDGP010000626.1, on the reverse strand, counting down.
TTTATATTCAAATCTGTGACTGGTGCTGGATTCTTGCTAATAAAAGTAAAATAGCAACATAAGGTGCTTCAATTAATCAACAAAAGTGCATTATGCAAAATCAATAAAGTGACCAGTGCTAAATCATACAAATTCATACAAAATTGTGTAAGATGTATAAGATAAATCTGCGCAATGAATTAAGTATTTTGTTATGGGTGTGGCTGCTGCCTCTACAGATACAATTTTTGGCACACACAGGTTTATAATAACCATCTTTAAAAGCAATACTTTAGGTGTCCCCGTTACAGACATTCACCCCCTCTATTTGTCCTGTTTACCAATATCATTGAAAGTGAAAGTAAAAGAAAATCCCACATTTTGGGTTGTCCCCATAAAAGTAATAGATGGGAAATCTTCCCATGGGGACACTAGTTCTGGTAACCTGAGGGGGTCCCCAAGGAAATCCCTTATTTATGCATGGATTTCCTCTCACTTCCTGTTTGGCATGTGACAGGAAGTGAAGGGAAATCTCCACAATAGGACACTGATGGTGACAAAAAACTGACAGGGGTTATAACCCTCCCTTACTCTATCCACAATGAAGAAAAACATTTTGCCTATAGTTCTACCTTAAGTTGTCTACTCACATTCCTGGATAACCTCAGTAACACAGGGTCCCCAAAACCCAGTGCACTCTACCACTAACTGATAGGAAGACAACTCTGATATGTTAAACCAGGGGTCTCAAAACTTTCTAAACAAAGAGCCAGTTTACTGTCCTTAATACTTAAGGGAGGCCAGACTGCCCAGTGGGAGTAGAAAATGCCCCAGTGTCAGTGGAAGTAAACAATGCCTCAAGACGTGGTGGTCAGTGGGAGAAAAAAAAAATACAGCACAGCTTTGTTCAGTAGGAGAAATTGTGTCCTATCATTGGTATGAGGGGAGGAATGGTGCCCATTGTTGGTGTCAGTGGAAACAATTATGCCCCCCCAAAAAATAGACAGAGGCAAGCATAGGGGCTCAGTTTGAAGACCAATGTGTTAAAGTGGAGGACCGCCCACCGCTGCAAAAATTAAAAGCCAGCAGCTGCTGACTTTTAATAATCAGACACTTACCTGTCCAGGAGTCCAGCGATGTTGGCACCGCAATTGATGTTTCCATCAGCTGTCGGGTGCATGCCGCCTCCATTGTGAGTAAGGGCACCCGGCCATGTAGCCTTACAGCTTCACGTCGGGAACCCTACTCTCTCTCCTACTGGCCTGGTGGCCGGGGAAGGAGGAGGGAGCCCCAGCGATGACGCAAATACCGGCTGAGGCTCCCAGTAGTGGGGACAGAATACCTGCGAAAGACAGGTATCCTATCCCCGCCTCCCCCCCGAAAGGTGCCAAATGTGCCACAGGAGGAGGGAAAGTGTACAACAAGTGGAAGTTCCACTTTTGGGTGTAACTCTGCTTTAAATTGTCACTAAACCTTAAAATAAAAATGGTAGCATTATTTATCTCTTCTTCAGTTTTTTTTGTTTTTTTTTTTATCACCGTTTTGATCCTCTCGGTTCCTCAGCTTCTGGTCCTAGAGTGACAATGCTCCCCGAGTGGATTCCTAAGCAAGAGAAGTGTTGTCACCCAAAGATGCCTGATCCCTGTGGACTCTAAAGTTCACAATTGGAGTTCTGCTTTAGAGATCTGCAATGGAGTGTCTTCCACGTTCTTCTATGAAATTGTTCCCCTGTTGGCCCTAATGCCGCGTACACACGAGCGGACTTTACGGCAGACTTTGCCCGGCGGAATTTTCGACGTACTTTACGACGGACTTTCTGAATGAACGGACTTGCCTACACACAATCCACCAAAGTTCGTTGAATTCCTACGTGATGACGTACGACCGGACTAAAACAAGGAAGTTCATAGCCAGTAGCCAATAGCTGCCCTAGCGTGGCTTTTTGTCCATCGAACTAGCATACAGACGGCGGACTTTTCGACCGGACTCGATTTCGATGGATTAATTTAGAACATGTTTCAAATCTAAGTCCGTCCAACTTTTGAGAAAACAAAGTCTGCTGGAGCCCACACACGATCGAATTGTCCGACCAAATCCCGTCCGCCGGGCAAAGTCTGCCGTAAAGTCCGCTCGTGTGTACGCAGCATAAATGTTACCAAATCTTAATCAGTAGGAATGGGAGCTACATCATGCTGACTTAGCTAACAAGGGATCAATTCCATAGGGACAGGTAGGGGGCCTCTTAGCAGTCCTGACAGTGGTGATTCACCACCCATGCTTATTATGCATGCTATGATAATTACATTTTTCATTTATTATTATTAGTTTGATAGGAGCTTGACTGCCTTTCAGGGCTTCTCTAGCAGCTGAAGTACCCCTGGTGTGTTGCCCCCATTTGCTGGGTGGACCTAGACCTGACCAGTTGGACTGAGCGCTGAGAGCTTCTGTTTGTATGTGGTACCTGGTTTGACCATTCTATGTACGAACTATATGTTTGTATTTTGTATGGTATAAATGATTGTAATTTTATCCCCAACATTTATAGCATCTCCTGAAGAAGCCAATGATTGGCAAAACGCGTAAAGATCAAAGATCAAGATGAGTATTTTTTTGTGTTCCAGCCAGTTATATTCATATTTATTGTTGTTACAATCGCTTTATCTTTATGTATATTTGTGATGTATGTGGGCTGGACTCACAGGCCAACTAGGCTCTAATTCCATTGGGGACCACAGGTCATACATGTAATTAATAATTTTATACCTATTTTATGGAAATTGTATTATGAATAAACTTTTGTAATTTTTTTATAAACATTTTGTGTACCTATTTCTCTTACCTGGGGTTACAATGTGGCAACCTTTAAAGTCCTTTCTTCTGCTGCATTGTGTTGGATCCCCACCTATGTGAAATCAATTTAAAGAAAAAAATACTTTTTTTGAAAATTCCCAAATTTAGAATTGTTTGTTTTGCAAAGTTTGACCAAATGGATTTAATGGTTTATTTCAGACTTTTGCAAATGGTTTTCTCCATGGAGGGAATAACTGAGGACACATCAATTTGGAACATTATGCAATCGCCTTCCTTGCCGAAGCTGATATTTCCTTCTATCGCACAAATTCTCTGGAGATTACCACAAATCCCCAGCTTAATCATTTTAACCGCTCTTTTCCTGGCCTGCCTGGTCCCAAGAATAGAAAACTGGTGCTTAAAGTCTATGGGTGGTACCAGAAGGATAGAGCAGTCCTTACAGACAGGCAATATTTAGGGAATGTATAATAAGAATATATAAGAACATCTGAAGAAGATCAGCTTGATATCAGCAATTTTATCAGTGTGTGTTGAAGTGGACCTTCCAATACAAGTCTGCACGAACAAATTCCTGATATCACAATACGCAGCAACAGTATTATTTTTCAGAAACGCTCTACTTTTTATCATTAAGAGGCCAACTTTGGGCTGCAGCCAGTAACTTAGGCTTAACCTTGGCTGAGATGATGTGATCAGTCAGCTGCAGGCAGCAGGAAGCATTTCTCCTCTCACCCAGTGATCAGACTGCAAAATTGTAACTTTGTAGCAAGTCGCAGTGTCAGAGGGTGCAGCAAGGGGCTGAGCTGTGCCAGACATATGGGTGCATCTCAAAAAATGTAAATATCATCAAAAAGTTTATTTATTTCAGTAATTCTATTCAAAAAGTGAAACTCATATATAGAGAGTGATAGATTCCAAGAATTTCTTTAAGTTTTGATGATTATGGCTTACTGCTAGTGAAAACTCAAAACTCAAAATTCGGTATCTGTGAATATTGTGAAAAAGTTCAATGTTTTAGACTCATGGGGGTTGATTCACTAAAGGCAAAACCACTCTGCAGTACAAGTGCCCTTGAAAGTGCAGTTGCTGTAAATCTGAGGGGAAGATTTGAAATCAGGGGAAGCTCTGCTGATTTTATCATCCAATCATGTACAAGAAAAAATGCTGTTTTTTATTTTCCTTGCATGTCCCCCTCGGACCTACAGCGACTGCACTTCCAAGTGCACTTGTAGTGCAAAGTGGATTTGCCTTTAGTAAAAAAAAAAACTCCATGGTGTCACACTTAAATCAGCTAATTAACACCTGTAAAGGTTTCCTGAACCTTTAAATGGTCTCTTAGTCTGGTTCAGTAGGTTACACAATAATGGGGAAGACTGCTGACTTGACTGTTGTCCAGAAGACAGTCATTGACAGGAGGGTAAGTGACAAAAGGTCATTGCTAAAGAAGCTGGCTGTTCAGAGTGCCGTCACCAAGAATAATAATGGAAAGTTGAGTGGAAGGAAAAAGCATGGTAGAAAAAGGTGCACAAGCAACAGGGCTAACCGCAGCCTTCAGAGGATTGTGAAGCAAAGTCCATTTAAGAATTTTGGGAAGATACACAAGGAGTGGACTACGGCTGGTGTCAGTGCTTCAAGAGCTACCACACACAGACGTATCCAGGACATGGTTTACAATTGTCGCATTCCTTGTGTCAAGCCTCTCCTGAACCAGAGACAATGTCAGAATCGTCTTACCTGGGCTAACGAGAAAAAGGTCTGGACTGTTGCTCAGTGGTCCAAAGTCCTCTTTTCGGATGAAAGTACATTTTGCATTTCATTTTGGAAATCAAGGTCCCAGAGTCTGGAGGAAGAGTGGAGAGGCACAGAATCCAAGTTTCATGAGGTCCAGTGTGAAGTTTCCATAGTCAGTGATGATTTGGGGAATCATGTCATCTGCTGGTGTTGGTCCACTGTATTTTATCAAGTCCAAAGTCAGCACAGCCCCCTACCAGGAAATTCTAGAGCACTTCATGCTTCCCTCTGCTGACCAGATTTATGGAGATGCTGATTTCATTTTCCATCAGGTTCCATTCATACCTGGTTTAATGGTCATGGTATCACTGTGCTTGATTGGCCAGCAAACTCACCTGACCTAAACCCCATAGAGATACTGTGGGGTATTGACAAGAGGAAGATGAGAGACACCAGACCCAACAATGCAGACGAGCCGAAGGCTGCTATCAAAGCAACCTGGGCTTCCATAACACATCAGCATTGCCACAGGCTGATCGCCTCCATGCCACACTACATTGATGCAGTCATTTGTGCAAAAGGAGCCCCAACCAAGTATTGAGTGCACACTATACTGTACATGGACATACTTTTCTGTAAGCCAACATTTCTGTATTAAAAATCTTTTTTTTTTTTTTTTTTATTGGTCTTATGTAATCAAATTTTCTGAGATACTAGATTTTGGGTTTTCACTAGCTGTAAGCCATAATCATCAAAATTGAAATAAAGAAATGCTTGAAATATATCACTCTGTCTGTAAAGAATCTATATAATATATGCGTTTCACTTTTTGAATTCAATTACAAATTAACTTTTTGATGATATTCTAATTTTTTGAGATGCACCTGTATGTGAATACAGCCAAGAACTGCATAGGCAGCAGGATTTACATGACTATCCCATTTCAGGAAGTAGATGATGAGCCTGGATGATGGCTAGAAAAAGACAGTGCCATGTACAGATGAAGGAATAGGCAGGGGGAATACTGTGATCTCTGTAAAGCCTCATACACACGATCCGACTTTCCGACAACAAAACCGTGGAATTCTGTCCGAAGGGTGTTGGCTCAAACTTGTCTTGCATACACACGGTCACACAAATGTTGGCCAACAATTACGAGCGTAGTGACGTACTACGTGGTTTTTCAGCTCTTTAGCGCCACCCTTTGGGCTCCCTCTGCTATTTTCGTGTTAGTAGAAGTTTGGTGAGTGTTGATTCCCGCTTTTCTTTTCGCGTTTTTCATTTATCACTTTTTATTTAGTGCTTTTCAGTTTGTTTCTGACTGGCCGTCCGTCAACCAGACGTTGTAGAATCGGAGGAGATATTGTGTTATTTATTATTGGCCTTGGATTTATTGCTTTGACATTATTTTTTTTGGTTGAATAATGATTTGATTTGGTAAATTTTCTATATTTTTGGATGCATAGAATGCACTTTTTGGTTATTTCCTATTTGCAGATAACATGTCTAATTTTGTTTATTTTTTTTAATGCACAATAAAAAAAATGTGGAGAATAATACTTGGCTATGTGTTTTACTTCAAATGACATTTTGGGAGTAGGCAGTTACATTTTAAAAAATACAATGTAAAATTGACAAGGGACACCAACATAGTTGTATCTTTGTTCTTAAAAACTACAGGATAATGGTGTTGTGGTAACTTGCACAAATAAAAAAAACAAAAAAACATTATAATATTATTCTTGATATCACTAGAAAAAAAAAGCCTTTGAAAATTTGTTTGCAAAAACTCAATCAGTATCACCAGCAAAGCAGCTTCATTATTATCCCATTAAAGAAGAGAATTGTGCGCAGCATTTGGAGATTTCATAATTTGCCACGTCACCAATGTTAATTCTCCATTACGAACACTAGTTTACAAACCGACTGCTTCTGCTTTCGAGCATGCATGTTTGTACTTTGGACTTTTGTCCGACAGACTTGTGTACACACAATCGGAAAGTCCGACAACACACATTTGTTGGCGGAAAATTTGAGAACATGCTAGCCAACATTTGTTGGCAGAAAGTCCGACAACAATTGTCCGATGGAGCGTACACACGGTCGGACTTACCGCCAACAAGCTCACATCCAATATTTCCCGTTGGAAAATCCGATTGTGTGTATGTGGCATAAGAGGTAATAAATACCAGGAAATGTTCTCTGTACACACTACATGCATATACATAGAAAAAAATATACTGGATGCTAGGTCCACTTTAACTGCTTGCCGACCGGCTCACGCCGATATACGGCGGCAGAAGGGCACGTACAGGCATATTAACGTACCTGTACGTTGACCTTTAAGAAGCGGCTTGCGGGCACGCGCCTCGAGCTCCGTGAGTGTGATCGTGGGTCCCGCATACCCGATGTCCGCGGGGATACCAGCGATCGACTCACGGAGAGGAAGAACGGGAAATGCTGATGTAAACAAGCATTTCCCCATTCTGCCTAGTGACATTGACACCAATCACAACTCCCTGTGATCGGGAGCGGTGATCAGTGTCATGTCACACATAGCCCCTCCCCCCACACAGTTAGAATCACTCCCTAGGACACACTTAACCCCTACAGCGCCCCCTAGTGGTTAACCCCTTCACTGTCCGACACATTTACACAGTAATCAATGCATTTTTAATCACACTGATCGCTGTATAAATGTAAATGGTCACAGAATAGCGCCAAAAGTGTCCGATCTGTCCGCCATAATGTCGTAGTCATGATAAAAATCGACAAATACTTAACGCTTCAGGGTTCTTGCTAGCTAGGGGAGATCAGTTAATGGTCATTCAGTCCCCCCCCCCCCCCCACTCAGTGCTACCCATCATACTGGTCCTGGGCCTGCAAGTGGGATAATGGAGCCAGGGAACATGGCGAGGATTGTGCCTTCTGGTGGGGCCTGTGGATAGCTGCCAGATAGCTTCAATCTTAACAACAGACATTCGACTTGCAACATTTACAAGCTACAGCACGTAGACGTGCGTTAAATTCCCTGCAGCTGCCAACATATGACAAACGCCAGTAGCAGTAAATGGGTTAATGCTGAATTCCAGCCTTCCTGTCATATTATCATATCCTCCACAAAGTCCAGCTCCAATCTGCCCTAAGGCCCCACAGCCATGCTCCAGTACTGCCTTCTACAGTCCACATCCCTCTGTTCTCATTGGCTGGGGAGAAGCTGTAAGCCATTTCCTGAATGGAGATGAGCACGGGGTGAGAACAGCCCAGGATGGAGAAATAAATAGAAAAAGGGTGAAGAAACTGCACTAAGAGGATAAAAAAACCAAACTTCTATAATATGACACAAGCTGCAATTCTCCTTTATAACATAAACACAGTAGGCATTAATCAAAAGGAAATAGAATCACGCTAAAACTGAATGCAATCAATAGTTGATAATTTGCATAAAACCTGAAATCAATATGAAGTCCACCAGTGCTCAAAGATTGGTATAGTCCATCAATACATGCGATGGAATCTCCAGCCGCTGTAAATTGTGTGCAGAAATCACTTCTTACCAGTTTCCTATGATGTCCCATTACAGAGGATCAAAAAAGCGCTTGTAGTCTAAGCACAGCCTGGCTCCCACTCACAGTGTGCACATGCGATTATCCTCAAGCCACCTCTCATAGGCTCAGACCGGTAGATGGATGGATGTGATACATAAAAGATAAAGGCTCCATATAGTGTAAAATCTTTTAGATTTATTAAAATTAAAGCAAAGTGTTGCACTTACAATAATCAACATCAGTAAAAGCCTTAAGTCTGATGTGCCGGCCAGCGCACAGACAGACAGACCCGTCCTTCCGGGATACGGGATGTAAACACGAGGTGATGTCAGCGCATCGCTCCACCCTACGCGTTTCGTCGGATGATGCCGTCCAGGGGCAGGGGGGTGCGCTCCCTTTATACAAAACATAACTAACCAGGCTTCGTTCTGAGCCGCGATTCACCGTGCGGACATGCGCGGTAGCATGAAATCGGTCTCTTGTACGGACACACATCATACTATCGAGCCTGGTAACAATCATTGATACAATTAAAACAATCATGCATATAAAGTACAAAGAAGGACCGCTACCTATCCTAACCTATCCTAATTTCCCAAATACTTATTTTGTGACTTGTCAGCAATAACTAGGACACAAAAAAGGAGAAAAATATATGGGATGATCATCCTTGCAACTAAAATGAACCGGAAGTAGATCTAATTCTTATGCTGGTGTCATGGTAATACTTCAGCATAATGACATCTAGTGGGCAAGGAATGAATTACCATTCACTCAAAAAATGAATTAAAAAATTCTTAATATAAAAGCTATAGCGCCAATTTAGGAAATCCGGGAAATAATCCCAGTATTCCAAGCATTACCATCCGACACTATTAAAAAATCTTTAAAAGTTATCATTTATAGCTACAGATTATTAGTCCTGGGCGAATCAAGGCTCAAACCAGGTGCTTATGATAAACTACACAATTACTAATAAAAATTAATATAAAATATTAAAAATCTAGATTCTTCTCTGAAAAAACGAATCAACCAGGTGTAACATTGCCACCCCCCATCCCACTATGTTCACTATCCAATCATGCATTTGCCACCGCTAAAAAATAGGTATTCACGTAACAACCCATTACAGCAATAAATTATTTGTAGTAGTAAATACCCATGCGTGGGCCATAATGGCAAATACCAAGGTCAACTTAAATATTCTATACGCCACATCTAACTAGATGTAAAATATAGGTTAAGAATTACTGATAAATGCATTGACATCAGTGTCCACATTGAGGCCAGGATGGGGAAATGTCTGTGCTGTGTGCTAACAACATGGAATGGTAACCAAGCTCAGTAAGTTAAGAGGAGGAGAGTGCCATCCTGTAGCCATTATGGGACCGATGTCACTGGTGAGGTAAGACAAGTGGGGAAAAGACACACACCTCCGGAAGGTGACCTTCCCCCAACACCTGCCAACACTGACAGAGAAACCTTCAGAAATTGCTAAAAAAAATCCCTTAACACCTCCTGAGGGGCTGCAGACTCCAGATTTTGTGTCACATGGCTTTACCCCCCCCCCCAGATCTAAGTTGCGCCACCCCCTAAAAAGCCCCCTAACCACCCCCTAGCCCTGGATACTATGCCTGGCTGCTAACCTTCTTTCCCAGTACAGCACTCTATACTGCTCCCCCTCCGCAGCCATGATCTGCACAGGGTGTATCTGCCTACTGCAACTACATTGCCGTTCCGACCAGGGGGATTTCACAGGTCAGAACGGCAACATAAAAGCCAGATACACCCTGTGAAGACTGACAGACAGTGTGTAAAGGAATGTGATTTCAGCCCTCTGTAGTGTGGGGGAGGAAGGAGCTGTATATAGCGCTGGAATGGGAAGGGTGCTCTGCCAAATGACCTGCCAGGGATCCCTGCCCTCTGATTCTCCAGGGGTGATCCCTGTCCTCTAATGTAAGGAGGAACTCTAAACTCTTAAGCCACTTTGAGTATCTTGGTGTGCAGTGGGTGAATCTGCACACACAGTGGAAGTTGTGGGTGGTAGTGGGGGGGCACGTCAACTTTTGCATCAGGGCCCACAAGCTTCAAGCTACGCGCCTCTGCCTTTCTCTGCCTTGCACAGTTGTGCAGGCTCCTCTCCAGTACTACTCAGCATCATATGCAGACGTTACGTAGAACAAACCACATGCAAATGCAACTTGTCTAGGAACGCCCACTCCTCAAGGATATCATCCAGCCATTAGAGCATTTTGTTATTCGCATAAATCCTCCCAGGCTTCAGCCCACTGCTTGCTTGAGAGGAGTATTGAGGCTGGGTACTGTGATTTTTATAGGAACCTGGAGGTTCCCTACATTAATTCTTAGGATGACATTTCCTGGTCTCGCACCATGCCTAATAGGATTTCCAGGTGTGATGCTAAACTTTGTAAGAAGTTGAGTTCCTTGCCTTCAAGTGGGAGGGAATGACAACACCTAATAGGGCCCTGTCCCTTAAGACCTAGGATTCAAAAGTTGTTAAAACCAGTGACCAAGTAGCTGCCAGAAGTTTGAACTTGTACAAGTACCATGTCCTTGTAGCAAGTTTGGTGCAATGAAAATCACAAGAATGCCCTCCATCTTGATCTTGAGGAGCAAACGAGGAAAAAGCTGGAGAGGGAGAAACCGTGTAGATCAGGTAAAACTGGTCCCATGCCGTCACCAGATAGTGTAGTGGTTCTCAACTCCTGTCCTCAGGACCCACTAACACGCCAGATTTTAAGTATTACCAGACTAGAATACTGCAATCACTAAGCAGCAAATGATATCACCTGTGATGTATTTCAGTTATCTTGCAAATCTAGCCTGTTAGTGGGTCCTGAGGACAGGAGTTGAGAACCACTGTGTGAAGGCCCGAGGGTCCCTGGGCACGGTAACAAACCTGTCTAGTTTTTGTTGAATCTGGATGCCAGAAGATCCATGGCCAGTGTCCCTCACCTGCAGCAAAGGGCTTGGAACACCTCTGGAAAGAGAGACAATTCCCCAAGATACAGACAACGAAAAACATGCACCTACTATTTTTCCACACCTAAGATGTAGATGGTAGACAAGGCTAGAACTTGCATTTCTGCCCAATGGATCAAGTCCCCCTTCCCCTTGTGCGGCATCACTTCTGGTGCCTCCTTGATGGTTCATGTAGGCCACAGCAGTGCCACTGGCAGGCTGGATTCTTTCTGAGTTCCAGGATGTTGATGTGAATACAAAACTTCCTTCCAACTAATCAGCGACCCTGCACCAAGAAGGCATCCAGGTCTCTCCTCTATCTCAAGGCTGGACTAGACGTTTACAGAGCTTTGAGGGCAAGGGTTTCCCTGACTCCAGGACCAGGTTGGAAATCCATCATGCCAGGGCAAGTCTGGCCTTGCAGGTCAGATGCATGGGGTGGCCCAAGGACCAAGTCTGTTTGCTCTACTCTGCCAGACTTTCCTACTGGAGTAAAGACCCCCTTGCAAGAGCAGCTGCTGACTAGACTGATCACAGGGGAAGAGAGTGACCTTTCCCCTGTGATCTCCTTGATGTACTTATCCAAGGAGGAAAACAGGCGTTCAACCTCTAAGGGTAGATGCTCAAGGCATTTCTTGCTTTGGAATTTATCAGACCAGCATTTGGGCCAAAGACTCCTCCACATATGAACGAAGAGGTGGCTCACCCTGAAGATCTTGTAAAGTGTATCTGTCAAGCCTTTTGCACAGTAGTGTAAGTACTAGTAAATGAGAAAGTGTGTGAGGGATAGAGTTAAGATCTTTGACTAACTGTTTAGTCCAGACAAGAGTCTGACAAGCTACTATGGAAGCAACCGCAGGTTGCATGGTGGGTCCTACCAAAAAAAAAAAAGTGTGTGGTTGAGGCGCTTTAATAGAGCCTCTAACCTTTTTTCCCACTAGGTCCTTCAACATAGAAAAATTCTCTACAGAGACCAGAAACCTCTTAAGACAAAAAAATGGCAGGGTCCACCACAGGGACTGTCCATTTTTGCATTAAGCTCTCCTAAATAAAACATTGCTTTGCTGAGCAAATAGCTTTTCAGGGTCAGGCCACTCACTGTATAGAACAGGCTCTAAGAGCAAGTGGACTGGGAAGGACGTAGCAGGTTTGGTCAATTGTAGGAAACTAATGCAGGAGACCTGGGGGTGAGCAAACTTAAGCTGCTGTAACACTGTCATGTACCTTGTAGGAGACAGAAATGAAGAGTTTGTCCTCTCGTGTATCTCCAGCCCACACACCACTGGAAGTATGACAGATAGTGCCAAGGGACAGGAGGAACACGAGTGCCAGTAGATGTTTATAGCAGAGAGCCTTGAACAGGAGGTGCTGATGCGGATGATCCAGTAGAACATCTGATCAGGAACAGTAGCACAGCAAGAAGAAACAGCGGAGGTTAAGGGAGAACCCCAGTGGCACTGTAGATCCAGAAGACAAAATTCACAAACACTCCCAGGGAGCTTAGCACTGGAATACCTAGGAAAAACTGTGGCTGATGCCAAGTACTGCCAGTGGAGGCACTCAGTAATAGCGTGGATCCGAATCAGAGGAAGAAGTGAGGTCAAAAGGAAGCCAAGGTCAGCAGTGATGTACAGAATCATAAGCCAAATCCAGAACCGAGGTACTGCACAGCAATACAGGCAGAATCCAAAATTACGTCAGAGGGAAGCTGGTTCAGTATCAGGAATCATACACGGAGCAGGATATAGCTGAAGACCAGTCAGCACGGACACTATATCAATGCATCTTTTAAATAGGCCGCTTTAAATAGACCTATAGGATTATCTGCAGATTTTCTTAGATGGTTAAATGGAAAAAGTGCAACAGATTTCTCCATGTATGCTAAACTGTGTGGATGGAGGAATCTCCCACTGGGCCAAGCTTCAGCATCTTGCTAGTCGGCCCCGCTGGCTCTCAACCTAAACAATGCCTGCACCCAATCAGAATGTTCAGGTATTGTGAGAGCCAGCGGGGCCGACTAGCAAGATATGGAAGCTTGGGCCAGTGGGAGATTCTTCCATCCACACAGTTCAGCGTAGATGGAGGAATCTGTTCCACTTTTTCCATATGACCTGACCATAGAAAATCTGCAGATAATCTATAGCTGTATGGCCAGTCTTAGGCTTGGATGAAACTTCAGACAAAGGAGACTCATCTTGATTGGATTCCTCAGGGGGAGAGGGGAAACTTTGTCTTCTGAAAAGGCAAAGTCAGAGACTTAAGCCTCGTATACACGATCGGATTTCCCGCAGACAAAAATGCCAGACTTTTGTCCGAAGGCTGTTGGCCATGAACTTGTCTTGCATACAAAACGGCACACAAATTGTCGGCCAACAAGCACGAACGTAATGACGTACTACGTGGCTTTTCGGCTCTTTAGAGCCACCCTTTGGGCACCTTCTGCTAATTTTGTGTTTGATGAGCATTGATTCCGAGCATACGTGTTTGTACTTTTGTCTGATGCATAGAATGCATTAAGATAAAAAAAAAAAAACCTTTTGCTTTTTCAACTACTGTAGCCACTGATTGAATATATAACATTTGCTTGTTCAGATAAGTAAAAAAGTCAATATCCATGAGGCGTACTTACTTTATCATATGACTGTAGAATGAATGTGATTTCTACTCAAAATTACATTTTATGCATTCAAATTAATGTGTTTTACTAAAAGTGTTAATAGGCCCTACATTTTTAAAATGTTGCTTTTACATTTGTACGTTTGTTTTAATTTTTTTTTTTTTACTATAATAAAATGTATAGATTTGACTCCAGAGGTAGAGTTGGGTGTTCTCAGCATTAGGGCTCTCTGCTGAAAAAGATCTCCAACACACAGGGACAGCATTCTGTTTAACCACTTCAGCCCGGAAGCATTTACCGCCTTAATGACCAGGCCATTTTTTTTCCCGATACGGCACTGCGTTATTTTAACTGAAAATTGCGCGGTCATGCGGCGCTGTACCCAAACAAAATTTAAGTCCTTTTTTCCCCCCACAAATAGAGCTTTCTTTTAGTGGTATTTGATCACCTCTGCGGTTTTTATTTTTTGCGCTATAAACAAAAAAAAAGCAACAATTTTGAAAAAAAAAATATTTTTTTACTTTCTGCTATAAAACAGATCCAATAAAAATATGTAAAAAAAAAAAAAAATCTAACTTCATCAGTTTAGGCCAATTTGTATTCTGCTACATTATTTTTGGTAAAAAAAAAATCCCAATAAGCGTATATTGATTGGTTTGCGCAAAAGTTATTGGGAAAGATTTAAGGACTTTTTATTTTTTAATAGTAATGGCGGCGATCAGCAATTTTTTGCAGGACTGCGACATTGCGGCAGACAAATTGGACAATGAGTGACACTTTTTGGGGATCAGCGACACCAATACAGTGATCGGTGCTAAAAAAAAATAAAAATGAAACTGGCAGGGAAGGAGTTAACATAAGGACAAAAGAATAATATGGCGCACTCTGGATACAGCAAAATCATATACAAGGGATATGGGTGGGATAGGGGAATAAATCAGTTCTTATTGGGGGGATTAGTCCATGTAAGGAAAAATAGATGAAATGGAAATAGTAGTAACTGTCCATGAAGGCTGCCAGTTCCAAAAGTTTAGAAGGTAAAAAACTCTGAAATATACAAAGGACAGAAGAACAGCACCCTCTAAGCACAGTAAACAAACATTTTTTAATGTAAATAATAAGATTAAAATCCACTCACAAAGGTGTGGTAAAGGTTGGCATATAGTGTCATCCGCTCCGACTACAGGGTGGGGAAAAAGTGTCCAATACTGATGTTGTAATGGCTGTGTCTCTGCGGTGTTGTCTATCGTCCGGTCACACTGCTGGTTCACAATGCCTCCGGATGGTGGGGACTACAAACGGCGGCATACACAAGTGGGCATCACTTCCAAGTTCTGTCTAATACAGCGGGAGCGGGTCGCTGGTGGCGTGCGCACCTCAGACCTGAAAGTGCGAACGTACAGCCGGACCACCCTGCCGCAATATATGTGCGGTGGGTGGTCCGGAAGTAGTAAAGGCCAGTTTCACACAGGCTTCAGCTTGCATAAAAGCAGTGTAAACAGCAAGCTTAGACAAAGCATTTGCAGAGCTTTCAGTAAGCTTTGTTGAAGCTCTTAAAGTACCATTCTGCTCCAGTTTGTAAGTGTTGAACACAGGTCCTAATGGGTGTGCTGATTGCCACTTTAAGCAGGCTGCTAGCAGGGTTCAGACTGAACATACACTTTAACGCTATGTTGAAAAACACTGATGAGGTCTACTAAACACGTTGCTGTTTAAACATTCCTTCTGTTAAAAAACAAAAATACACCACACGCTACTGTTGCACAAGGTTACAAAGCAATGCTACATTAAGGAGGCAAGAAACGTAAATGAGTTTTTTAAAACTTTATTTCATAAAAAGATACATACAAAACTGAAATTCACACTTGTTATACAAAAATGTCACCATCCAGCACAAAATGATTTACCTTCCTGGGGTGCTTTGCAGACAGTTTTTCTCGGCTAAGACTACCCCTCCTCACACATCCAGACATTAATCTCACAGACTAGATGGGCATAGTTGGCTGTCAGACAACATCAGCTCTGAATAAATGGAAACTCATAAAATGTTCTGTTGAACTTCAGTGCATCACTCTTTGGATGCAGTTTAATTTGCTTTCTGCTAGAGCAGCACCTGAAAACTGGTTTAAGTCGTTCCCTAGGCCTGATTCACACCTTTGCAATTTTAGTGCTTTTTGCACTACAGTCCATTTAACATGCTATGGAACACCTTCTGTAGTGCAAATCTGCAAAATGCAAAAAGCATTAAAAATGCATAGGTGTGAATCAAGCCTTAGAAACCATCCCTGTGGCAAGCCAACAAACACGGGTATGGCAATTATCAATATAAGCAGCTAGCATGCAGTGCTACAGCCTGAAATTCCCTTACATAAATACAATACTTTAACAATTCACTACACTATTTTGCTATATATTAAAAAAAAAAAAAAAAAAAAAAAAAAAAAATCTACTGCAAAACCTTCATTATTTCCCTCAACATGACCAGCCAAGTTGAACCTGGGTCGGGAGTTTGTGAAATGCATATTTGTTCTATGATATATTTCAGTGTAAGGCCGGGTTCACACTGATGCGAATTGGATGAGAGTATTCCGCATCCAATTCGCATGACAGGAGTGTGTGACCAGCTCTCGATGGAGCCGGGAGGCAACGGACCGCATTGGCAAAGGGTCCTGTGCGTCTTTGGCTCCACTTCAGGTACGAATTTAGGCAAAAATTCTGACCCGATTCGCACTTGAATCAGTGAACACGGACGCACTGGACCCTCTGCTGTAACCGCAGCAGCAGCATCAGTGTGAACCCAGCCTAAAGATTTATTCACATGGGTGATTAGCTTCAATGATTTTTGCTGGAGCAGGAAACATACAAGTGGGTTAGAACCTCTGACTGGCCCTGCAAAAAGTCTGCGCCCAGGGCTGGCAGTCTCTGGTCACAGCCACATGCGACAAAGCAGCCTAATTGCCCATGTGAATGAGGCCTGCATGATCAGGAGTGGTCTTTTCCTGCAGGATCTTAGATTTCACACAGAAAATTTATCTGACTGAATCAAAGACTGAGCCCCTCGTTCACACCAGTGAGACATGTCATGCGATTTGACAGATCAAAGTCACATGACAAGTCAAGTCACACCCTATTTCTGACTCTGGAACCATTTAAAATTGGTGCAACTCTGACTTGCACCAAATTTGAAAAGATTCCTGCACTATTTTTGGCGATTTCGTGTGCGACTTGCATTGATGTCTAGGCATGAAGTTGCACAGATGTCGGCAATCCGCACAGGAAATCGCACTGACCGGGGACTTTGAAATTGTGCTGAAGCAGCGTGATTTTAAAGCAGCATTCGGTGTGAACGGAGGCTGAGTGTTGCTTGTGACGGAGAGGGAGGTTTGTTTGACCAAAACAAAGTCTTTGTTAGTAGTTCTATATAGCAAAATACTGCAGCACGATTATTATTTTATAACAAATTTGACAAAATAATTTGCTAAATTTTGCAATGATCAAATAACAAAAACGATAAGGTTCTTTCACCAACCCCTTATAGAAACAACTATCAAGGCGTAACTTACTATCTGCAGAGACGACATGCCTCCCAACCAAAAGAAATCCGAATGGGTTTATTGACCCTTTAAAGCGCAATTCCAGTTTCTCCAAATGTTTGACAGAAATGCAATACTGCAAAAAACTATTCATTTACATGCCTTTATTCCTTTTGCACATTCAAATATATTTATGTATTCATTATGCTCAGTGAGAACCAGGTAAATTCTGCAGTTAGTCACTTCCAGTGCCAAAAAGTCTAAAACTGCTAACAAAATGTTGACATAGCAATAGCATTAAGGCTTATTTATCAAAGAGTCCTAGTAAGGAACAGTATTGTGTACCAACCAGAATCCCCATTCCTGGCAGCTAAAATCTTATGTGCAGCAAGACTAGGGCTGTCCATAGATGGATCAAAATTCAGCCACTTCAGCAGGGACAAGCCGAATAGCAATCTATGTATGGTTGGACCCGTTCAAAAGAAGTTGACCGGTAGATGGTCTGTCCAATGGAAAATCTCTCTCGTTCAGCATCTGCAGCCAAGTAAGATCAGTGTATTCTGACAGTGGAGGAGTCCTGCCGTCAAAATACACAGGGGTTGATTTACTAAAACTGGAGAGTGCAAAATCTAATGCAACTGTGCACGTTAGTCAATCAGCTTCTAACTCCAGCTTGTTCAATTAAGCTTTGACAAAAAAAACCCTGTAAACTGGTTTTTATGTAGAGCAGTGTTTCTGTATTCCAGTCCTCAAGGCGCAACGGGTCATGTTTTCAGGATTTCCCTCAGATGAAACGGCTGTGGTAATTACTAAGGCAGTGAAACTGATCAAATCACCTGTGCAAAATAATGGACAGCCTGAAAACATGACCTGTTCGTGTGCCTTGAGGAATGAAATTGAGAAACACTGATGTAGACCCATACCAGATTTTTGCAAGCTCCAGGTGTAGCAAATCAACCCCAATGCCTAAGCTTATGTTCACATTGATGCGATTTGGCATACAAATTGCCAAGTCAAATCGGCGGCTATTGGCGGCAATGGCACCGTCCGAATGCAGCGTCGCACCGATTCACAAAAGTAGTTCCTGTACTACTTTTGGTGACTTTGGGGTGCGATTTGTATAGACATCTGTGCAGAAACCCGCACAGGAGGTCTCTGAAATCCTCCCCGAAGTCGGACTGACATGCAGAAATGAAATTGTCGATTTCAATCCCGCTGTCAGTGTGAACGTGGGCTTAGGGTTCTTTCACACGGTCGGTCCACCCGGCAGACTCTGCTTTGCTCAGCAGGGAAGCGATTCGTCGATACCCACTGAACAGGCAGATGACAGGTCTGTCTTCGCTCACTGTGCAGAGACGGACCTGTCAGAGCACCGCTCTCCTCTATGGGGTGATCGGATGAAAACAGGAGGCCTGTCCGCTTTCATCCGATCTGCCAGATGGAAAATCGGGTCACCATTCCTTTGGATTTCACAGACAGGATCGGATAGCAGCAGGTGTCAGCGGACATGTCACCACCACTCCATAGAGGTAAGTGGAGTGTCCCATCAGGTTCGCCTAAAAAAACTGACAGGCAGACCTGATCGGAAAGCCCGTGTGAAAGGGCCCTTAACAGGGAGGATTCCTCTTTCCTCCTTGAGGCCTGGTTCACACTGGTATGACATAGGCTCCAACTTTGGGAGCACTTGTCGCATGACGTGTACAAATTAATGGTTCCCTATGGGAACTGTCTTAACTGGTCTGACACAAGTCTGTCCGACTTTAAAAAAGGTTCCTGTACTACTTTGGTCCGACTTTAGGCCATTCAATATCATTGAAGTCAGATCCTTGTCCTAACCATCAGAATTGTGACATCGGACATGGTGATTACAGCAGCAGGAAAAGGAATTTGTCACACTGGGATTGTTTTTTTTTTTTTAAATATTTTTATTGAAAATTTGCAATTTACAAGCCTCAAACTGAAACTCAAACTTAAACACTGGGATTGTTTTGATTGGTCAAAGTACAAGTCAGACTATATCAAAGCAAAATCGTATCCTGTTCAAGTTGGATGGAAGTAGGACCGATGTCGCAGGGCAAAGTCGTATCGACAGTCGTATAACAGTCGTGTCATACTAGTGTGAACCCGTCCTGACTGTGGATGGAGGAATCCATTCACTTTTTGGGGGGCGAGTCTCCCCCCCCCCCCCCCCACTCTTCCCAATAAACCACCTAAAAAAATGGAAATGTGTCCTCCATTCCTACACTGGTGAGATGACAGAGATTGAGGTAAACCGCAACAAAAAACATGCCACAGTTCAAACCCTTCACTGCTTTATGAAAAACAAAGTATGACGTTGGCTTTAGGCCTCTTTCACATGGGGTGGAATTCAGTTTGCTCAGCAGAGATCCATCCACTTCTGCTTAGGTTCATTTCTGCTTAGCTTCTGCAGAGTGGACATAGACAGAGCCTGCTCTGCTCTATGAGCGGTTGTGTGTAAACGGACTGGCTGTCCATTTACACACGACTGCCATCCAATCCTCTGCCTAGACAGAGGGAGATGGATCCCTTTTATTTTTTTTTTAGCAGACCGGATTAGATTGGAGGTAGGTGGGTGTAAATCGACACAAGTCCCTACATGGACCACCTGATCAGGGCAGGTAGACCTGATCGGATTGCCCATGTGAAAAGGGCCTTAGACATTGAAAACTTAAGCTGTAATCACACTTTCGAGGTGTATTACTCCAGGATAGATTCTTAATTTAATGGATTTTCAGAATTAAAAACATTTTTTTTTTTTAAACTTACAAAGTATCTTTTTAATGTCACTTACATCATTGTTTTAAAAAGCAGAAAGCAGCTATGCTGACATCACTTTTTCCTATTTGGCACCACTGTATCAATCTTGCCATCATGCAATGAAAATGACTTCCTTCAACGGGCGTGAATGTTGGCAGGATTCCAGGCATGAAAGACAAGGGGTCTCCTGGCCAGTCAACCATGGCTTTAAGTCATCATGGGCAGGGCAAACCCAGAGTCCCCTGGGCCTGGAGTCTGAGACACCCAGGTCCTCCTACTACAGCAAGCAGCATTGTAATGATGCCGCTGTTAAAATATAAATAATAAAAGAAAAAAAAAAAGCTAAGAACGGGAAAGTTACACAACAGGTGGCCCAATGATGGCATGGGCACAGCAGCCATCAGTCTTACACAGGCTATTCAGAACGTTGAGCCCTGGAAATGCTGCATTTAATAAAAGAACAATCAGTGGTTGCTTTGATTGCAAAAAGACCACATTTGTTAATGTCAGGGACTGTCTAAAAAATGTTTGCTAGGCGTTCAACTTTAACATGTATTACGGTAAGGCAGTCCATTCATTTGGAGTGGGTTGTCAACACACCAAAACAATCCTTTTAGTGCACCTTTTTTTTTGTTCTCTATGCACTGCAAAGCACAGATGGCCGACAGGTCCTGCTAAAACACAGGTCCGTTGGGATGCTATTCAAAATAAATGGTACAGTGGTTTGCATGTTAATGCATTGCGAATCCTGCCTTAAATATTTATAAATCCTTAAAGCCCATCTCCAGCACTGCACAGGTTAACTGCTCGTTTTGTCTAGGGAGAGGAGAAAGGAGATTTACTTATCTAATCCTCTGATCCTCCAAGAGTTTGGTGTTTGGACACAGCAGCGGCCACCGAATGCAGGTAAAGGAACATTTGGGCGTTTTCACAGCACAGCGGCTAACGGGGACGAAGTTGTCGCCGCCTTGGAGGCGGCCATTTTGTTAGTGTTGGAGCGAAGTAACGATCTCCACTCGTAATACCGTGCACCGGACTGCATTCGGTTGCCGCTTGTGTCAAAACACGTATTCCTCATCATGTGAAATGACTTCATACAAATCTGCAATGGATCATGTTTTCAATAATCCGGGAGTGACGTGGTTTTATATTCTGCAGAGTTGCCCATTTTGTCAGAAAACCGGCACTCCCGCGGTCTTGAGTTGTAAACGGTTTCTGACATCATCAAACCCACAGCAGGCTCAATAGACCAGGAACAGTCCACCGCTGGACTGTGGGGGAGCGCTGTTGCCCGGTGGAACGAAGGATAGGGTGAGTATAAGCTTTCTCCTCCTTCCTGGACAAAAGCAGTTGACCTGTGAAGTGCAGGCACAGCCCCACTGCATTGGAATTTTTTTTTCTGCAGAGATGGGCTTTAATAAAAACTCCCATCAACTTAAATGAGGGTGAGCTGCTCACTGAAAAATCAGTGAGCAGCTCACAATCAAAAAGTACTGCATGCATCATCTAAATAAATGCATCCAAGTGTCCGCCCCACCATACAATATTACATTTGAGAAAATAAAATGTGGAGAAAGTGGAATTATCCTTTAAAATTGAACTAAAGATCCCGCCATTGAGCAGGCGGGCTTTTATCGCAGAAAGGAAATGCAATGCCTCTTACAATTTAAATTACATTAGCGTATTAAAGATTGAGATCTGTGTGATTGGGTTTATATCAATGTTAAATGCTATATTTATGCACTTCCATTAAGTATTGGTCTATTCTGCCCAGACTGAAGCTTTGGGTTTCAAGAAAGCTACCTGGTGCTTTTTAAATGTTTGCTGAACTTGGGGCTCTTCAGACAGGCGTTTACCTGTTAAGGTTTAATAAAAAAATAAAAAAGGGTACTCAGGCTAAATTTTCATGCCAACAGGCAAGAAACCATGTCGCCAATGGGAGAACTTACTGGGTGTTGAATCATAATGGCCATGTACAAAATAAAGTGCCACCATTTATAAAGGAACAAAACAAACCAGTAAATCGCATATTATGTTACTGTGCCTGTTGGCTGACATGCCAAGAAGCAGAGACAGCTCAGACTGTACAAAAGATCAGAAACACGGTAACAAATGTGTATTTACACCAGAACGTGGTATAGATCAGATCTCGGATAGGTGGGAACACCACGCAATCCACTACACATATATACAATGACTTATCTACAGAAATCAACAAGCTACCCGCTTACTCCTCGTCTGCTACAAGTGAAAAAAAAAAAAAAACACTGTAAAAGCTTATGAGGAACGGGAGTAGAAAAAAATAAATCTGTGGCAAGTCTCCGTACACATTCCAAGAAAAAAAAAAAAAAAAAAGAAAAAAAAAAAAAGGGGGGGGGGGGGGGGTTTCTCAATTTAAAGGACTTCTGTAATTTAAAGTCCTAATTTTGCTATTTGACAATCAGAATATATATATTTATTTATTTTATTTTGCTTTGAATGGCAGAGGTCCTTTAAATATAACATTCTCGCATGTCTTATAAAAGCTCTCCTGTAATTATTATATCCATTGTCTTAGTTACGTCTAGTATTCACCAGTAATTTTCATGTTCTTCTTTTCTTCAAAAGAGATGGCGATTTCTGTTGTCCTGCGTTTTAGCACAGAGTCGCTTGCTGCTCTGGTCCTCAAGGTCCTACTCTTGCATCCATCCCAGGTGCTTGCATGCGACATTACACAAAAGCGCTGGGATGGATGTGAGGTGGATCGTCAGGGACCACATCTCTATCAATTGGCGGGTAGCTAGGTCTTTCCCTAGCTCTCTATTCAGGGGATGGATGGGAGGAAGAATAAAAGCACTTCTGACAGGGGACCTATTGTTAGCCTTGGGGGTATTAATGCTATAATGATGAGCAGCTCTATAATAGTGCTCACTGACCACCATTGTAGAAGGAGATGTTACTGGAGCACCCCACTGACCACCAATGTATAAATATATCTCTACCTTGCCGGGGTTGCCTACCCCAGTTATAAGCTAATTTGTACAGCCAAAGCACAAACAAGTCTTATCCCATAGCCACAAAACACTCTGTCAGGAAATAAAAAAAATTTAAGTATGCTATGAAAAGAAGCACAATGTATCTAGCAATATTTGCAGGAAGATGAAGGTGCTCTGGAGATGGGTTCATTTGTATCTGGAAGCTTGATATAACCCAGCTGTCTAGTGGAGGTACCGCAGAACATATTTCGGTTCTGTAGTGAAAGTGTCTGCAAGCCTAGAAAATGACATAGGATGATTCTTTAAGTTCCACTCTAAATCATCAGATGTAATTAGGCCATTCAAAGCAAAGCGACAGGTTCTCTTGTAAGGCAATATCCCCATCCAGTAAAACTGGCTTACATAGTGCTCCACGCTGTTCTATTTCTTCATCAGAGTCAGATGTCAAAGCATTATGTAAGTGGTGCCAGATCTTACACCGGGTTAAGTTCCTCTCAGTGACAGTGTTCAACCGACAGCACTGCAGGTGGTCACATGCTTGTCTCTACCCAGAAGGACCATCTATTTCCCAAGGACTCAACCTAAGCAACAAAAGGTCTTACAAAACAATCTGTCACTTTGCTCTAAATGCCCATTTAATCCCAATCTTTACTGTAGAAACATCTGTAAAAAAAAAAAAAAAAAAAAAAAAGAATCCTATAGCCAGAACCATAAGAGCCTTCCAAAATTCCTATGCAAAGTTCCTGAAAGCCCATATATCATTGGGTGGAGTCTGAGTAGCATGTCCAGCCTTAACACTTGTGGTCTGGTGACCATTCACTCAGGCACTCATTAGGGAGCTCAGAAGAGGGGCCTGGCTTCTGTGCCAGTCCTGGTACGTTTAGGGCAGCTCCTGCAGCACTGTCAGAAGGATTGTAACACTGAAGTGAAAGTAGAATTCCAGGGAAAACCCAACTTACTCTTAAAAACGTTCCCTTCCCCCCTCATAATACCTATTCTGACTAATCTTTGTAAGAAAGATCTGTATACCTCAGCATTTTTAGGCAGCTCCAGTCATGTGGTCTCCCCTTTGGCAACCAGTGCTGGCTGCAGGGGAGAGAGAGCACTTGATAATAGCTGGTCATGTCTGGGAGAGGCAACGTCACCCATAGCCTCCTATGGCCCATCTGCTGTCAGAGTTCCTTCCTCTCCCCTGCAGCCTCCATTGGGTGACAGAGGGGAGCCAGATACCAAAATGGCCTGAAAATAGGCAAGTATACAGATCTTTCTTACACAGGTTAGTCAGAATAGATGTTAGGAGAGGAAAAGAGCATTTTTAAGAGTGGTGAGGTTTTGCCCAGATATCAACTTTAACGTAAGGCACCTTATGATGCCTCCCACCTGCCTATTAGTGAATTAATTCCCTCTCCAACAGCATGGTTTCCCAGCAGAATTTTGTCTCTTACATACAGAGTCTTAATGTAGGTGTTAGTTTCTTGCAGCCTATACTCTGCAGTTATTCTGCATCATGGGATAATTCATCAGGAAAGCAGGACATGTGTTATTACCCATTGTCGTATGATAGATTGTGGCCCCCACTCCTCCCCCTCAAACTGTGATTAGACTTGCCAGCAACCACAGAAAAACAGTTTCAGGTTTTAAATTCTAATTGGGAGGTGCCTACAGTAGTCAGATGGAAAAAAAAAGTAATATCAGATTTTACTGATGAAATCTCAAAACGACTCAAAGGCAGCCTCCAATAAACCAGCTATGAGCAACTAGCACCTGTACAGGCACTGAAGGGCCCCAAAGAGCTAATTGGTGCCAAATATGCCCCCTGCTCAAATGCCCCAATGTATGTTAACATAAAAGTCTGCCTGTTAGTTGCCTGTATTCTTGCGTTTTTTTTTAACCGAATCATCAGAGGGCCACGCTAATCTTCATTTGACGACAAATAACTTAGTTTTAGAAAAATAGAGGGATAAAAAGGTGAATGTGATACACGTGAGCGTTACTGGGGCATCAGGTGCCTGACGTTGTATTTGGAAGTGTCTTGATACTGAGTCATTGGTTTGTCCGCGATGCCGCAGGTGCCGACTCCCACCTTGCCGGTGACGCTCTCCGGAGAGGCAAAAATACTTCTTTTCACCTAAAGGATTGGGAGAGAAAAAGGAAATATATTACTATAATCGGCCATTAAAGTGTTACTAAATTCAGATTTTTTTTTTTTTTTTTTGCAGTAGTATTGTTCAGAGCAGCCCTGATCCTCATCTTCTCGGGCAGTTTGCTATTGGGACACACTGTGCAGGCTCGCTCCCGAACTGTGCGTCTATGGACCCGAGCTCCATAGAATTACACAGCCGGACTTAGGCCCCCCCACATCCTCTTCACTGCATCCGATTGACAGCAGCAGGAGCCAATGGCTCCTGCTGCTGCTCGAATGCAGTGTGAAGAGGAAGAGAGGGGAGAATAGATGCAGCCAGGCACAGTGCTGATCTCTTCTCCCCCCTCTTCACCTTCACACAGGGAAGGGGGGGAAGAAACGGAAAATGTTTTTTTTTTATCTTAATGTAAGCAATGCATTAAGGTAAAAATCAATTTTAGGTTTAATATCACTTTAAAGTGGTTGTAACCCTTAACCACTTCCCGACCGTCTCCTGTACATATACGGTGGCAGGATGGCTCTCCTGCGCGAACCGCTGTATAAGTACGGCAGCTCCTTTAAGACCCATAGCAGCTGCGCTGCACAGCGGGGGACCCAATGCGCATGGTCGGTGGGCACGATCGCCGCCGGCCACCCGCGATTACGGGCACGAGAGCCAGAATGAGGATTTGTGTGTGTAAACACACAAATCCCTGTTCTGACAGGGGAGGAGAAACAGATCGTCTGTTCCTACTAAGTAGGAACAACGATCTGGCTCCTCCTCTGGTCAGTCACATCCCCTCACAGTTAGAAACACACCTAGGGAACATACTTAACCCCTTACTTAACCCCTTGATTGCCCCCTAGTGTTAACCGCTTCCCTGCCAGTGACATTTATACAGTAATCAGTGGCTATTTTTAGCTCTGATCGCTGTATAACTGTCAATGGTCCCAAAAAAGTGTCAAAAGTGTCCGATCTGTCCGCCACAATCCCGATAAAAATCGCTGATTACTAGTTTAAAAAAAGCCACCATTACTAGTTTAAAAAAAAAAGGGGCATAAATCTATCCCCTATTTTGTAGACGCTATAACTTTTGCGCAAACCAATCAATATATGCTTATTTACCAAAAATACATATTGGCCTAAACTGAGGAAGAATTTATTTTTTTTTTTTTAATTTGGGATATTTATTATAGCAAAAAGTAAAAAAATAGTGTATATAAATAGTTTCCAAAATTGTCGCTCTTTTGTTTATAGCACAAAAAATAAAAACCGCAGAGGTGGCCAATACCACCAGAAGAAAGCTGTATTTGTGGGGAAAAAAGGACATAAATTTTGTTTGGGAACAGCGTCACACGACCGCGCAATTCAGTCAGTTAAAGCGACGCAGTGCCGTATCGCAAAAAATGACCTGGTCAGGAAGGGGGTAAATTCTTCAGGGGCTGAAGTGGTTATAAAAAAAAAAAAAAAAAAAAAAAAAAAAAAGTCCTGTCCCTTTAAGGCACGATATACAGCACAGTGCTTTTGTAGTGCTAGTTATCCCTTATGTTGTACAATACCTGGTTGATCTTGCCTGTTCCTGTGTTCCCCTCTGTAAAGCCTGGTACACACCATTAGTTTGAACGAAAAAAAAAAACCTCACAGCTAAGATCAGACCCGCTGCACTAACAATCTCCTCTGCTGTGCTACTGTGTTCTGACAAGGGGACGGCCCCCGCCACAAGAACAATCTGGTCAGTGCTCTCAGCCATTGGCTGGGAGCTGTTCAGCTGCTGGTTTTCCAGCATGCACAGCCGGCTTCCATACACACGGGACAAATGTCGTCTGGTTTTAATGTCGCCCGACATTCGGCCCACGTGCGTACTAGGCTTAATCTGACCACGCTTATCATGGCTGCTGATCCGTAATAGTGTGGTCAGATTACGTTCCTCCGTCATCCTGCTCTCTACTCTGCATCTCCCCCTGCCTCTCTCCCTGTCATCTCCATAGTTGTGTGTGAGCCGATCTCCACCCCTCCTGCCTTGAGTAATACTATTCTCTGCAGCTGCTCCAGTGCTTGTAAAGAAACATCTATTAACTACTTTAATCCTCTTTGTTTAAGGTCAATGTTTAGTGCTGTGTGTGTTTTCTTAAAATTATAATGCTACATACCTTCTTTGTACAGTGTTGCTGTGCAGTCATGTGACTTCTCTCTGCCAGCTTGCATACATCAGAAGGGAATATCAGCCCCTCCCACTGTGCTCTCTCAGATCGAGAAGGGAAGCAGAGAGGGGACACATGACTGCACAGCAGCACTGTGAAAAGAAGGTATGTAGCATATATAATATATAATTTTAAGAATACACATACACTCACTGTACTAAATAGGGACCTAAAGCAAAGGATCAAAGTAATTAATAGAAGTGACTTTACAACCACTTTAAGCAAGTCAGCCTATTTAAACGACCCAGTGCAACTTTTGCAAAAAATGTTGAATATATATATATATATATATATATATATATATATATATATATATATATATATATATATATATATATATATATATATATATATATATATATATATATATATATTCACCGATGATATGCTCGGTATGCATTTACCATTTTTGGTATTCCAGCCTACAGAGCATTGTACTCGTGATCAGTGTGTTGCGGGTACAATGTTCGGCAGATTTCATTACAGGTTCTAATAAAGTTTACTCCCAGCTTCAGGTCCACCATAGAGGGAAGTAATACTGTCATTCATCTGCCTCCCTTTCCCCTTGTCCATATACAGTATGTTGTATATTCTGCGCATGGTTCTCTGAATGGACAAGGGGGGAGAGGGCACTGTGGTGTGTTGCTCCAGTCCTGCGCTGCTGCTTACCTGTAGGTAAAAAAAAAGGGTATAAAACCGCTTTAAAAGAAATCTTTAGAGAGGCCTCATAGGCACATCCCTTATTTATGAAAACTAGCTAAAAACTGAGGCTTAAAGGATCAGTTCACCTTTACATGAAAAAAAAAAAAAAAAAAAAAAAAATAAACTTTTATTTTTGTTAGGGACCTGTAAAAGTATTGCATCCATTATTAGTAGATCGTGGGTGTAATGCCACAGCAGCATTTATTTTAGATTGCAACAGCTAGCAGGGGGAGAAGGATCCCCTGCTAGCTGTCTAAACGGGCAATCAAGCCCGTTTAGACAGAAGTACCCCGTGCCCTTTGAGGTTTGATAAAATAAGAAAAATCTGTCTAGAATTCCACTTTCAGTTTATTAACCATAGATCAGAGGGATCACAAAAGGGGTCATTCTAACCAACACTGTAAAAAGTTTGACCCCTCTTGTGGTATCTGTATGTTGGCAGGACTGTTACTTTTACAGTTTTGAAAGATGCAGCCACCACATCTAAAGCATTGGTAACCT
This sequence comes from Lithobates septentrionalis, assembly GCA_037952835.1. Classification (NCBI taxonomy): domain Eukaryota; kingdom Metazoa; phylum Chordata; class Amphibia; order Anura; family Ranidae; genus Lithobates; species Lithobates septentrionalis. The sequence goes on along the minus strand of JBBDGP010000626.1, from coordinate 3,151,922 downwards.
GCAATATATTGCGTTCTGAGGCCACATAAGCTTTATTCCCTTTGATTTACAGTTCTGTTTACAGTAACAGTAAAGTGAGAAGTCTGCCTGCTATGGGAGATTAGCATAGCAGAGCTGGTTAGTGCCCGCTCTGCATTACAGTCAGAACTAGAACACAATGTACACCGCTATAACATAGTCGGCTGAGGGGGCTGGCTGGAGGTGTCACATTTTTATAGGCAGCCATAATGAAGAACATCATGTCCCTATTTTAAATTAGGACTTGTACATAAAGAGACAGAACTTTATTCAGCTAATATTGTAAGGAGAGTTTTACAGCAACTCCTCCCCATACTGGACAAGTGGTGTTCTATCGCATGGGCAAAGGGTGCTAGCAATTTAAAGTGGAGTTCCACCCAAAAGTGGAACTTCCACTCATCAGATTCCTCCCCCCCTCCGGTGACACAGTTGGCACCTTTCAGGGGGGAGGGGGGGGGGGGGGTACAGATACCTGTATATTACAGGTATCTGTACCCACTTCCGGCATAGATAGCCGCAGAATCTGCGGTTATTTACGCCACTTCCTGCTCCCTCCCCGCTGCCTGCTGGGAAACACACGGGTCCCAGAGGCAGCAGGGACCATCCGTATTGCGCTGCGCGACTCGCGCATGCGCAGTAGGGAACCGGGAAGTGAAGCCGCACGGCTTCACTTCCTGATTCCCTTACCGAAGATGGAGGCGGTAGCACCCGAGGACGGAGAGACGCTTCGGCCTCGGGTGCTGACATCGCGGGCGCCCTGGACAGGTGAGTGTCCATGTTTTAAAAGTCAGCAGCTGCAGTATTTGTAGCTGCTGACTTTTAAAAAATTCTTTTTCGGCGGCGCTCCGCTTTAACCACTTGCCACCCAAGCCAATTCTGACACTTCGCTCCTACATGTAAAAATCATTATTTTTTTTGCTAGAAAATTACTGAGAAACCCTACATACATACACATACATATACATTATATATATATATATATATATATATATATATATAATCAGTTGTTGCAATTTTTTTATGTAACACGGTATTTGCACAGCAATTTTAAAACACTTTCAAGAATTAAAAAAATAAAAAACCCCACAATATTTACCTAATTTTTTTTGCATAATGTGAAAGATGATGTTATGCCAAGTCAATAGATACCCAACGTGTTACACTTTTAAATTGTGCACACTCGTGGAATGGCGACAAACTTTGGTACTTAAAAATCTCCATAGGCTACGCTTTAAACATTTTTACAGGTTATCAATTTAGAGTTACAGAGGAGTTTCTAGTTTTGTTCACTTTTATTCCTAATAAAAGAAATTTAACAAGGGCATGACAGGTCCTCCTTTACAGAGAGATTTGGGGTCTATAAGTCCTCAGATCTCTCCTCTATGCTGGAAAGCCTGGGATAAAAAAAAAAAAAAAAAAGTTTACATCTGCCGGCGCTGGAAGTGACTTGATGATCTGGTCCACAGCCAGCTCTATGGTAAACCGCTGCCGCCAGTGGATTCCGCTTCTGGCTCCCCGATCGCATATGCGAGACCGGAGAAGCAGCGGAGGGCAGGGACGTCCCCTCCTGCCCCCTGTAAAAGCTATCAAGCGACTAAACAGCCGCTATGATGGCTTTTACATTGCAGGGAATCGCTTGCTAAAAAAAAAAAAAAAAAAAGATATCTGGATGATGCCTGTAGGGTTACCTGTGTTTTTGTGTGTACTGTGCTGCTTTCACTAAGGGATGTGCTGGATTTTATCCAGTTTCGCAGGGAAACAAAATTAAGCACATCCCCACTGACAGGATGGAGCTCTGCATTGTTTACATGTGCAGAGCTCCATCCAGTGGGTCGCCTCACCAATCAGCGGGTGCAGGCGGTCATCCACTGGCCGGCACCCACTGATCGGTTACTACACCACCGTGACTTCTTCAGTAAGGGTCCTTACTGAAGAAGTCACAGTCATGGTGGTGTAGTAGCCCATTTGACGTAATGTGTATAGGGGGAAAAAGTCGCAATGGCAACGTCATCCCGTGAGCATCTTGTTTCTATGCATCCTAAGTCCGCACTGCTCAAGTGCTGCGTTTGTGAGTAACGTTTAGAGGTCGACCGATATGGGTTTTTCTCTGGCCGATGCAGATGCCGATATTTAGAATATCGGTGGCCGATGGCCGATATGTAATGCCGATTTTTTCTGGCCGATATATTAGGCCGAATTTTTTTTTTTTTTTTTTCCTTCATCTCATAAAATTTAACAGTTAGACCCCTTTCACACTGGGGCGTTTTTCAGGCGCTTTTGGGCTAAAAATAGCGCCTGTAAAGTGCCTGTAAAACGGCTCCCCTGCAGTCTCAGTGCGATATTCCAAGTGCTTTCACACTGAGGCGATGCGCTGGCAGGATGTTAAAAAAAAAAGTCCTGCAAGCAGCATCTTTGGAGCGGTGTATACTGCTGCTCCACCACTCCTGCCCATTGAAATGAATGCGCACCGCTGCCAAAGCGCCTGCAAAGCGTTTCGGCAGCGGCGCTTCAGGGGCGCATTGAACCCCTTCCTCGGCTGCTAGCTGGGTTATAAGCTCCCCGCTAGCAGCCGAATAGCACCGCTAAAATGACGGTAAAACGCAGCTAAAACTAGCAGCGTTTTACCGTCAACGCATGCCCGCTGCAGTGTGAAAGCAACCTAAAGTGATACAGAAATTTTTTTACATTTAGGCCCCTTTCACACATGCGGACCGTATGTCCGTATTTCATCCATCCGTTTTCGGATGAAATACGGACATACATGCATCCCTATGGGATAGCGGGTGTCAGCGGATGTACATCCGCTAACACCCGATGTCATCCGGCTCTGCTCTCGTCCGATTCTGTAGACGGAAGAAAATCCTATTTTTCTATCCGTCTGCAGAGCGGATCGGATGAACACGGACAGACGGTCCATGTTCCTCCGATCCCCCATAGGGGAGAGCGGAGGTCTGACAGGGCGGTCCCTGCACAGTGTGCGGGTCCCGCCCTGTCATCCGCCGGCTCAGCTGGGGAAAACAGAGCGATCCCCGCTGAGCAGCGGATGTTCACGGGGCGGATCAACATGGATCCGTCCCGTGTGAAAGGGGCCTTAAACATTTATTAAACAAAACAAACCTCCAATCAGTTCACTTGTATGTAGAATTTAGATAAAAAAATATATATATAAAAAAAAAAAACTATCTTAAAAATAAATACACAAAAACAGGTAATCAAAACTTTTGGACGAAAAAAAAATGGGCTAACTTTACTGCTTAGTTTTTTTTAAATTTATTAGTGTATTTTTTTTTTTTAAATTGCGTTTGAAAGACCGCTGCGCAAATACCGTGTGACATAAAATATTGCAACAACCGCCATTTTATTCCCTAGGGTCTCTGCTAAAAAAAAATATATAATGTTTGGGGGTTCCAAGTGATTTTCTAGTAGAAAATACTGGATTTTTACTTGTAAGCAACAAGTGTCAGAAAAGATTAAGGCCTCTTTCACACGAGGGATCCTTATGTCTGTTTTTCATCCTTCCGTTTTCGGATGAAAAACGGACATACATGTATCCCTATGGAGCGTCGGATGTCAGCGGTGACATGTCCGCTGACAGCCGACCCGCTCCGATCCGAAAAGTGTAACGGAGGAAAAACCTACTTTTCCATCCGTTTTCGGATCGGATCGGACGACGACGGACACTACGGACCGTCATCATCCGATCCCCCATAGGGGAGAGCGGCGCTCCGACAGGTCCGTCGCTGCACAGTGTGCAGCGATGCACCTGTCATCTTCCTGCTCAGCGGGGATCGGCGGAGCTATCCCCGCTGAGCAAGCGGATGTTCACGGGTCGGATCATGACTGATCTGCCCCGTGTGAAAGAGCCCTTAGTCTTTAAATGGTTAAACTGAGAACTTCTACACAGGCACTCAGTTCATTCAGAAGTGTAAACATTGTATCAATTCAGGTTCTTTTTATCAGATTTGGCAGGCTGCCCAGAGAGGGGGAGAAGTCGCTTCAGAGAAGACTACAGGCAACTTGTATTGACTTCAGAAGTCATTTACAAGTCGCGCTGAGTTATATCGGCCTTTTTTATCAGCACAATCGGCCGATGCCGATTAAGAAAAAAACACCAAATATCGGCCGGCCGATATATCGGTCGACCTCTAGTAACGTTTTTATGAGGAAATAAACCGTTTTGATATACAGAGAGCACTAGATTTTACCTTTTCTGTTCCTATGTGCACCGGACCCCATTAAGGGAATCTGTACTGGCTGGTATCCATCTAATCAGTCTGAGGCAGCACAGACGGAATAGGAGCTCCATGACCAGCTGATTCGTTTATATCCCTGAGAGGGAACCTGCTTTTTCTGATCTTCTGGTGAAACAGGGGTCAGAACATGAGGTGAGCGGCTAGGATATTGAGGTGGAGGAGAGCACTTGCATTTTCAACGTTTATGCACTGGTGGTGTGTTGTGCGTTTTTGTGCAGAAGAATCTGAGGATTATTTTAGTGCATTTGGACTCTTATTTTTATTCAATCCTTTTTTTTTTTTTTTGAGTGTGTGGACTTTATCTTTATTGTCTATTGCTCATTATTCCCATTTAGGGAATACGTATATTTCGTTTTTGTGTATTGTTCACTATTCCCAGTCAGGGAACACGAATATTTGATTGTGCAGTCAGTATCTTGCTTTATGGCACGTTAATCATATATTCTCCTTAAAGATTTATTGGTAGTTATTTAGGAACCGCAACACTGTTTTGTTATGTATATTCTATACGTAAAGTGAACGCATTTTCTGTGTGTGCAGCAGCGGGGGGGGGGGGGGGGGGGGGGGGGTGTATTTTTCAATTTTGGGTTTCTGGTGGGATTTTGTTACATCACCTACTACACATATCACTACATAGTGATTAAGGTTATTATCATTTGCGCATTTTCTGTGTGTGCAGCAGCCAGGCGAAGGGGTATTTTTAATTTTTTGGGTTTTTGGTGGGATTTTGTTACCTACTACTCATATCACTACATAGTGATTAAGGTTATTATTTGCGCTGATAGAAATTTATTTTATTGTTTGATACTAAACAATATTCAATAATTAATGGCCCTGTAATGTATTCTTCATGATATCATTTCATACAGTGTTTTTCTGCCTTCTTGTAACATCTTCCACAAGCCTCTCCTTTTAACTTGTTTGGAATGAGAAGTGCACTTTAGTTACGGTTATGTGCGCTGCTCTATGCACACCCCATTGACCTGAATTTATCTCGGGGGCAAGCAGAAGAGTGACAACATTCCTACATACAATGGGACCATAGAGAATGATTGTAACCGCTAACAGGAAGTCACATCACAGCAGCAAAAAATCAAAATGGTTTGAAGGAGGTCGAGGGCAATAGAAGGTACTGTAAGTTAACACATACTGTACTTGAATTTTATTTTTAATTGATTTTTTAGTGAACACTCAGTGTACTCTGAGTGTATCAGAGTGAATTGGTGTGCGCAGTGAGGACGGCCCTATAGAGCGCTGCACGGGAAGGCGGAGGAGCCCAAATGTTTTTTTTTTGCAGTCTATGAGTAGCTGTTCGGAGCGACATCCATTTTGACTTTATAGTGTCTGTGGAGCCTTGGGACAGAGAGTCGGGGACCCTGCATCGGATCTGCTTGACCACTTCTCGTGCACAGCGCCTGATCCAGACCTTACAGGATTTTAAGCCTTTTTGACCCACTGTCATACGACATGTGTGTCCATCCCAGTTGGTAAGAGTATTTATTTACTTACCTTCGAAGTGTGGCTTAGAGTGACTACAGACAATCTGTTTCCTGTCCCCATTGGTTTGGTGTCACTTCAGTAGGAAGAGCCCTTTTCTTCACATTTCTGTGGACTGTTGCCCTGTTTGATTTATGCACCGATTGTGTTCAAGCACACTTATTATTGTTTTTCACACATAATTTGTTTTCTATATATACACACATATAGCATTCAGGCACATGTATTGTTTTTTTTTTATTGCGTACATTAGCGCTACACTGTTTCACTATTCACGTTAGACTTTGTTTGCGTGTTAGCAGCTTTCCCCCTTTTTTTTTACTCTTGACTGATTTGTGTTTTAGCGCAGTCTTTTCCCCACATAATTTATTTTTTAAAACTGAGTTTGGTGTCACTTTAACCCCTTCACGGCCGTGCTATAGCCGAATGACATCTACAGCGCTGTCGCACATTGCCAGGAGGCCGTCATAGGATGCCCTCCTGTACTCGCGCTTCCCTGCACACATCAGCAGTGATCTGCGATTACTGCGTCCTTCGGACACAGCTGATCAGGGTAAAGAGCCAATCACAGTGGCTCTTTTACCACGTGATCAGCTGTGTCCAATCACAGCTGATTGCAGTGTAAACAGGATTTGCCGGTTATCGCCAAATCCTCTCCTCACGCTGAGGGTGCGAGCGGAGAGCCGATAACTGGCAAATACACACACATCTACAATCAAAATCAGTGCAGCAGAAAAATTACTTGTATACAAAATTTTATAACAGAAACTGAGAAAAAAAAAAAAAAAAAATGAAAAAAAGACCAAAAATTTTTTAGATTTGTTTAGCAAAAAATAAGAAACCCATCGGAGATCAAATACCACCAAAAGAAAGCTCTGTGTCAAAAAAAAGGGCAAAATTTTGTTTTGGGTACAGTGTTGCATGCCCGTGCAATTGCCATTCAAAGTGTGACAGTGCTGAAAACTAAAAATTGGCCTGGGCAGGAAGGAGGTGAAAGTGCCCAGTAGGCAGGTGGTTAAGCACGCAGAAATGCACGTAACTGTGTTCTGGATAGTAAGTTCCACTTTTAAAAGTAATAAAAAAAAGTGTTTGGGATTTAAAGCGTTTCTACCCCGCCCCCTCCCAAAAAAATAAATAAATAAAATAAAAAGCGTGTTAAATATTGCAGCTTACCAGTCCTTTCACCACTTTACCTGTTGATCCTGCCAGAAACACACCTATTCTCCTAGGGTGACAATGCTCACTCACTGTACGGAAAAGCAATGTTGTCACATAGGACAGGAAGTGCATCAGCACTACAGAACAACACCCCTAAACTCTATAACAAGATAGGTGGGAGGTGTTGTGCCTTGAGAGAGCAAAAGGAAGTTGTGGCTCAGTGGGTTTCTGACAGGATCCACAGGCAATTTTTGCACTCATCGCAAAAAACACTTTCAAATGGTATATTTAACAGACCAAAGGGGAGCAAATAAGAGAAAATCATTGTAAGGCTTTACATATGCTACAAAGCTGAACTCCTGTCATTTTTTTTATTACATCTTTTAAAAAGCAATCCCCTACTGACTGTAATGAAAACTATGCACAAACAGTGCATGAATAAACCAGCTTGAAAGCGGATATCCAAAGGGCTAGGTTAATCTATCTTCTTGTTTTATAAGACCGATCCCCACCACCCATTTCCCTACACCCATGCATCCGATCATATGAACATTCTTGCTTCTTGATGGACAGCATGTGCAAATGTCAGTTACCAGCTGGTAAATGACAGCGCTGTGTGGCCATGTGGGCGGTTACTTGAGAGTATGGAATTGACCAGTCACCACCCAAACTACTGGACAAATTTTAATCACCAAACAACACAATGCAAAGCATTATGTTTATATTGGAAATTGACACCGGAGTTCAGCTTTAACTAGCAGACAGTACAGCACAAAGCATTTTGTTTTAAGCACACTGAATTTGAGAGTACCTGTCGTACCTGGCCTTTCTTATTCTTAGAATAGGCCTTGTTATTAAATTGCTGCCATTTCGATTTCTGATCCTCTCGCTCTTGCTCCAACTCCTTTATCCTCTGAGCTTTCTTCAGTGCTTTCTTCTTTTTATATTCCCTCTGCTGGGCAATCTGTTCTTTCCTACAAAAACATTATATAAAAAGGTCAGGTTCCAGGACAACACACATGGATCTCCATTAAACATGCTGCAATAATGGATTTTTTTAAACGTTGGCTCAGGCTTTTTGGCACATTTTAAATGATAGATAGCGTATATAGTCAGAATATAATGTAATGATGATATACAGTGCCTTGAAAAAGTATTCATATCCCTTTAAATTTTCCACATTTTGTCATGTTACAACCAAAAAACATAAATGTATTTTATTGGGATTTTATGTGACCAACACAAAGTGGCACATAATTGTGAAGTGGAAAATGATAAATGATTTTCAATTTTTTTTTACAAATAAATATGTGAAAAGTGTGGCGTGCATTTGTATTCAGCCCCCTTTACTCTGATACTCTTAACTACAATCTAGTGGAACCAATTGCCTTCAGAAGTCACCTAATTAATCAACAGAGTCCACCTGTGTGCAATTTATTCTCAGTATAAATACAGATCAGGGATAAAGTGGTGGAGAAGTTTAAATCAGGGTAATGCTGGCCATACACTATACGAAAAAGCGGCCGAAATTCGGTCATTTAAACAGCTCGTTCGTTTTTCGGCCAGTTAATGGGCACAAATCGGTAATCAGTTGGGACGTTTTTGAGCCGAAAAAACGAAGGACAAGTTTGTAATTTTTCTGCCGAACGATAAATTAAAAAGGTTAATGTGTTTCCCATCCAAACTGTTTGCACTAGGTATATGTAAAAAAAAAAAAACGAACAAAAAATTGATTTATGTCCACTGAACGATTTATCGATCATTATATGATGGAACTATTGTTTGTTCTCACGGGCGAATGTTCGTTTTTCGATTTTTCGTGCAGTGTATGGCCAGCATTAGGTTATAAAAAATATCCCAAGACTTTGAACATCTCACAGAGCACTGTTCAATCCATCATGCGAAAATGCAAAGAGTATGGTACAACTGCACACCTACCAAGACATGGCCGTCCACCTAAAGTGACGGAGAGCACTAATCAGAGAAGCAGCTAAGGGGCCCATGATAACTCTGGAGGAGCTGCAGAGATCCACAGCTCAGGTGGGAGAATCTGTCCACAGGACAACTATTAGTTGTACACTCCACAAATCTGCCCTTTATGGAAGAGTAGCAAGAAGAAAGCCATTGTTGAAAGAAAGCCATAAGAAGTCCCGTTTGCAGTTTGTGAGAAGCCATGTGGGGGACACAAACATGTGGAAGAAGGTGCTCTGGTCAGATTAACTTTTTGGGCTAAAATCAAAACGCTATGTTTGGTGGAAAACTAACACTGCACATCACCCTGAACACACCATCCCCACCGTGAAACATGGTGGTGGCAGCATTATGTTGTGGGGATGCCATTTTGCAAATAAGAATGGGCAAAATGTCACTCTAGATGTGCAAAGCTGTTAGAGACATCCTCAAAAAGACTTGCAGCTGTAATTGCAGCGAAAGGTGGTTCTACAAAGGATTGACTCAGGGGGGCTGAATACAAATGCACACCACACTTTTCACATATTTAATTGTAAAAAAAATTTCCTTCCACTTCACAATTATGTGCCACTTTGTGTTGGTCCATCACATAAAATCCCAATAAAAGACATTTACGTTTGGTTGCAACATGACAAAATGTGGAACATTTCAAGGGGTATGAATACTTTTTCAAGGCACTGTACTCTTTATTACATGGAAGTAGCACTTTGAGGAAGGCTTAGAGCCCTTTCACATTGAGCCGCGTTAGCGTTAAAGCGGTGCTTTACCGTTGTTTTAGCGTCGCTATTCGGCTGCTAGCAGGGCCCTTTTAACCCCCGCTCCTCCACCGCCCCAAAGAGGCCCCAAGACGCTGCTTGTAGGACTTTTTTTTTTAATGTCCTGCCAGCGCAGCGCCTCAGTGTAAAAGCACTCTGGCTTTCACACTGGGGAGGCATGGGAGACATTTTTCAGGGGCTTTACAGGAGCTATTTTTAGCGCTATAGCGCCTAAAAAACGCCTCCCGTATGAAAGGGGTCTTAGGGTTTGTGCTAATGACAGCTCAATCACAGGCATTGTGTGCATGCACATGCTCCCAGACAAGGATGTTTTTTAACCACTTGCCAACTGGGCCAATTCTGACACTTGCCTCCTACATGCAAAATATCTTCTTTTTTGTTGCTCCAAAATTACATGGAACCCCCAAATATATATTTAGAAGAGGCCCCATAGCAGTGGTAGGCAACCTTAAAGAGGTGGAGATCTACTTGAACAACATGGGAGAAGTCAAAGATCATCAGGCACAGTGTAACCTCCTCACCCGTTTTAAACCTTTAATTGCCGTACTACCATGTTGCAATAGCGTGCATTGCACGGCAATCATGGGTTTAAATCAGGTGGTGAGGAGGCAACATATCTCCTCCTCACCACCTGTCAAATATGTTTGGATTGCTTTTCAGAGAAGCAGCAGTGCCTGCTGCAATTTTGTATGAGCCCTTAGTGGCATTCAGCAGCAGCAACCTCAAAGCGGAGCTCCAGCCCCCCCCCCCCCCCCCCCCCTCCCTCCTAAAAAAGTTACAAATACTGTAGCTGCTGACTTTTAATATTAGGACACTTACCTGTCCAGGGCTCCTGCGATGTCGGCAGCCCAGCCAATTTTTCAAAAACAGGTACCAGTTCCCCCCAAACAGAGCTTCCTCTTTTGGGTTGGGAGTGCTAAAACCCTGCAGTTGAGTCACAGTTTTACAGCCATCACTGCCCACCCTTTTTTGCTGCTGAGGCAACAGCCAAAAGGTGTACACATGCCACAGCAGGAATTAAACCCCCATTGCTTTTGGTGGGTGCTACCGCCTGCCAATCGGGACCACTTCAAATAAATGGGGCCACTCTGCAAGTGCCTCGAAACTGCATGCTTCTGTGGGGTCCAAGGGGTTAAAGCAGGTGGTGAGAAAGCAACACAATGCTGCCTGCTGTAATCCCTTGTTTGCTTACTGCACAAGGTTGCAGGGCACTTGCAGAGTGACCTCATTCACTTCAATGCATCATGCTTGACATGTGCTACACCCACCAACCATGACAGGGCATAATGGCATATAACTCCTGCTGCGGCATGTGTACACTCCGGCTGCTGCAGCTAAAGGGGGCGCGGTTGCGGCAGGGGTGGTGAAAACACATCTGAACTATGAGGTTTTACCACCCCCCAAACTGCAAGTAAATGAACACTTACTATTCTGAGTCCCCTATAAGGCTGCTTTCAGAGATGCGCTGCAGTTTACCTGCACCGCAGGTGCAGCACAGAGCATCTGCGACTTTCCTGCCCTTTGCCATAGAGTTCTTGTATATCCTACAGGTGTGGTGCACCTTCAGAAGGTGCATCAAACCCGCAAAAAATAATAGAAGTCTATGGCTAAGCACGGCAAACCCACAAGGAAGCTGCAGGTGCAGTTCATCAGTGTGAAAGCAGCCCTATACCATTATGCCCGGTGTTCCCACTGACCTGAAGATCTCTTCTTTTCTACCGCTGGCACCATACTGGAGACCGCTCGCCGGGATAAGAGGTGGAGTGCAGTTAGTATCACTCCGCATAGGACAGGAGCCGGTGTCTTGCCGAGAAAGTTCCCTCGGCGGATAAGTTCCTCCCCTGTACTGCGCAGTACCAACTACTGTCAGCCGCCGGAGATAGCCGAAGCTCAAACGCTTCAATCAGCTGTACACGGCGCCTGCGCTCTGGGTCCAGGTTCCTTCCCCACCATCCAAGTGGACCTAGAGGGGGAATCTAAAAGTGCCGAGCGCAGCGAGACCGTGCCCGAAGCGTGGCGAGCGAAGCGAGCCCGCGAGGGGCCCTCTTACAGCTGTTTTTTCAGCTGTTCCGCTTCGGCTATTTCCGCCGGATCGTACTGCGCATGCGCAGTAGAGTGAGGAACTTATCCGCCGAGCGGAACTTATTCGGCAGAACACCGGCACTACAGAGGAGGCATCGGCTTATGCGGCTCTTGCTCCCTACTACAGCTCCAACTTTACAAATAGCCCCTCTGCACTGCACTCTGATGTTCTAGGCTGGCGGGTTAGCAAGCCCAGACCATTTAAGGTGTGACATGTGGGGTATCTATTTGCTTGGTGCAACCTCATCTTTTATATTTTACCAAACAATTGGGTCATTTATTGGGTTTGTGTGCCCTAAAATGAACTTTAATGTATTTTTTTATTGAAATCTTGCGTTTCCTAGACCTTTGCAGTAAAATATCATGGGATATAAAAAAAAAATTAATTATACTACCACTATTTTATTCTCTAGGGTGTCTGCTTTCAGAAAATATATCATGTTTTGGGGGTTTATGCAATCTTTAGGTCTAAAATTATTTTGTAAACATATGTACAAAAAAAAAAAAAAAAAAGCAAAAAGGCTTTAAGGTACATAAACATGGCACTGGTTTGGAAGATTGGAAGACATACGCACTTTGACATGGGTAGGCTGCCGCTGACATCCTTGGTTTTCCTTCCCTCTTCTAAGGGTTTCAGGTTGAGAAGAGAAGTGACTTCAGCATTTCCGTAACCCAGGAAGGTGATGGCCGCGGTGCCATTCTCTTCATCTATCTCCTCGATCTCAGCTTCGTACCACCTGTAAAGAGATCATGGCTGTAAGCATGTGAGTAATGGCCTTCAACATGGCATGACGCCAACATCACACAGTGCAAATCAAGAGCCCGACCCCCCTTGTCTACAGTTACCCAGCTAACATCAATTATACATCATGACAAAACCTTTTTTCCCCAGGGCCAATATGTTATCCGCTACATATTTTTGGTAAAAAAAAATCCCAATAAGCGTAATTGATTGGTTTGCGCAAAAGGTATAGCGTCTACAAACTATGGGATATTTTTTTTTTTTAATTTGATTTTTTTTCACAGGTCCCAGAAGATTGCTCGGCTATTCAGGAAGTGCAGAGCGCACCCGGCTGTGAAGCCGCAAGCTGTCAGAGCCGGGTGCCCACACTAGTGATGCCTGTGCGGGGGAGAGAACTGAGGCTTCGGGTAGCCGCATCGCTGGACCGTGACTGAGTCTGTGTTTATTAGAAGTCAGCAGCTACACTTTTTGTAGCTGCTGACTTTTAATAAAAAACAAGTGGAACTCCACTTTAACATCAGGGGCGATCAAAGGGTTAACTGTGTGCCTAGCCAGTGTGTGCGTAATGTGTGGAGGAGGTGCTTTTACTCAGGGAAGGCATTGATCTATGTCCCTGCTTTGCAGGAACACAAGATCAATACCTTCCCTACTGACAGAACAGCAACCTGCCTTGTTTACATAGGCAGACTGCCATTCTGCCAGTGTAACGAATGATCGGCGGGTGCCGGTGGACGTTGATTCTGCAGTAGCCGCAGATCAGCTCCTGCTGTGTCTAATCACAGGGGGAGGAGGTCGCCGGCAGCGTGCCCCATAACCCGAAGTGTCGGTATGTGATCCAGCCCAGAGCGATCACCCTGTCGCAGTATATGTACGGTGGGCGGTCCGCAAGTGGTTGAAAGTAGGCGAGGAGGCCATGTTTTTACTGCTATTGGGAGCTCCATTACAGAGATTTCAACTTCACTTTCTGCCTGGTGAAACCATATGCAGGACAGAAAGTGAGAGAAAATCTACAAACAGAGAGAGAGAGACAAAAAAAGGAAGAGGGACTAGCCTTCCTCTACTCTACTAAAAAAAAATCATTGTTATTTTGATTTCTTTTTGGGGAGTTCTTCTTACTTCCTGTCTGCTAAAACATTGCCATCTGGACAGGAAGTGAGGGCAAATCTCTCTAATGGAGCCCCAGATAGCCATAAAAAAAAAAAACGTAATTTGACAGAGGTTCTAACCCTTCCGACTACCCAAAACTAAGAAAAAAAGGTTTTGACTGTACATACACTTACATTTATTGTGACTGATTGCAATCATGTTTTTATATCATTGTCACTTGTTAAAAAAGAATGAATAAGACAGGGAGGTCTGATTTATACTCACAGCTAAAAAATTGACTTCAGGTTGGTCATACAAATGCAGTGAGGGGAGACCTGATTTTTTTTCTCTGCTGTAGGTAAGCAATGCTTACAAGTCCTATCCCTCCCCCAACCTGTAAGTGAATAGGTCAAAGGAAAAGCAGCCGACTGATGAGCTCACCTCTCCACTCCCTACTTCTATCAGCATGCCCTTTGTCAGCACAAGAGCATTGCAGAAATGACTGGCTCTTTGTGCGGTTTCTCCCTCTCCCAGTCTGAGTCCTGCTGTACAGGGACTGCAAAAGGCTGCTGTCAGGTCAAATTCAGGTTTTCACTGCTTGTTAAAAAGTAGAATTCCAGGCCAAACCTAACTCGGATTTAAAAATGCATCCCCGCCCCCACCAACATCTATGAGGTCTATACTTAGCTACAGCGCATCCAGAAAGTAATTACAGTGCTTCACTTTTTCCACATTTTGTTATGTTACAGCCTTATTCCAAAACGTATTAGATTCATTATTTTCCTCAAAATTCTACAAACAATACCCCACAATGGCAATGTGAAAAAAGTTTTTTTTTTTTTTTTTTTTAAATCTTTGCATATTTATATATTAAAAAGAAGAAAAAAAAAAATCACATGTACATAAGTATTCACAGCCTTTGCCATGACACTCAAAATTGAGCTCAGGCACATCCTGTTTCCACTGATCATCCTTGAGACGTTTCTACAACTTGGAGTCCTCCTGTGGTAAATTCAGTTGATTGGACATGATTTGGAAAGGCACACACCTGTCTATATAAGGTCCCACAGTGCATGTCAGAGCACAAACCAAGCCATGAAGTCCAAGGAATTGTCTGTAGACCTCCGAGACAAGATTGTATGGAGGCACAGATCTGGGGAAGGGTACAGAAAAATATCTGCAGCATTGAAGGTCCCAATGAGCACAGTGGCCTCCATCATCTGTAAATGGAAGAAGTTTGGAACCACCAGGACTCTTCCTAGAGCCGGCCGCTCGGCCAAACTGAGCAATCGGGGCAGAAGGGCCTTAGTCAGGGAGGTGACCAAAAACCTGATGGTCACTCTGACAGAGCTCCATGGTTTCTCTGAGGAGAGAGGAGAACCTTCCAGAAGAACAACCATTTGTGCAGCACTCCACCAATCAGGCCTGTATGGAAGGGTGGCCAGACGGAAGACACTCCTCAGTAAAAGGCACATGACACCTGAAGGACTCTCAGAACATGAGAAACAAAATTCTCTTGTCTGATGAAACAAAGATTGAACTCTTTGGCCTGAATGCAAGCGTCATGTCTGGAGGAAACCAGGCACCGCTCATCACCTGACCAAGATCATTCCTACAGTGAAGCATGGTGGTGGCAAGATCATGCTGTGTTTTTCAGCGGTAGGAACTGGGAGACTAGTCAGGACCGATGGAAAGATGAATGCAGCAATGTACAGAGACATCCTTGAATGGCCCAGCCAGAGCCCAGGACTTGAACCCAATTAAACATCTCTGAAGAGATCTGAAAATGGCTGTGCACTGACGCTCCCCATCCAACCTGATGGAACTTGAGAGGTCCTGCACAGAGAAGAATGGGAGAAACTGGCCAAAAATAGGTGTGCCAACCTTGTAGCATCATACTCAAAAAGACTTGGCTGTAATTAGTGCCAAAAGGTGCTTCAACAAAGTATTGAGCAAAGGCTGTGAATACTTATGTACATAGGATTTTGTTTTTTATTTTTAATAAATTTGCAAAGATGTCAAACAAACATCTTTCAAAGTTGTCATTATGGGGTATTATTTGTAGAATTTTCAGAGAAATAATGAATTTAATCCATTTTGAGCTGTAACATAACAAAAATGTGGAAAAAGTGAAGCACTGTGAATACGTTCTGGATGCACTGTAAATTCAGGCCACTCTGGTCCCATCACGTGATTCAACTCTCCTGTGTCAGTCAGTGGCAGCTGCAGGGCAGAGGAGGGAGTGCCGACAACAGATGGACTACAGGAGCCTATGAGTGACATCACTGCTCCCAGGCATTCTCAGCTGTTGAGTGCTCGCTCCACTCCCCTGCAGCCACAAGGGATTTAAACGGGGATCACATGACTGGACCAGGGCAAATCAGATAGAGCACGCTTCAATTCCTGGCTGGAGGACATTCTGGCCTGCTTCTTTCATTCATCGGATTTCAGTTCTTTCATGGAAGCTTAGCATCACACGTGGATGTTACCTAGGTTGGACTTTATTCTAATGCAGCCTGCCTAGGAACACTCACTCCTCCAGACTGACATTCACTAATCAAGGAATTTTGATATATGAATAACTCTTTCCACTGCTTGCAGCAGGTCTAAGGAGTAACAGAGGCAAGGTGCTGTGCGGTTTTCAAAAGCTATGAAAAGCACCCTATACAGCATCATATACTTACCTGCTCTGTGCAATGGTTTTGCACAGAGCAGCCCAGATCCTCCGCTTTTCCAAGTGCCCCCATAGCAAGCCGCTTGCTATGGGGGCACTTGTGCGTGCTTGCTCCCGACCCGTTTTGTGTCCATAAGACAAACAGGACGGGGTTTGGCCCCACCCTCTGCTCTTTCCTCATTGGCTGTGATTGACAGCCAAAGGCTTCTGCTGCTGTCTCTCAGCTTATGAGGAGGCTGGGAGAGCAGCCGCTCTTGTGCACATCACTGGATCGGGATAGGGCTCAGGTAAGTATTGGGGGGGGCTGCATACTGAAGGTTTTTTACCTTCATACATTAAGGTAAAAAAACCTTCGGCTTTTACAACCACTTAAACATACTGATGAGGGCAAAGAGAGGAACCAGGAAAGGAAAAAAAATAAGCAGATTAAACTTAAAGGCTAAGTTCACCTATATTAAAGTGGAGTTCCACCCACTTTTACAACTCTTCAGCATCCCTCACTAAACTGTGCAATGTAAACGAATTGGATATTTACATTTTTTTTCTCAGCACCTACTGTATATCTGCTGTATTCATTTTTCACTTCCTCCTCCCTGGCCCATCGCATCATTTCCTGTATGCAATGCCTTCTGGGAAGGGGCGGCAATGTCCTCTGACACTGTCGTTGCCATGGAAACCTGACCTGAAACCTCTCACTGCTTGTGCTGCACTGAGCATACGCGAGATCTGCAAGGATGAGATCCAGGAAGAAATACAGTCCGGCTTCAGATGCCCACACTTAAGATGGCCACGGCCTGCTATAAGTTTATAAAATAACAAACTACTACTATAAACAAAACAGACCTTAGTTTACAGACTAACTTTACTAGAATACATTAAACTTGTGCATTATAGGGGTATTTTTATTTAAAAAGTATAATTTCGGCCGGAACACCACTTTAAATGTACTTATTTTGCAAACATAAAACAGCTTTGCATTAATTCTACACAGGCTTACCTCACTCTCTTCATGTTTAAACACACTGCTCGATTACTTCTGCCTTACTTCCTGGACAGACTTTAGGTCATGACACAGGAAGGAGATCTTGGCGTTTTGAATTTTTAGGGGAGGATTGATTTGGGGTCTTATAGACCCCAGATCTCTCCATAAAGAGTACCTGTCACAAGGGTGTTTACATTCCTTGTGAAAGCAAAAGAAGGGATTAACAAAATGAAAGCAACTGTGTAAAAAAATAAAATAAATGAATAATAATAATGATAAAAAAAAAAAAAGAAAGAATAAAATGTAATTGCCCCTGCCCTCTCATGCAAAGGTGAATGCACATGTCGGTGGCGCAAACAGCGATGGTCCCACACATTTGAGGTATCAGTGCAAATGTCAGATCTTGGGCAGTAATTCTAGCTCCAAACCTCCGCTGTGGATCTAAAGTAGTAACCTGTGTAGGCTTTTAAAGCTTCGCTTATTGATAGGTAAATTTACGTCGTTTGACGCCGTTGCACAGGCGTGCGAAATTCTAAAGGGGTGGGGGCGCTCATCTTTAGTTTTGCCAAAACCAAAATACACCACTGCCTATATTAAGGATTATCTTGCATTTTTCAGATACACCCTTTATAAAACAAGCAATAAAACCAGCATTTCTGCTAAGCAACAGTTGAGATGCTGTTCCCTGCATGCAATCTACAGGGCTAACACAATGTTACAGCCGCAACAGAGCAAGCAAATCTTACCAGCTCACAGTACATCATATGGTAAACCAATACTATGCAGCCTGCCACTTACTGTCCATCTTCCGTCCATACTGACATACAACGCTCCCCCACTGTCCAGACCTGGCTGCCACCAGCAGAGGCCTGACCATCTGAATCGTCAGGGGTTTCCGAGGGTTGTGAGGCGAGAAGATCTTTAGTCAATTCAATGACTTCCTGAAATTATAAAAAAAGTAGAGACTGTGCAGACTTGTGGTTGAAAATAAAACTCAATCCGTGCACTTCCAGACAGCAAAGAACCAGAAAACTGAGGGCAATCTGATGGTTCCTTTACAAATGGAAGAAGGTCTCCTGATTATCTTTAAAGCAGCTCTTGCAGTAAAATGTCCACTTACACTGTCTGGACCCCCATCACAAATCACTTACTACTGCTAGGTGTAAAATGTATCGCTAAGAAAAGATGTTAAGATTTATGATTGACCTCACCTGGGCGAGGAGGACATCACACTCTTTTCAGCTTGATCCTGGGAATACAGAGCAGCCAAAAACTCACAAGACTCTTTTGCAATGACTGGAGTGTTGTCTTGTGAGATTTTGCCCCCTCTGCATTTCCTGGATTCCTGCTGGAAAGAGGACGACACCATGCAGAAGACACGGGTAGGGTAAGCATATAAGGCCTTTGTTTTGTGTGTACAGGTACAGTTTACACCAACAATTTATAGAGGAGGAGGGGGCCCAGGAAATCTGAGCGACCTTTGCATTCTACTGCAATTTCCATTTTAAAACTTCCACAGCCTGGAAAAAAATGAAGGGCAGGATTTTTACCAGCGATTCAAAAAGTACGACCTTGTCAATCAACTTAATAAAATATTTAAACGTTTCTAAAAAGTTTCTACCAGGTTTCTGATGTAATGATCAATGCTCCTCCCATCTAATACAACAAATTCAATTTAGCATTCCAAGAGTGCTGTGAAATAAATATATATATATATATACACATACACATATATACATACACATACATATATATATATATATATATATATATATATATATATATATATATATATATATATACACACACACACAAAAGTATTGGGACACCTGCCTTTACACACACATGAACTTTAATGACATCCCAGTCTTAGTCCGTAGGGTTCTATATTGAGTTGGCCCACCCTTTGCAGCCATAACAGCTTCAACTCTTCTGGGAAGGCTGTCCACAAGGTTTAGGAGTGTGTCTATGGGAATGTTTGACCATTCTTCCAGAAGCGCATTTGTGAGGTCAGGCGCTGATGTTGGATGAGAAGGCCTGGTTCGCTGTCTCCGCTCTTATTAATCCGAAAAGTGTTCCATCGGGTTGAGGTCAGGACTCTGTGCAGGACAGTCAAGTTCCTCCACTCCAAACTCGCTCATCCATATCTTTATGGACCTTGCTTTGTGCAACTCAATATTAAACCCTACAGATTAAGACTGGGATGCCATTAAAACGTAAATGTAAAGGCAGGTGTCCCATTACTTTTATACTGTATTTACACACACACAGAAAACTTTTCAGATTTTGATAGAGCAGGGAAGAAACAAAACCTCTGACATTGCCCTCTGGCAGCTCTTAAAGGAACCCCGTATGGGGTTTCACGCAGGGGAGCCATTCTGCCCCCGTAAATACACATGAGCCGTATGGGAACCGGATAAATGTGTGCAAAAAATGCAAACACAGCTCTGGCACCCAAAAGGTTAAAGTGAAAAAGAAAATGGGGAAACATCCATGTATTCTAGATGTAGTGAAAAAACATTTTTTTTTTCCATTTGTCCCCAGACACTCACTATAAAATCACACATGCTTCTTGCACAAAGATAAAAACACAAACAGCGGCTCTCACCACTACTAAAGGGAATACAACTCCATAGGAACCATTGTGGCGCACACTCACCGTTAAATCCTTTTTCAGTTTCAGCAAATCCTCATTGTCGGCATCAGCGGTCAGCGCTGCCTCCACCTGCTGGAGCTGGGCTTTGTATCCAGCCAACTGCTTTGCGAGTTCTTCAGCCATCTGTACAAATAAGCATTTATGAGTTTACTTCACATTTTGTTAAAATTTTGTATCCAAGGCAGTTACTTTAAAATGCTGAGATCTCTATGTTGTAGCATTTAGCCCCCAGCACTGTGTGATTGCAGTACAGGGCGGGACAAATATACAGAAGAAGAGATTATATATATATATATATATATATATATATATATATATATATATATATATATATATATATATATATATATATATATATATATATATATATATATATATATATATATATATATATATATATATATATATATATAGGATTTGGGGCTAGTAAAAGCTTAACTAAAAGGACTATTGTTGCAATGGGCCCCCCCCGCACTGCAAGGGTTGAATGCTTGTTTAGTCTAGGGGAGCAGGGATAAGCTGTATTATTTACCCCGTTCCATGTTCCAGCAAGCTCTAGCGCTGTTCTCTTCTGCCCCTCTGCCTCATCACCTACAGTGCAGGGCTCCTGCGTTGTATTTGGAGAGGCGAGAGTGAGACCACAGCTGGAAGTTAAATTCATTGCCGAAAATATCTTTGGCATAGTTTTCGTCAGCTGCATGTTTTCAGTGACGAAAACGAAAAACGAGAATAGAATTCAAATCAAGTCAATTGGTGAAAAATACGACGAAAATCAATTCCAAATTTACCCACCTGAGCTTCCGCTGTCTGTTAAAGCCCCAGCTCCCTGACTCTACTGGCTGAGAGACGCAGGCTTCCATCAATCCTTTCCTATGCAGTTTCACCCATTACATTCATTCACATTATTTCTTTGGTGCCCTCTGCTGGCCTTTTCTAAACCGGCAACAATATTTCACCCCCAGCCTATAATAATACAGTAGCACAGTAAAAGTTTAACCTCTTGCGAACCGCCCCACGCACATATACTGCAGCAGGGAGGATGCTCTGTGTCAGATCATGAACCTTCCGGGTCTGGGGTGCCTGCGCCGCCAGTGACCCGATCCGACTAGACAGCAGGATTCAATCAGCGGGTCCCACCAGGACCTGCCGATCATTCAGGGACAGGCAGAACGGTGATCTGCCTATGTAAAAACAAGGCAGATTGACGTCTGTGAGAGGGGAATGTACTGATCCTTCGCTTCTGCTAAGCAGGACCACAGATCTTTACCTTCCCCCAGTCAAAGCACCTCCCATGGCACACATTTAACCCTTTGATCGCCCGATGTTAACCCGTTTCCTTCATTAGTACAGTGACAGTGCATATTTTTTAAGCACTGATCACTGTATTATTGTCACTGGTCCCCAAAAAGTGTCAAAAGCATCAGTTAGATGTCCAAATTGTCTGCCGCAATAGTGCAGTCCTGCTCTAAGTCGCTGATTGCCGCCATTACTAGTAAAACAATAAAAAAGATAAAGAAAAAAAAATAGTTTGTAGACGCTATAACTTTTGTGCAAACCAATCAATATACACTTATTGGGATATTTTTTACCAAAAATATGTAGCAGAATACATATTGGCCTAAATTGAATTAAAAAAAAAAAAAAAGTGATTTTACATTTTTTTTTATTGGATGTTTTATATCAGAAAGTAAAAAATAGTTTTTCAAAATTGTCAGTCTTTTTTTTTTTTTTTTATAGCCCAAAAATAAAAAACCCGCAGAGTTGATCAAACACCACCAAAAGAAAGCTTTATTTGTGGAAAAAAAAAGACAAACATTTTATTTGGGTATAGCGTTGCACGACCGCTCAATTGTCAGTTAAACTAACGCAGTACCATGTCGCAAAAAAATGGCCTGGTCATGAAGGGGGGGGGGGGGGTTAAACCTTCCAGTGCTTAAACAGGTATTGCACTACCACATAAGAATGAGTAGGGGGCATCTACTAAACTGCTAATAGAAAAAAAAAATTTAAAAAAAGTTTTTTCTTTATATTTAATGTTGCTAATATATTCGGGCAATATGTGCAATGGCATTAAAGCCAATAGAGTTTACAGTTTTTCTTTTATATTTTGAAGTTGCACTTCTGTTTGTCACAAAGCAATATTTTTGTTTGTTTATGAAATTTGGTATAATTTCTAAAGACGCATACGGCTAAATCTGTGTCTGTAGTGCATGCTCAAACCTTAAAGAGAAGGTCCAGTCTGAAAAAAAAATACTGTAGCTGCTGACTTTTAATATAAGGATACTTACCTATCCTAGGATCCTGCGATGTTGGCACCTCGAGACGCTTCGTCAATCCTTCAGGCTCCACAGCCTGTTTCCTACTGCACAAGAGCAAGTCGCGCTGCGCTTTCTGAATGATCCCGCTGTCTTTTGGGACCTGGCATCTTAGTCAAAAGACTAGGACTAAAACTAAATTGAAATTTGACGTCAAAATTAAGACTGGCTGGAAGTGCCTTAGAAAGGTGACAGCACCACTGGATTGGTTGCATGGTTGGAGAGAGCCTGCCGGAGCCAGGAATAAGCCTGCGTTCACGCTGCTCTGTAGCAAAATCGCAGAAAAAAGGCATATGCATTTTTGCTGTGTTTTAGATGTGTTTCTGGTTGCCTGCACCAATTAAAATAAAAAAACATGTGACCAAAAAAAAAAAAAAAAAAAAGAAAAAAACGCACCAAAAAAGCAAATGTAGGAAGTTTTTGATGCATTTTTCATTGATTTCAACAAGAAGTTGCATTTTTGGTGCGCTTTTCAACACCACACCCAAGATGCGGCATGCATGACTTTTCAAAATGCACCGCACCCGCAGTGGTGTGAAGAGTCCCATCAGATTTAAAGAGAAAATTTTCTTTTAAGGTAAAAGTGCATCAGTGTGAAAAGACCCTAGGGCTCCATTTCCACCTACACAGATGTGACGATTTGTTTTTGCGTGTAATATTTAGCGCAGCCCATTCATTTCAATAGACTACCCTATACCTGAAAATAATATGGCAGGTGGGTTTACGGACTGAGGGCTACGCCATCCCCACCAAAGTGAGGAATGAGAAAAAGGGAGCAAGTACCGGTTGAAAAAAGTACTTCACAATTGATGAGGTTGAATAAAGACACCAGACCATCTAGTTCAACCCGTGTGTATGTTCATGTGAGAGTGTTTTTAGGTCAGTAATATTGCCCATATCCCCGAATATTGCGTTCGCTAAGATGCCAATCCAACAGTTTTTTTAATTAATCGACACTCCCCACTGACAACACCGATTGTGGAAGGGAGTTCCACATCCTTAAGGCTCTAACAGTAAAGAACCCCCCTACGCAATTTAAGGTTGAACCGCTTTTCCTTCAATTTCATTGAGTGGCCACGTTTCTTAAGCTCCCTGAAACTGAATAGTTTCCACCCTATGCTAGAATCACCATTGAGGTATATGTATATTGCTGTCATATCTCTTCTCCAGGGAGAATTTAATGTTTGTATTCTTTCCTTCTAACTGAGGTCCTCCAGTCCCCTATTAGCTTTGTCGCCCTTCTCTGGGCTATCTCCAGTACCACCACATCTCTCCGGAGAACTGGTGACCAGAACTGGACGGCATATTCAAGATGTGGCCAAACCAGAGTCTTGTAAAGCGGTAGAATTATATTCTTATCTCTTGCGTAAATCCCCCTTTTTTATGCATGTTAAAATTCTGCTTGCTGCAGCTTGGCTTTGCTGCGCCTGCGATCTACTAGGACCCCCAGTTTCTTCTCCATCTCAGAATCCCCCATTGGTTCTCCCCCTAGTGAGTAACTTGCACTCATGTTTTTGGCCCCCACGTGCATCACTCTTACATTTCTCAACAATAAACCTAAATTTGCCATGTAGTTGCCCATCCCTTAATTTTATTGAGGTCTTTTTGTAAGGTTTCTATACCCTGCTGTGAAGTCATTGCCCTGCTTTGTATTGTCAAACACTTTTTATTCATTTATGAATAAATTAAACATAATTGGTCCCAGGACAGAGCCTTGGGGAACCCCAATTACTACGCCAGACCATTCTGAGTACACATCATTTATCACCACCCTTTGGTCGTACCCCTGTAGCCAGTTTTCTAACCAGGTATATACCTTGTGGTCTATGCCAACACACCTCAAATTTGTGAATGAGGTGTTTATGGGAACTGTATTAAATGCTTTTGCAAAATCCCAATACACGACATCCACAGGCCTTCCTTTATCTAGATGGCAGCTCACTTCCTTGTAGAATGTTAACAGATTGGTTTGGCAAGAACGATCTTTCATAAATCCATGTTGATTACAACTAATAATACTGTTTCCATGTGCACATTCTTGGATATAGTCCCTGATCATCCCCTCCAATAGTTTACATACTATCGATGTTAGACTGGTGTCTGTAGTTTCCAGGTATATGTCTTTGCCCTTTAATGAATATTGGTACTACATTGTTTTTTGTCAATCCACTGGTGTCATTCCTGTCAGTTTGCTGTCCATAAAAGTTAGGAATAACGTTCTGGCTATTACCTGGCTAAGTTCTTTGAGGACTCTTGGGTGTAAGCCATCTGGTCCTGGTGATATATTTGCATTCAGTTTTTCAAGTCTTTTTCGGACACCGGTTCTGTTAGCCACAAGGGTACATTCGTTACTAATGATCCAGTCTCGATTACTATACCCCTCCTCCTTTGTAAAAACTGAGAAGAATGCATTTAGTACAGTTGCTTGCCCTTGTCATTTGTAACCAACTTCCTCTAATCATTTTTTATGGGGTCAATATGCTCTGACCTCACTTTACTATATTTTAAAAAAAATATATTTTTTTTACTCTCCTTTGCTATGTGCCTTTCGTGGTCTATTTGTGCTCTTACACTTCTTGTTGCAATTCTTGTAGGGTTGGAATGCCAAAAATTACCCTTTTTTTCTTTTACTTTTCAACCTTTTTACGTTAAAATTTACCCACCCAGGTTTAACGTTAGCTTTTTTATATTTGTTGCCCATTGGAATTCACTGACTAATACTCTTATTTAATATGCATTTAAAGCACTCCCATTTTCTCTCAGTGTTCAAAGTTTATAGAATTTGATCCCAAGAAGTTGGCTCTTGCAATTTAGGGTTCTTACACTACCCTCATGCCTCCATTTACTATGCATGTAATTACCCTGCGATCGCTTCCTAAGTTGTCCCATAATTCCACATCTGCGATCAGATCTGTTTTATTTGTAATTAGTAGATCTAGCAGAGCACTATTTCTAGTCAGGGCATCTACAAATTGACCCATGAAGTTGTCCTGCAAGACATTTTAGAAATAGCGAGCAGGTCCCTCTGCCCAGTCAATATCTGGATAATTGAAATCCCCCATTATGATAACATTGCCCTGCCTTGCCGCCATTCCTTACTGTAACAAGAGGTCAGACTCATCCTCATCCTTCAAGTTAGGGGGATGTAGCATACACCCACACCTCTCCTTCTACCTTCCCTGTCCCAAGGAGCCCCCCATGGACAGCGTGAAGCCAGTCATGTGAGCCATCAAATCAAGTTTCTGATACGTCATGTATCAGCAGCTCCAGTTCTATTTTCTTAGCTAGACGTCTAGCAATTGTGTACATTCTTTTTTGTTTTGTACAAGCACATATTTTTTTCTGAGTTGTTCCGAGGCTACATTTGTGTTCTGCCAACCTATTCATCTTTAGTTTAGGTATTCTGGTTCTACCATTAATGACGCCCAATAGTACCTTCCGACTTTCGCTCGCTATCAGCTATCTTTCTCCGATCTTTATTGGGATGGGTCAGCTCAGGACTGGCCACCCTAACGCTATTCCTTCTACCTGGTCTGTCACCCAACTACTCTGCTGTGGTGCCTGCACCCTCCATATCTCCACCCACCTCTGCACTGGCCCCTGCCAGCACCTGACGGGTACGGTCCAAACTCGCTTTCAAGTTGCTGATGCTTCCTTAGATACAGGAACTGCGTTTCCACGGAAACAACCAGGTCACATTTTGTGCAGCAGTATTCGCCCTCGAACGGGCCAAGAGCGACAGAGGCCATCGCCTGTCCCTTCCGAACAGCGATCGCCTGCTACCCAAAAATTTAAATAATTCCAAATATGTATTAGGGAGGGGGAAGGGTTAACATTTAGTAATGTATTAAAGTGTAATTCCATTTTAAACCTAACTAAGCTAAAATCTACTCCCAAAGTGAAAATTATAATATAACTGCGTTAACCCAGTGAATAAAAATGGAAAAATCAGAGGTGCTACACAGGAAAGTGACAAATATTCAATAAGGTAGTGTAAAAATGTAGTGCTGTGACAAGGTGGTGTATTATTAACACATATAATACCAAAACATAGAAGTGTTCAAAAATTGGTGAATATTAAAATCCAACCAATACAATGAAAAAATGTGAAAAAAATAATACAAAAGGTCATTAAAATCCCATAGTGAAATTCAAATCTATGAAACAAAAATAAGAAGTCCAACTGCGAAGTGAAGATCTTCCAACATGAAATATATTCCAAGACTGGTGAATCCTTAAAGTGAAAGAGATTAAAACACTCTTACCGGAACAGGTGGATCAGGATGTTAGCGACACCGAATCAGACAAGCTTGGAAATCCAGATAGGTGGCTCTCCCAGATGGAAGTGGGGACCTCGGATGACATCTCCTCTTGGCTGGAACAACCTCAGCAGTATCCACCAAAACAGAAAAAGCTGGGCCAGGCTTATCGCTCTCCACATTACTTTTACCCATATGTGATCACTATTTTAATTGTTTTACATTGGTTGGTTTCAATAAACCTACTTTTTTGATCTGCACCATTGGAGCACTCCTCTTTTCTTCCCCTAATTTTGGTTGGATGAGAGTTTTTGTGGTGTTCCTATTGGATTTATCGCCCTTCCGGTTTGATGGATACTGCTGAGGTTGTTTCAGCCAAGAGATGTCATCCGAGATCCGAGGTCCCCACTTCCATTCAGGAGAGCCATCTATCTGGATTTCCAAGCTTGTCTGATTCGGTGTCACTGACATCCGGATCCACCTGCTCCGGTAAGAGTGTTTAATCTCTTTCACTTTAAGGATTCAGCAGTCTTGGAATATATTTCATGTTGGAAGATCTTCACTTCACAGTTGGACTTCTTATTTTTGTTTCATAAAATTGAATTTCACTATGGGACTTTAATTACCTTTGTATTATTTTTTTCACATTTTTTCATTATATTAGTTGGATTTTAATATTCACCAATTTTTGAACACTTCTATGTTTTGGTATTATATGTGTTAATAATACACCACCTTTTCACAGCACTACATTTTTACACTAAAATCTACTCCCACTCCCATTCTAAGCCTATTCTTTCTACCCTGTAAAAGGAAAGATTACCTATTCTTAAAGGGTAAGTTCACCTTTACAGAAAAATCTTTAAGGTGAATTTACACAGGACCCCCAACCCCACCCACCCCCCTTGGTCCCGCTGCCACATCCGGTCGCCGCTTCACCGGTCCGGGGATTAGAAATCCCCCATCATCGCTCAATCACCTAAACGTACCTTGTAGAGGCAACGCTAGGAGGCATTCTAATTGGGTGGCGCCGACCAATCAGAATCTGTGTAGCCCGTCCTGTCACCGCAGGCGAAGAGGAGAGAAAACCAGCGGGGATTTCAAATCCCCGGACCGGTAAAGCGGCTATATGACCTCTCAGTATGGGTGATTGCCGGACTCCAGGTCAGCGGGACCGGATCCGATGGGGAGGGGGAACTGTACAAGTTCACCTTACACTTTAAGTCGCTCCAGTCCTGATCTGCCCAGCGGTGGCTTCAGTGTAAAGGAGAGAGCAGTGACAACAGCTGCAGAGCCTAGGCGATGACATCACCCATAAACTTACTATGGGGCAGCCATTGGCGGCTGTCCTTCCTCTACACTGAAGCTGGCACTAGGACAAAGTGACTTGTGACTGGAACAAAGTGACTTCAGAATAGATAAGTACAGGCATCTTTCCCTTCACAGGGTAGATAGAATAGGCTGGGAATGGGGTAGATTTTAGTTTAGTTAGGGACTGACAGGAATTGCATATAATATATACTGGGGGGGGTTTCACACGCGCAGCTTGCCTCCGCGAGTGCCCGGCAGGCTCGATGACCGCCGGGCACCTGCGATTGCTCGTGACAGAGCGAGAACCGGGATCTGTGTGTGTAAATGTAAACACACAGATCCTGGTTCTCTCAGGGGAGAAGAGACTGATCCTGTGTGTTCATACTGATTATGAACACTGATCTGTCATCTCTCCTAGACAGTCCCATCCCCCCAAGTTAGAACACACTGAGGGAACACAGTTAACCCCTTGATCGCCCCCTAGTGTTAACCTCTTCCCTACCAGTGACATTTATATAGCAATCAGTGCATTTTTATAGCACTGATCACTGTATAATTTGCACTGGTCCCAAATATGTGTCAAAAGTGTCCGATGCGTCCGCCGCAATATTGCAGTCCTGATAAAAATCGCTGATCGCCGCCATTACTAGTAAAAAAAAAAAAAAATAATAATAAAAATGCCATAAATCTATTCCCTATTTTGTAGACGCTATAACTTTTGTGCAAACCAATCAATATACGCTTATTGCGATTTTTTTACCAAAAATATGTAGGAGAATACGTATCAGCCTAAACTGAGGACATTTTTTTTTTTTTTTAAATTGGGATATTTATTAAAGCAAATAGTAAGAGATATTGTGTTTTTTTCAAAATTGACACTCTTTTTGTTTATAGCGCAAAAAATAAAAACCGCAGATGCGATCAAATACCACCAAAAGAAATCTCTATTTGTGGGAAAAAAAGACATCAATTTTGTTTGCGTGCAACATTGCACGACCACGCAATTGTTAAAGCGACAGCAGTGGCAAATCGCAAAAAATGGCCTGGTCATTGAGCAGCCAAATCTTCTGGGGCTGAAGCGGTTAAAGAGAAGAGAGATCCTGTCTAAAAGTCTAAAAAAACTCTCACGGCGGAGTGGGGCTGGGAGTTTTTCTCAAATTAAAAAAAAAAAAAAAATCTGCGATTTAAAAAAGAAAAAACTCGATTCACGATTCGAATCGTTTTTTGTTTTTTTTTGGGACACCGCATTGGTCCTGAGAAGCTGTGGGCAGGAGTTTTTAGGCAAGGCAGTGGCTTCGGCCTAGTCCACAGCGGCCTCGCAGACTAGGCCGAAGCCGCGGCCTTGTCTAAAAACTCCTTCCCGCAGCTTCTCAGGACCGGCGGGTTGAAAAAAAAAAAATCGATTTGCTTCAATTTTGAATCGATTTGACCTCTGAACTCGATTCAAGATTTATATCGATTTTTTCCCCAGTCCTACGGCGGAGGGATAAACGCCGGGGACCTCACGGCGGAGGGATAAACGCCGGGGACCTCACGGCGGAGGGATAAACGCCGGGGACCTCACGGCGGAGGGATAAACGCCGGGGATCTCACGGCGGAGGGATAAACGCCGGGGACCTCACGGCGGAGGGATAAACGCCGGGGACCTCACGGCGGAGGGATAAACGCCGGGGATCTCACGGCGGAGGGATAAACGCCGGGGATCTCACGGCGGAGGGATAACGCCGGGGATCTCACGGCGGAGGGATAACGCCGGGGATCTCACGGCGGAGGGATAACGCCGGGGACCTCACGGCGGAGCGATAACGCAGGGGGGGAGAATCACAGGGCAAAAAGGATAAAGCGGGGGGGGGGGGGGAAATCACACAGCAGAGGGGAAATCACACAGCAGAGGGATAAAGTGGTGGTGGAGGGGGATCTCATGGTGGAGGGATAACACCAGGGTTGCCACCTCATCCCTTTAAACCTGAACACATATGAATTCCACAGGTTCTGAGGCTAATTTATTGCAGATAAGGCACCGAGTTTAATTACCACCTTAATCAGCCACAGAACCTGTGTAATTAATATGTGTTCGGTTTTAAAGGGATGAGGTGGCAACTCTAGATAACACGGGGGATCTTAGGTCAGATAATCCCATATATTGGGTAGTCCCCGTATAGTGAAAGAAATGAGCCGGCGGAGGGATATGGTAACACACTCAGTAAATCACAGGCGGAGGGATACCAGTCAGGCCGGCTCTGTACCGTCGGTGATCCGTATAAGAAGACTCATAGGCCGTAGAGGAAGATGAGCTCTCCCTCCCCCTCCTCCTCCCTCTCTACAATCCTGTCCGCTCCTCCGCACTCCCATCCACACAGAGCCACCTACACTGCCCGGAACACACACCTTCCCTCAGCCCCCAACACACTCACCGTCCCCGAAGCGCCTCTCTACTCCACAGTCAGAAACCCGTACTCTCTTCTCGCGATACCTCCAGATCTCGCGAGCCTGGGGAGGAGCCATTAGTGGGGGTGACGTCACCCGGGGGACTGTTGCCACGGTCACAGAAATGCGGCATTCTGATGGGTCGCCTAATCTGACGAAACGCCTCCTACTACAACAGGGGGCCGAGCTCTAGGGGAGGAGAAACATGTGAGGGAAGCGGATGGGAAATGACAAAGAGCTGCACACGCGCCATCGCTCTGTCTATAAAGGGGAAGATATAAAGCGTTGCACACATTCCATTGCTCTGGCCATATACACAGCACACGCGCCATTCCCCAGTCTATAGAAAGGGGTGAAGGGAAGGTTTAAATGGTACACACACTCCATTGCCCGATTTACATTGAGGGGAAGATATAAAGTGCTGCACTCCATTAACAGTGAAGGGAGTATACAAGATCTATTCAGAAAAAGTCCAGCAATTGTTAACCACTTCAGCCCAGGAACGATTTTACCCCCCTTTCATGACCAGGCCATTTTTTTGCTATTTAGCACTGCGCCACTTTACCTGACAATTGCGCGGTCATGCAATGCTGTACCCAAACAAAATGTATATCTTACATTATCAAAACGGGAGCAGACAGAATCAGTGCACAGCTGCTGCAAATTCTGTCTACGCTAGGCTTTTTTTTTTGTTTAATCTCTTTTTTATTAAAGTGATTGTAAAGGCTCGTTTTTTTTTTTTTTATTAATAAATAACAACCATGTCATACTTACCTCCACTGTGCAGCTCATTTTGCACAGAGTGGCCCTGATACTCGACTTCTGGGGTCCCTCGGCGGCTCCTCCCCGCATCAGATAACCCCCCCTCCCCCGGGCGTTGCCTTAGGAGGGGCCTGGAGCGCCAGCGGGGCCCCCCGAAGAAGAGGATTGGGGCTGCTCTGTGCAAAACCATTGCACAGAGCAGGTAAGTATAGGCAGGTTTGTTATTTTTATATAAACCACCCCCCCCCCCCCCGAACGTTTACAATCACTTTATGTAAAATGACATCAATGTCACCTGGCAGCTAAGGAGAGTGGACTAAAATGCGCATGTGTGAACAATGATGACTTCAATGTACTAGTCAGTGGGGAGGCGTTAGATGCTGAGTGTGGCCGTCACATATCAAATGACTGAACAAGTAGAGCAACGAATCTGCATCAAAGTTTGTGTAAAGCTTGAACATTCCTCAATGGAAACTATTTGGATCACTCATTCAGGGACGATGCCATCAGTGCAGAGCAAATAAAAGCGTGGCACAAATGCTTCAAAGATGGCCGATAATCTGTGGAAAGCGATTCACATTCCGGAAGGCCTGCAGCATGCAGAACACCTGAGAATTTGGAACGTGTACGGCTGCAATCAACAAAAAACAGCGACTGACAGTGCGAGAACTAGAAGCTGATCTGGGGATTCCAAAAACCACCGTGTCTGAGATTTTGACACAGAATCTTGGCAAAAACATGTCGTGGCCAAAGTTGTTCTGTGGATTCTACTACCAGAGCAGAGAGAACATCATGCTGTTGTTGCTAATGACTTGCTTCTAACCGCTACCAAGGAACCAGATTTCCTCAAGAAGGTCATCACCAGAGATGAATGGTGGGTCTACAGCTACGATCCAAAATCAAAAGTCCAGTCCTCCCAATGGAAGTCGTATCTTTGAAGGGGACTGAGGCGCCATTGTCCTATGTACAATGATGCTCGTATCTTCTTCAGTAACTGTCTCTATTTTTCATATTACACGGCTGGATACTTACGGGACAGACCTCGTATAAGTGCTTTACACACTCAAAGGTTGGGCCCCTTTCACACGTGCCTCCAGTTTCATCAGTTAAGTCATGTTTTTTCAAAGAAAAAATGGACCAGTTTACAAATCAGTTCTTTACATCCACTTAACCACTTGACATAGATCCCAACTTTCCCTGATTTCGAGGGACTGTCCCTGTTTAGGAGCAATGTCCCTCTGTTCCTCATTTCTCCTCATTTGTCCCTCATTTTGGTCTCATCTACGTAGTTGTGTATAAAATTCACTTTTTATCTATCAAAAAGTGTTTTCCAGTGGTAAACCTTTTATCTGATTTCTAAATTGCTGCATTTGTAAATTCCAAAAGCCAGTGGTAAAAAAAGCACTTGTGGGTTTAACCAATCTTGATTTTTTTGCACAATTCTCCTTTAAGGGGGCGTGGCAAGGGGTGTGTCCTATGCCTGCATACTTTTGCTGATAGGTGTCCCTCATTTCCATCTCAGAAAGTTGGGAGGTATGACTTGAGTCAATTTTTTCAGCACATTACATCACTTCTGACGTTGAATTCTGTCGTACGAGAATTTTTGTATGGTGAGTAACGAAAATTCGTCCGATAATCTGATTGTGTGTACCCGGCTTTACACATATAGGCTAATTACCATTAGTCATCTGGTGAGTGCAACGTGGTGGGGCATTTGCACCATTGGATATATGGATTGAACTGCACCATTTTCTTCCTGTTTCATTGCACTAAGCACTTTGTAAATGAGAGTGTGAACACGTACCGTATTTTTGGAAAGTGGACTATTTCTATGGACTCCCATTTTTGGATGATTTAGCTGAGCACCTTCATTTGAGCACTTTAATCTCATTGATTCATTTGTGTCATTTTAAGTGATATACTACAGTAAGTGGGCAAAGTCTATGTATTTTTGCACTAGTAATTGGTCCATTTAATGTAATATTTATTTATTTTTCTGACGCTGCACTGTTTGTTACAAAATAAAGTTTAGTTAATAAAAATAAAGCTATACCCAAGCATTTAAACCCTCCCCCAAAAATGTAGCCCCTTCTCCCACCCCCACATACATGCACACAGGAACCTAAACACATGGGTCGTCTATGTATGAAAGCGTTGACTACACTACACGTTACAAATCACCGCTCCAAACTGGAGAGAAAGCAATAATTCTAGGCCTATTATGCAACCTCATCTTTTTATGTAACCAAAAATTTGGTAATATATTGGGTTTGTGTGCCCTAAAACTATCTTTAGTGTATTTTTTTTACTGAAATTTTGTGCTTGATAAACGGTTATGGTAAAATCATGTGACATATACAAAAATTGAAGCTACCACAATTTTATTCTCTGGGGTCTCTGCTTTTAAAAAAAATATAATGTCTAGGGTTTTTTTTAGTAATCTTAAGACCTAAAATTATTCTTTAATCATGTTTGCAAAAAAAGCAAAAATGGCCCGGGCAGTGAAAAGGTTAACCCATTCATGCCGCCTCTATGGTCATGTCTTCTTTCCTTCTAACTATGCCCAACACACAGCTCCAGGCTTAGCTTTGTGAATGGAAGAGAGAGAGAGGCGGACACACACACTCGGTGATGGGGGGTCTATGAGACCTAGGGTTGCCACCTCATTCCTTTAAAC
Organism: Lithobates septentrionalis; assembly: GCA_037952835.1. NCBI lineage: Eukaryota > Metazoa > Chordata > Amphibia > Anura > Ranidae > Lithobates > Lithobates septentrionalis. The sequence continues at coordinate 3,118,276 of JBBDGP010000626.1, read as the reverse complement.
CAGTGGTTCTCAACCTGGGGGTCGAATGACGATTTGCCAGGGGGTCACCAAATCCTGGGCTATTCCTGAAGCCCACACCACTCTGCCAGCCTTTTCACGGCCGCCCAGCAGGGCTCTCTCTGGAGCCTGTGGCCACCCCGCTGGGCTGTTCCTAGAGCCCGCGGCCGCCCACTCAGCCTCTTCGCAGCCACCCATTCAGTTCACGGCATGCGTGGGGGGGCAGAGACTAGAGGTCAGCTGACTGGTGAGGAATGTGAAGTGGGAGTGGCTGGAGGAGACCCTATCTCCTGATTTCGGCATAGGTGTCACTGCTACGAGACACCACAGAGCTGGAGACACAGTGAAGCCGAAGACACAGTGAGTAACACTACCTGTTATTATAGTTGCCATTAAAAGTCCCCACTACAGTTCTCAGATCAGCAGATGACCTTGATCAAGAGCACCTAAGTTGGCTGATCAGAACTCCCCCCAGGACTGCCACTGATCCCACCCCCCCACCAGAACTGCCACTCATCCCATCTCCCCGCCAGCAATGCCACTCATCCCATCTCCCCGCCAGCAATGCCACTCATCCCATTCACCCCACTGCCCACCAAGGAATAAAAATAGAGAATACATGGAAGGGAGAGAAAAAGAGGGGAAGGAACAAAGAAAAAGGGAGAGAAAGAATAAGAGAAAGAACAAGAAAGACGGCTAGAGAGAGGGATGGGGGAAAAAAAACAAGAAATTAGGATAGAGAGATAAAAGGGAAACAAAAATGTACCATAAGAGGTTTTAATACTATACGAGTGGAAGGGACTCGGGGAGCACTAAATGTCCGTGGGTTAGGGGCACAAATTACTTGTCTTGCCTTCGGTGCTGGCAACCCACGCTACGAAAATAATTTTACTGTTAGGGGTCCCCACAACTTGGGAAATTTTATCAAGGGGTCACGGCATTAGAAAAGTTGAGAACCACTGCTTTAAACCCAAACACATATTAATTACACAGGTTCTGAGGCTAATTTAATGCTGATAAGGGGCCAGGTGAGTTTAATTATCACCTTAATCAGCCACAGAACCTGTGTAACTAATATGTGTTTGGGTTTAAAGGGATGAGATGGCAACCCTAATGAGACCTGCAGCATTGCATCCGAGCAGCCTGGAAGTTCAGCCAGAGCTCTGCTAATCCTGGCTTGTTAACGAGAGTTGCTATTCCTATCAAAAGCCCCCATGATGTGTGTTAAGGGATGGAGAATCTTTCAACACACTGCATGTGAATTAGCACCATTAAAAACACTGGCAGCTAACGCACGTTAAAGTATTATTAAGACCAGGTTCACATTGATGTGATTTGACATATCTTTGCGGCACCTCACCAATTCCCAAAAGTAGTTTCTGTACTACTTTTGGCAACTTTGGGGGCAATTTCAATAGACATCTGTGCAGGAACCTGCACAGATGTCTCTGAAATCGCCCCGGAAGTCGGACTGACATGCGGGTATGAAAATTCCGGTGAACTCGTGCATTTTCAATCCCGCAGCAGTGTGAACCTAGGCTAAACCCTTTTTTTATTAAAAAAAAAAAAAATCCCCATTAAACTATTTGTTAAAATTCTTACCCCAGCACTTACAATTTAAAACTTTGATTGCTGCTGGTTCCTGCTCTCTCAGTGCTGCTTCCCCAAACTTCTGGTCTTCACAGGAAAGAGGTAATAATGGGCAATGCAGTCTACAGTCAAAGTATGCAGCCTCATTATTTTTTAATCCCCGCCTATGGTCCAGTAGAAGCTGGTGCTCTGATCGCTGCCCCAGGTTTCTTGTTCCAGAGTGGCCCCTTTCTCTTGCAGCATCCTATGAAACCACCCTTGCATGCAGACTAGAGTTGTATCTCCCTAAGCTGTGAGCATCAGAAGAAACACACAGCCCTGTAGTATAGGATAGCGAGGAACTCCCCTCCTCCTCCCCTTCCCTTTGCTTCTCAAAAAAAGCTAACAGACTACAGCGTCCACTGTAAACACTTTCCTGTAAAGACAGGAAGTTCAGTAAAGCAGCACTGAGAGAGCAGGAGCCATCAGGGAATCTTTTCATTGGAGATGATGAGCTTTAAACCGACAACATGCACATATGGTATACTGTATAGTCCCATAGAGTGTGTAGCGCTACCCCAGCAGAAGCCGTTTGCTAGATTAGGTTCTCTGTTCTCGTGCCTCGACTCTGATCTGAAAACACCCTCGGCCTCACTGATTGTGGTAAATTACTCCACTATATTGCCAAGGATTGTAGTAAGTAGCAGTATGCACATAAAATGGTATGTAAAGGATTAGGTCAATCACACTAGACAATATATTCACTAGGCTATAGCAGCATAGCACCTGGTAGCTTCTTCAAGAATGTAGTTCTATGCAGCTAAAACAAAGTGAATTTGGTAATACAGAAAATCAGCAATAAGTAATGGAGTTAGAAAACACTATTGGCATTAATAACCAATACTGTGATACCTCCTCTGTAAACAGTAGGCTATATCTACTTTAGAGTGCACTCTATATGAATGGCAGCAATAAAATTTAAGACTCCCTAAAGAGGTACTTCCTACTATGGACAATAGGCAAAGTTACTTTGAAGCAACTATCTGAGTAAGCAGTCCTTAGCCCTAGTTCTTTAGCTGGCTAGCATTGGGGCCCAGTCTTTACGGTGGTGCATATGAGTACAGTTCCAGTAAAGTCTGCATTCTACTGCTGCTAATTAGGTAGCCAGTCCCTATGGGCTCAGTCTCTGCCTTAATGTCAGGGCTGGGCTCACCCCTTCCTTATCTGAGCTGGCCGCTCAGCTTTTGGCTAATTGCCAGCTCCTATCTCTCCACAGTGACTCACCTGTTGATGATATTCTGCTCGTCAGTCCTGCCTACGTAAGCCGTCCAGTCCAGATGATCTCTACCTTCGCCTTGGTCACATCTCTAGAGACGCTCTCCTGTGTTCCTGTTAAAGACTTGCTTGGCTGACATTCCTTCTGGCTCCAGATCCAGCTTGCTGTTCTACTACGCTGTTCTCTGGCTCCCTGACGTTTTGGCTTGTCTGATTATCCATTCCGGTTTCTGAACTCTGGCTATGTTTTGACTACTGTTACTCTGTTTACCTTTTTTTTAAAATTATTATTAAACAAGTGTGATTTAACTGTACTTCTGTCTCAGTCTGATTCATGGTTTCTGACACTTAACAGGTTAATGGCAGCAATGTCCTCCCACCAGCCCCAGCAATACATCAACAGAGGTGCTGCTATTCAGATATCAGCTTACTTTTGGATCTGTCTGGAGCAAATCCGGCCCTCAGCCCACAGCTGCAGGCTTGTGGCAGGTCGATGTGCACACAGAAGCAGCTATGTGAACATCTCAGTCTCCTCGCAGCAAAGAACAAATCCCTTGGTATTCAGATTGGAAAAATAAAGCTCTCCTTCTTTATAACAGGCTTGCATTGGGAATTGTAGTCCAATGGTCCATTAAACTGGTAGTAAACTGCCACTAAAGTAAAAATAAAGTGGGCCCCCCCTGCAGGGTTAAGTTATAATGTAATAGTATGCACTGCATACTAGCACATTATGGCAGACCTACCTGTAAAGTAGATCCCTTCCAAGCAACGCTGTCACTGATCCCTGGTGCTGCCATCTTCACTGGCTCCGGCCGTCTGAATGGCCAGGCCCACAGCATGTGCGCAGGAGCCCTCGGCCATGGGACGGAACTCTGAAGGCACGAGTATGCCGTTCCTTCAGAGTGCATGCGCTGGTGACATCACTGGCAGCATCACTTGTGAATTTATTCTTAATAGTGCACATTTAGGAGATATTCACTGTGACCTACAAGTAAGCCTTATTATAGGCTTACCTGTAGGTACAAGTACAAAAGTAGAGTTTACCTCCAATTTAACTGCTATAGTATAGCATCTTTCCCAAACTTCATCTCCCATGATTCAATGCTGCCAACCATCAAGTCTCTTGAGCTCCTTCTGCTTGTTAGCTCCCCCTGGTGGATGGAGGTGAGGTAGTGGTAACCCATTCAGCTTAAGTCCATTGGGAGAACAGAGAGCACTGCAGCACAGTGTCCTAAATCGCTCTCTATCTCTACCCAAGCACCTGGCTACAAGTGTGGACCTCTAGAGCTCATCCTGTGGTTTGAGGGCCATGTGTGGTCCTTTAGTACTTGCTGTGCGGCTCTTTAGGATCTCAGTGGTAGGAATGGGAACATTGATTTGCAAAGGAGAAGTAATGATAGTAGTCTCTAGATCTATCATGTGACAGGTACCCTGCAACAGCTTTCCAGTCTCCAACAACACCTGTAGTATGTCTGTAATCTCTGACCATTTATTCTAGTATGTCTGTAGTCTCTGACCATTTATTCTAGTATGTTCGCAGTCTCTGACCATTTATTCCAGTATGTTTGTAGTCTCTCACCATTTATTCCAGTATATTCGTAGTTTCTCACCATTTATTCCAGTATGTTTGTAGTCTCTGGCCATTTATTCCAGTATGTCCGTAATCTCTGACCATTTATTCTAGTATGTCCATAGTCTCTGACCATTTATTCCAGTATGTCCGTAGTCTCTGACCATTTATTCCAGTATGTCCGTAATCTCTGACCATTTATTCTAGTATGTCCGTAGTCTCTGACCATTTATTCCAGTATGTCTACATAGTCTCTGACCATTTATTCTAGTATGTCCGTAGTCTCTGGCCATTTATTCCAATATGTTCGTAATCTCTGACCATTTATTCTAGTATGTCCATAGTCTCTGACCATTTATTCCAGTATGTCTACGTAGTCTCTTACCATTTATTCCAGTATGTCTACGTAGTCTCTGACCATTTATTCTAGTATTTCCGTAGTCTCTGGCCATTTATTCCAGTATGTCTATGTAGTCTCTTACCATTTAATCCAGTATGTCCGTAGTCTCTTACCATTTATTCCAGTATGTCCGTAGTCTCTGGCCATTTATTCCAGTATGTCCGTAATCTCTCACCATTTATTCCAGTATGTCTACGTAGTCTCTTACCATTTATTCCAGTATGTCCGTAGTCTCTGACCATTTATACCAGTATGTCTACGTAGTCTCTGACCATTTATTCCAGTATGTCTACGTAGTCTCTGACCATTTTTTCCAGTATGTCCGTAGTCTCTTACCATTTATTCCAGTATGTCCGTAGTCTCTGACCATTTATTTTAGTATGTCTGTAGTCTCTGACTATTTATTCCAGTATGTCCATAATCTCTGACCATTTATTCTAGTATGCCTGTAATCTCTGACCATTTATTCTAGCATGTCCGTAGTCTCTGACCATTTATTCTAGTATGTCTGTTGTCGCCAACAGTCTTCTGTAGCATTACACTACACAGAATTTTATGTGTGTCCCTTTGATGCTTTTAGGAGCCACAGTTGAGGCCGCCTATACCTCTTAATTTGAAAACCATTGGCATTGACTCTTCAAATGATATTTCTGTTGTGTCCACTTGGTGTCACTAGAGTTGCAGGCTAGTGAAAGCTCCAGAGAACTGTACAATTCCTTCCATTAGGTTTCCATAATACATTTGGAGGGAGATCTTGTTTTAACTCTTACTATTACACAGATAATTGCTGTAACTTAACCTGCTGCACGAAAAAGCAGCTCAAAGGATGCGGACGTGATAAAACTGCTGACAGAGGTTCAAATTCAACTCTGTTCAAAATGTAAAAATAAAGACCTGGCTTTAGATACATTTTAATGGCTCATGTACGTTGGCATTTGTTGGCATCTGAGTCAATGAGAAGTCAATAAGAATACAAAAGCAACTCAGAAAATGGTTAGAGCAACTCAATGGCAGTTCAAAGCAGCTCAGAAACATCTGAAAACATGCTGCATTGGCATAGTTGCCAACATTGAAAAAAATTTTTTAGGGATACTTTTTTGGCTGTAGGCGGAGTCTTGTTTTAATTAGGGGGTGGGGGCATGCATTTGTGGGCGTGACAAAGGGGAAAAGCAATAATGCGGCGCGCGGCGAAAAAGGGCAGTGGTTTATGCAAAATAGTGGGCATGTCTTAAATGGGCGTGGCTCAAAGGGGGTGTGGTTAGAGTCTGAGATGAATAAGGGATGGAGAGGGAAAGGGGGGGAGAGGGATGGAGGGACAGCAGCCCCAGATCCTACACTACAATGGAAATATGTGTATTCTAGAAAGTTTAACAATCAGCAGATAAAGATAATCGAAACACCTAGTGTTAGCACTTCAATCATCCCGGCACCATGGTTGTTATGGTGTCAGGATGATTGAAGTGCATTATTTCTATTATTACATTGTAATATAAAATGAAATCATTCAACTCACCATAATGCTGAATCAGTGGGATCCCTGAGCGTGTCACCTGCTGCGTCGCCTGCCACCAGCCGTCCGTCCTTGCGTCAGATGTCCCAGCAGAGTCCGTCCTTGCATCAGGTGCCCCCAGCAGAGTCCGTCCTTGCATCAGGTGCCCCCAGCGGAGCCCCCCTTACATCAGATGTCCCCAGCGGAGCCCCCCCTTACATCAGACGTCCCCAGCGGAGCCCCCCCTCACACCAGGAGTCCCTAGCGGAGCCCTCTCACACCAGGAGTCCCCAGTGGAGCCCCCCCCTTACATCAGATGTCCCCAGCGGAGCCCCCCCTCACACCAGGAGTCCCCAGCGGAGCCCTCTCACACCGGGAGTCCCCAGCGGAGCCCTCCCTCACACCAGGAGTCCCCAGCGGAGCCCTCCCTCACACCAGGAGTCCCCAGCGGAGCCCTCCCTCACACCAGGAGTCCCCAGCGGAGCCCTCCCTCACACCAGGAGTCCCCAGCGGAGCCCTCCCTCACACCAGGAGTCCCCAGCGGAGCCCTCCCTCACACCAGGAGTCCCCAGCGGAGCCCTCCCTTACACCAGGAGTCCCCAGCGGAGCCCTCCCTCACACCAGGAGTCCCCAACGGAGCCCCCCTCACACCAGGAGTCCCCATTGGAGCCCCCCTCACATCAGGAGTCCCCAGCGGAGACTGGGGAATGGGCAACATGAAGGATGGTGAATGGGCCCAAAAATTCACCATCCTTCATGTTGCCCATTCCTTTTTACTCATTGTGATCACGTTTTTATTGTTTAAAGATTTTTTAGAAATAAAAATACCCCCTTTTATCCGCACTGGAGGCATATTTTTTCTTTCTCCATACCTTCCGAATGAGGTTAAGTGCCTACTACAGCTCCACAAGTGACGTCCTTGCCTTCCTGATCTATACCTCGGTTGTCTACTGTGAGGACCTGCCCGGCGGCCCCTGGAGATCCATGCAGATTCTAACCTAGAGGATTCGATTGACAAGACGTCTCTTTCCACGCCCTGGGTGGCACACTGCTCATGCGATTCCCTGTCGCTGACATGGGAATCCACAGGATCTGGTAAGAGTTTTTACACACCATCTTTTCCATGATTGTTTCCCCCCGTTGAAATGTCGACTTTTGGTGAAGTTTAACTTCTGACAACCATTTGAATACCATCACCCTTTGGAGCATATTCACCTTCCTGTGTAGCGGGACATTGTATTCCTTACACTAATATTTACCCATTGACTTTAGGTTTATCACTTGCCATTTGGCTGTCGTTGCATTAATATTTTTTCAAGCACCATTCCAGAATTGTTTTTGGCCTTGATTTTATACACGTGTATTATGCGCTACATTTTTTATCGAGTAAATATGATATAAATATTAAAAAAAACAAGTAACGGAGGTGAGCAGGCAATTTAACTGATAGAGGATTAACACATTCTTTCTTTCACTGGTTGCTGAATTATCTACTGCTAAACTATTTACAAAGGAATTTATTCACAGAGACTTTTTAGTAGTTTTTTATTTTTTTGACTTGTTTTGATTTTAATGTTGATTGTTTTTGCTGCGCTACACTGATTTATATGTTTAAATATATTGTAACCACGTGCAGCAAGGTCCCGGGGCCCCAGAGGCCTAATGGTGACCTCAAGGGTTAGGGAGAGCTGACATCCTTCCTTGTACAGTGGGTTACCAGGCATGATGGGTGTGATGCAAGAAGAATGGCGGGTGCCAGTCACTTTTTGGATGCAAACAAGAGATTTATTGTCTCTTCATAGAACTGGGGGAGAGAGGGTTAGGGCCAGGACACCCTTGAGTAGATGCAATGGTATTTGGCAGACTCCGAGACTTCTATAGTTAGACAGCTATACAGTGGAAGGCCTCCAGCTGGATAACTCTTCTGTATAGGTAGGACTGCTGCCTCCTATGGCAACTAATCTTGCAACAGTCACTAACGGTAGTTGTACATAACTCTTGCTAACACAGAACAGTCCGTTTCTTATCTCTCAGTATCCCACTGTAGATCTTCACTCACTGAGCTCCCAGTCTCTCACTAGACTTCCAGATCCCAGTCGTCACTGGATCCCCTGAGCTTTCCCACAGCTAACCCACTGTATACTTCTAAAGCGTCACCCCCGCTATGCTGCTGGGTCCCTGGCTTGGCACCTGCTGATGCTTTCCCACTTCTTCACCATCCCCGGCTTATGAGAAGACTGCTCAGGTACTTGCTTCAACTTACTCACAGTAGTCTCCGGTAATGAGGTGGATGGTCCCTTAGTGGTGACAGCTTCCCCTTGTGGAGAGGCAACCCAGTTTCACTGTGTGTATTGGCACCTTCTGCCTGGTTTTTGCAAAGACAGGCATGATGATTGCACACCTGTGGGCTGGGTTTATATTCCCCTCAGGAAGAGAGCTTAGTGATCGCACTTGGAGACAGCTCCACCAATGAATATCTACAGGCCTGGACTAGGAGTTGGTAGGGATTCATGTGAAGAGGGCTCCACCAGTGAGTGAATATCTACAGGCCTGGACTAGGAGTCGGGGGGGAATCATATGGAGATGGCTCCACCAGTGAGTGAAGATCTACAGGCCTGGACTAGGAGTCGGGGGGGAATCATATGGAGATGACTCCACCAGTAAGTGAATATCTACAGGCCTGGACTAGGAGTCGGGAGGGATTCATGTGGAGACGGCTCCACCAGTGAGTGAATATCTACAGGCCTGGACTAGGAGTCGGGAGGGATTCATGTGGAGACGGCTCCACAAGAGAATGACTGGAGGTCTCTAGGAGTCTAAGGCTGCAAGTGGCAGTCTGAGCGTGTAAATCTGCAGGAGGCAGATGAGGCCCGCGACCGAGCAGCACTAAGCTGACCAAGTAAGCTCCAGGAGAGAGTTTGATTAAGTAAGAGTGAGTGAGCCAGGAGGCTGAAGTTTCTGTTATACAGTGATGGTGGAACCCCCTGCAAGGGAAGATTGCTGTTATTTTCTGTGAAATTGGGCTGCCAAAATACAGTCTGGACTGACCTGTGTTCATGCACCACTTGAGCATAATCACCCCGAATCTTTACACCCTCTACCTCCGACCACAACTGTTTCCTCGTCCGGCTGAACCTTCACAACTCGGTTGGACTCCAATCCTGCAGTCCCAACCCTATGCTGCTTCTCCTGCTCCTGGATAGGCCTCAGGCAGCCTAACAGCCAGCTGTCCCCAGGATAGGCCTCAGGTTTCCGGCCTAGCAGCCCGGGGCGACATAACATACGTCCACCCAGACAGCCGTCCAGGTGACACAGAACCCCGATCACCGGACTCCACCCAAATAAACAGACTCTCCCAGCAGGCCAAGGGGCTTAAAGAAACCCTTGCCTATTGGCTGAGACACCCCATTCATTCATAATCTTTCCTTGCTATGCCCTTGTCTATCTAATGTCACCAGCTACAATGCCGCCAAGTGACAGAAGAGAAAAGTGCAGCAATTCCAGAATTAGGGTGAAATCAGTGGATCTCCTAACAATTAGCCAGGACAATTACTACCTGGCAAACTAAATTGGTTACCAACACTGCTTAAACACCAGGGTGTTACACACGTAACGCCTGCAGGTCCACAATGTACTGCAAACGGGCAGGCGCTGTAGGCAAAGCAACATACCCGTACGTCACTGCCTATTTCCGGGTATCGTGCTAATCGGCTGTGTACAATCACAGCCCAGAGCTCTGTGGCGAAATTCAACTCAGAGCTCTGTTCACGGGGAATGATCTCTGTTTCTTATCCCTGTGAAGCAGGGATGAGAAACTTAGAGATTAATTTGTAAAAACAGCACACTGTACACATATTACAGCACATATTTAACCCCTTGATCACCCTAGATATTAACCTCTTCCCAGCCAGTGTCATTAGTACAGTGTATAGTATTATCACTGATCACTGTATTAATGTCACTGGTGATGTCAGTGGAAGTTAGTCACTTCCCCCCAGTGTCAGTTATTAGCAGATTGTCCACTGCACTATTGCAGTTTCATTCTCAAGTCGCTGACACCACCATTAGTAGAATAAAAAAAAAATTTAAATCCAGTATATATACCATAGTTTGTAGGTGCTATAACTTTCACGCAAACCAATCAATATACGTACACTTATTGGTATTTTTTTTTTTTTTTTTTTTTAAGCAAAAACATGTAGCAGAATACATTTTGGCCAAAATTTAGGAAGACATTTATTTTAAATGTTTTTTTTATTGGATATGTTTTATAGCAGCAAAAAATAGAATTTTCTTTTTTTTTTAATGTCGGACTTTTTTCATTTTTTAAAAAAACAAAAAAAAAAAAAAAACAGTGGCGATCAAATACCGCCAAAAGAAAGCTGTATTTGAGTGAAAAAAAATGATAAAAATGTCATACGGTTACAGTGTTGCATGACCACGCAATTGTCATTCTAAATGTGACAGCGCTGAAATTTTGTTTGGGTATAGTGTTTCATGAACGAACAATTACCAGTTGTAATAGCGCAGTGCGGTATAGCAAAAAAGGCCTGGTCATAAAGGGGGTAAGATATTCCGGAGCTGAAGTGGATAATATAACATAATATGATACCTATATTATATTATATTATACCTGTATAATATAATATGATACAGGTATAATATGATACAGATATAATATAATATGATACAGGTATAATATAATATAGGTATAATATAATATAATATAAGGATTAAAAATAGATTGAGAGAGTTTAGTTCTACATGAAATAAGCTGCAAAGAGTCTCTGGAAATATTTTGATATAATTTCCAAGACCAGAGCTGCTCCAAGCCAGAAGAGACAAGGCTTTTTCCAGACATACAATAGATCTGATCAGCGGGGGGGCCCCAACCAGGACGAACTCCCGCCGTTATCCATCTACCCACAAGCACTACCGATGCAAATGGAAAATCCCTTAACAAGCACAATATAGACCTAAAATAATAATAATAATTTTGGACGGAAGCCACTAACTTGATAAAGCAGATTGAAGGCCTGTGCATGTCATGCGTCGTGGTATCTCGGATTGATAGGCGTAAAGTCAGCTGCCCACTTCCTGTCGGGCCCTCTGGGATTTCCTGTAGGAGACAAAGACCCCCGTCCTGAGCCCTGTGTGGGTAGCATCTATTAATACTCCTCTACTAAATACCGCTACGCCATAATTACTGCTCTACCCAGCCCCCGGACGCAGCGTAATTCCCCTTATTCTGTGGAAGAAACTTACTTCCAAATTTCCTGAAGCGTGCGTTGGCCTTTGTGATCAGCAGGAAGTTTTTATGTCGGCAATTAAAGAGCAACAGCCAAGTTTTGTGTAAATTTTGTGTTTTTTGAGATCCAGCCAAGCAGGGGATAATTTGCTTTTTGTTTTAATTCCACGTTTCCGCCACCCGAGTCCTCGGCTTCATGTTTTATTCATATATTCCTTTTATCGACTTTACTTTCAGTGAACTAATAATTACCGCGATTGCTATTGAGCCAGAAAGTACGCAATGCTGCACGCAGGGAGGAAGGTGCTGCAAATGAGGTGATGGCAGTTAAAGCTAAACTCCAGACTCAGGAAACACAGCTTTGTATTCTTTAATACATCATTAAAGTGGATGTAAACCCTCACATATAACCAGTGAAGTGAACAGCCTCAGATGATACACAGAGATGAAACAAATCCCCCTACATAAGTTTTACATGTATATCTGCTGTCTTCAGCTTTATATAATGTTTAGAAAGTGCACGTCCTGTTAAAATTTTCTCTTCCTGTTCAAGCAGGGGGAGGGGAGTCTTGTCATACACTGTGAGACAGCTGATTGGAGGAAAGGCACACACCCCCTCTCCTCATAGGCAGAGACTTGCAGAGCTCTGCTGTGAATGGACCAGCTCTTTGCTAATCTATTTATAGCAAACGCCCTGACACAAATTTCAGGCTGGTTTTATCACAGTTGACAGAGAACTTGTCAGGAGTTATCAGGCTGATAACAGAAGAATGGAGCAGGAGAAAGCAATGGGACTTGCTGCTTTAAAGAGAGATAAGAAAACACTGCAGATATAAGTGCCCAGCTCAAATTTTATGAATCGGGTTTACATCCACTTTAAAGCAGAACTCTGATCTTCCCTTCTAATGCACACTCTAAAAAGCTTACAGTGTGCAGTGGAATCACAGCTTGCAATTTTAGTACAGGAGAGGATCCTATACAGTTGTACCGGCTACCCTCTCCTGTGCTGAAATTGCTTACTCTGATTCCACTGCACACTGTGAGCTTCTCACTATGTGCATTAGAAGGCGCAGCAAGTCAATTAGAACCTGCCTCATTTCCTGGCTAGAGGCCAGCCAGCATCATTTAGCCCTTTCTCCCCCCACCTGAGTGTCACTGGCCCACTCTGTTGATTCATTGGATTTCAAACGAAAATTTTGACAAAATATTTGGATGTATCCGAATTTCAAAATCACAAAAGTAACACATTTCAACGAATCTGAAATAAATTATAACAAAACAAATTGTTTGAATTTGAAAATGAATTTTAATTCGAAATAGAACGATATTGCATTATATACAGTAAGGTATTAAAGTGAAATAAGATGATGATTCCTACTTAGGCTGGTTTCTAGAATAAAGAGTTGAATACAAGAATAGAATAGCATAAAAGAGAATAGAAAATAAAAGAATAGAATAGATAAAAATACACTAGAAAAGAATAGAACAGAATAAAACTCATTTACTTTGTGAACTGGTATTTAATGCAGAAAAATAGATTTTTTTAATATGGTTCTGTAAATGTGCCAGCAAAGTGTTTGTCAACGGAAACAGTGTCATCCTTTAAAATGAAATGATTCACAATGAGAAAACAAGTGAAAGGTACAGAAAAGACCTCTGGGCATGCTACAGCTAGCAGCACCAGACCTTCCCATCACTATGACATTCCATATAATGGAGAATAGAAAAGGCATACTAGACTGAATGAATTATTAAAGCACCACTTCCCAACCAAAGTGGTTCTAAAGCATTCCCTTAATTAAGGTAAAATAATGTCTTAATGTGTATTGCCCACCCCTATAAACTTACCTGAGTCCTATATCAATCCCATCTGCAGCCAGGGCTGCTCTCTCTCCCTCTTCACACAGAACATGGAGTCATTGGCTTATGCTGCTGTCAATCAAAGCATGTGAGGAGTGAGCAGGGGCGGGGCAGGAAGCAGCTTCCTATGGTGGTGCACAAAAAAGAGGAGTGCTGGTGGGGGGCCCCAGAAAAGGGCTGTTCTATGCAATGCTATTGCACAGAGCAGGTGAGTATAATATGTATATATAAAAAAGGAAGCCTGTACAATCACTTTAAAGTGGACCTTCAGTTATTTTTTTCAACTTTCCATCTATTAAATCTGCCCTTGTTGTGTTAACTTTGGATAGTAAAACATTTTTTTTTCTGCCAGTAAATAGCTTATACAGCCCACTTACTGTTTCTTGTCTGGTAAAAAGCCTAGGCTTATGACATCATGCATGGCTCTCTCTCTCTCTCTCACTCTCCTGAGAGTTTGCCAGGAAGGGAGGGGGGATGAGTCATAAGAGGTCCAATGAAAGCTGCAGAGCTGGAGGTGTGCCTGTGTGTGTGTGTGTGTGTGTGTGTGTGTGTAAATCCAGGAAGTGAACAGGCAGCAGCTTCAGCTGCACACAGTTAAAATGGCTGCAGCCAGACTCAGTGGAGGGAGATTTCTGCAGCATATTTGGCAAGTACAGAATCACAGTATATATAAAATAATATGCAAAGTGTTTGGAGGGAAGCTTCAGAATGGCAAAGAGGTTTTTATTAAAAATTATGTGAGTAGACTATTCAGGTGTGGTCCCTCGCGCTACTAAGGAAATGGTGAACAATCCTAGCTATAAATGTGAAATGTTAAAATCGCTGCTAAATTTAAAGTGTACACGGAACACAAAAACAATATATGGTAATAATAATGATCTGCGCAGATTTCAAAACTCTAACACGTGAGTAATAAAATGAAATAATCCAAATACGTGTATACAAATCGAATCCAAAATAAAGTAAATATAAATACAGTGAAATCGAACTAGTACAAATCTAGACTGTAAAGTATTGTGAATAACGACAATAACAAATGTCCATAAACGTGAAAAATCTTCTAGATAAACACCAATGCTCTTAGATTTAAATAGCCACGTAATGCTCACAGAGCTCTTACCTCCATAGGGAGAGAAATAAGCCTCAAAACGATATCCTATAATGGAACCAGGTGTGTGTGGCGTCCGTATTTCCAACCGATGTCCATATGGGGAATTCCGGATGTGAGTCACGGTCTATTGGGTCCTGCCTTCTCTCTGTTATGGACTAAGTTAACCTCCAAGCCCCGTAGTTCCATGGTTAACATTCAGTATTCACCATTAGAGAAAATAAAAGAAAACAGGCCTCCCATAGTGTAATATGTACAAATAGTTTAAATGTATTAAAATGCCAAAATGGCCTCTTACATTTGAAAAGTAAAAACAAGCTTATCTGTGCAAAACACGTGTAAAACACGCTCCTTACGTCACTTCCTGTCTTTCCGAACATCCGGCTACACCCTACGCATTACGTCACGACACGTGACTTCATCAGGGGTCCGGATTGGTTGTTAGACAACCCTATTTATGTCCAAAAACAGGAAGTGAATTAGCGGCCATTTTGTTGGAGAATATGTCCTCACCATGGCGGCAGCCATTTTTTTGGAAGGTGAAGATGGACTAAAGCAGGAAACTTCTTGAAATAAAATTGCGGAGCCATTTTGTTGTAGGATCCATCTCCATTACGGCAGCGGCCATCTAATGGGTAGGGACAAATGTTTATAATTGTACTCTAAGATGGAGTATGTTGCCAAGTCGATCAATATCGATAATAATAATTGATAAAATAAAAGATAAAATGAATATGATACAGGTAGCAATAGTGTAATGGGAAAAAAACTCCCTAAGCGCTTAAAATCATACCAATAAGAGATAATTAGAACTATCTAAAAGAAAACGACTGTATTGCAATTAAAAATGAAGATGGCGTAATATGGACTAAGACGCATAAAACAATGATGAATGAAAAACAAATAAGGTGCAGAGAAATGGAACGTGAATATTATTCCGGAAATGACGTAATGATCGTACAATGACAAACACATAATATGAAATTGTAAACATCAGAAATTGCTCAAAAAACAATTTAAGTCGAATTCCACATTGCGGCCGTCAGGTACAAGAGTATGTAAAGTATGTATCCATTTTGATTCTTTTTGACTAATGGACCTGACTTTGTGTGCCCCACTCCATGGTCTATTGTATTTCTCTATGCCCCAAAATTATAAATGTTTAGGATCCTTGTCATAGGTGTGCGCAGCCTACTGCATTAGGGTGTGCACCCTAAAGTTCAAATCTACGTGCGTGTTTATGTGTCTACATATATGTGACCCCGGCACATTGATCTGCCAGCCGGCACAGTGAAAGAGAAGTGCATAAACACTTCTCTTATGGCAGAGACTTTAGGAGGGAGATCTTTCCCATCTTTCTGCTGGCACACAGAGCAATAATGCTAATGCGCATGGGGTGATTAGGGTGTGCCCAGGCACACCCAGCACACCCTGTGCTCACGCCTATGATCGTTGTTATGTACTTGTGTGAAATGTCTTGATACATTGTGCTTCAGGAAACCTTTAATGATGTTCTGGACGTGTTTCCTTATCCTGACCATAAGGGGTCTCTTTGTTCTCCCCACATACTGCAGATCGCAGCTACATTGAAGGATGTATACTAGCCCCTCCGTATGACAACTAATGAAATCTTTGATGGGGTAACTTTGCCCTGTATTAGTAGAAGTGAACTGTGTGCGTCTCATTTGTGGCTTCTTAGAGTGCTGACAAACAAAGCAATATGTACAAGGGAAAAAACCTTTTCTATTGAAAAAAATGTAACCCTTAGTTATAGATGGCTCAATAACATTTTTTACAATGATGTCTCTCAAGGTTGGTGCTCTTTTGTATATGTAGCGCTGGTAGATTTTTTAATTTACCGCTGATAGGTAAATCTTGTGGGTTACTTGTTAGGTGAAGTTAGATTTGCCTCTGTTCCAGCTTGGCTGAGTTGTGTGTAGTTCCACACTGTGCCGGTGGGTGTCGTTGTCACCATGGGCTGGTGTTGAAGCGTATGGGTGCTCCTCTGTCCCGGAGACAACTCGGTGGAGGTGGTCCTCCGAGTTGCATTCTGGGAGAGGGTATTTATGGAACAGACGCCATGTTTAGGGGTTCGTTTTCAGCCACTTGCTGGCCTTCCTGGCCGACAGGTATGCGTTAAGAGTACCACCTCGTGGTCTTCCATTCCGAAGGCCCACGTCGCTGTGGCGTGTGGGTGGGCCCAGAAGCCTGTCTGGGGCCTACCACAGCAGCAGAGGAATGGTCCTGAGCTGTCTATCCTGAGTGAAGAAGCTGGACAACCGAGGAGATCCCAGGGGAGGACCCGTCATGGAAGGATCATGCAGAGTGCTTGTCTGGAGAGGGGCCTGATGACTCGGTTGGAGGACGTATCCTGAAGTAATCTTACAGCATAGTACTGCCGGGTTGGCTTAAAGGTTCAAGTACTGTGTCTGACATTCATCGCAAACCAATACATCCTGTGGCAGAGGATCGTACGGGTTTCATTCCAAACAAGTCTGTGGCAGAGACTTTTGATCGTGCTGCGTACTGGCTGCTAGGCAAGTGAGAGAGGCCTATCCAGGCAGGCAAAGATTGAATCCCACAAGGGGAGTGCAGTACATTCAACTACAAGTGTTCAATTCCAAAGAATGTTCTAAAGAACACTTATGCCCCGTACACACGGTCGGATTTTCCGATGGAAAATGTCCGATCGGAGCGTGTTGTCGGAAATTCCGACCGTGTGTGGGCTCCATCGGACATTTTCCATCGGATTTTCCGACACACAAAGTTGGAGAGCAGGAGATAAAATTTTCCGACAACAAAATCCGTTGTCGGAAATTCCGATCGTGTGTACACAAATCCGACGGACAAAGTGCCACGCATGCTCAGAATAAATAAAGAGATGAAAGCTATTGGCCACTGCCCCGTTTATAGTCCCGACGTACGTGTTTTACGTCACCGCGTTCAGAACGATCGGATTTTCTGACAACTTTGTGTGACCGTGTGTATGCAAGACAAGTTTGAGCCAACATCCGTCGGAAAAAATCCTAGGATTTTGTTGTCGGAATGTCCGAACAAAGTCCGACCGTGTGTACGCCCTATAAGGAAAGGTATTTGAGCTTCCCTGCAACTTTCCTTCTGCCTCTTTCCTGCTACTTCCTTTTATTACTTGTTCATTAAAGCATTGGAAAATATATTCAAGTGTTTGGTGCCTACATCGTCCAGAGGTAAACTCAACAGGACCCTAGACCCGGTGACGGTGAAACAGAGGTATCGAGAGTGAAGGTAACAGTCCGCTTTAAACCAGCAGCTCCACCAAGAGTTATATAGTATATTCTGGTTTTCAGGGAGAATTTTTTTGAAGTGTCTGTCACTTTTCAGTATGTGCCAGTGTCTCTTTATTAATTTTTCTATTTCTTTATGTTGAATGTTAAAATTCAATATTAGAAAAGGAGCTTTAGACGCCCGTTGGTGATTGTCCTTATTTTTATTCTTTTCTTAACTTTGTCTATCTGACTTTATATAAATTCTTCGGTATAACCTTTGTCTCTAAATCTGCTACTTATGAACTTGCTTGGGTTAAGAAGCCTTGTTCAGTCGTGCAGTTTCTCTTTATTCTTACTAGTTGGCACTTTGGAATGTTGAAGAGCCATGGTTTGAAATGGCAGCTATTGATAGGAAGATAACTATTCACATCAATGTTCTTAAAGTGTGTTTTAGTGATTAGTTGATCCTCTACTAGAGTGATGTCCAGATCTAAAAAGTTGATCTGTTTGTTGCTGATGTTCCACGTGAGTCTGATATTTTTATCATTATTATTTAATTCATCCAAAAAAGTCTCCAGCGTATCCTTGCTTACATTCCAAAATGATGATCAGGTCATCAATGTACCTTTTATAAAGAGTTAATTCAACAGGGGGGTTGGTATAAACCATACTTTCCTCCCATTGTGCCATAAAGGCATTGGCCACACTTGGTGCGAATTTGGCACCCATAGCTATGCCTGTAAAATGTTTATAATAAGCTTGGTTGTGCCAAAAGTAATTATATTTTAGGCAAAACTCCAAGCATTTAACTAAGTAATTCCTTTGCTTGCAGGTGAACGTGCTGTGTTTTCTTCGTAGCCATTTGATGGAATCACAGGCTTGGTGATGTTGTACAATGGTGTATAAAGAAGATACATCGGCTGTCACCAATATAGATCTACCTTCTAATACTGGGGTGGTTTCAAGCAGCTGGAGAACATGTTTGGTGTCCTTTAGGTATGCTGTGACTGTGGTTGTTGTACTACTGGTTGTATAAAGTTATCCAGGTATTGTCCCATTCTTGAGGAGAGAGAATCTATACCATTCACAATGGGTCTGCCTGGGGGTTTGTCTTTATGGATCTTAGGGACAGTATAATGGATACATACTTTACATACTCTTGTACCTGATGGCCTCAAGGTGGGATTCGACTTAAATTGTTGTTTGAGCAATTGACTGGCTCCTGCTGCTGTCAAAGTCAGTGAGCCAATGGGGAGAGAGAGGGGGCAGGCCAGGCCACAGCTCCGTGTGTGAATAGACACACAGAGCAGCAGCTTGGGAGCGAGCCTGCTCGGGTGCCCCCATAGCAAGCGACTTGCTGTGGGGGCACTCGGCAGGAGGGAGGGGCCAGGATTGCCGGCAGGGGGACCCGAGGAGAGGAGGAACTGGACTGCTCTGTGCAAAACCACTGCACAGAGCAGGTAAGTATAACATGTTTGTTATTTTTAAATAATAATAAAAAAAACAAGAATTTAATATCAGCCCTGCTCGGCTGCTAAAGAGCAACACATTTTGCCTGCTGGAACGCACATGATTATGCGTTATGAGTTCCCGACCTCCACATATGTGAACCTATGGCTTGTTCACACCATGAGCTGCGTCTGAGCGCTCTCACTTTTTTGCACGTTCCATCCCGTCGCATTTTAGGACAGCCCATTTATTTCAATGGTCTGCCCTGTGCATATGAAACGTGCAAAAAGGATTCCAGCCATAGGCGTGCACACAGGGTGTGCCAGGTGTGCCCAGGCACACCCTAAATACCCTCTAAAACACAGATTCTCTCTACTGCCCTGGGCCCTCCGTTTCCCCCACAGTGCTGCCGGCTTCCCTCCTCTCCTCTACCACCAGCTGCTGCTACGGGCACACACAGGGGGATGTTTAAGATGAGTGGTGAAGGGGCCAGTAAATATGTGATTTACCGGCCCCTTCCCTTTCTGAGTGAACACAGTGAGTGATCGGTAGCGTGTGTTTGAGCTTTGAGGTGCACACCCTAATCCAATAGGCTGCGCACACCTATGATTCCAGCACAATTTGTAAAAATGAGGTCGCACCAAAACACTTTGGTACTGTGATACCATGCATTTTGGAAGGCTTTTGGTAGATGGCTGGGGGGTGCCACTAAGAACTAATGGTCCATACGTGTGTCTGCAAAAGACGGCATTTTTTGTGCGGTAAAACATACAATTCTGCACACGTTCCCGCCTGCACCTGAAGTCCTAAATAAAACATTCCATTTAATCTCATGTTATAGTGTAGATTTTCTCTAAAAAGAGGAACTCGGTGACCTATTTTTTTTTTTTATTATTGGCCCGCTTTACACAAGTCCGGCTCTGGAGATAACACACGGTGTATGGGGGCTCTGTTTACCTGGCCTACTCTAACATATTCCCAGGCGTAGTGACCAAGGGCAGAATCAGATCTGCACATCCTGCTCTGACTAATAACTCAGCCATGGATGAGTCATTGGGCTTTGCTATTATCGCTGTACTCCTAAGCCCCCGGGCCTACCAACCAACCGTCAGTGTACAGGATGACATGACAAGGTTTACCACCTCCACTGAAATATTGTTTAACCCTCGCCTCGGTTGCTCAGCTACGCTATTGAAGATGGCAATTCTATTCTTATTATAATTACTTGCAAATAACTAAGCTTCTAAAGTGCCGTTATTCACACCTGTGAAAGGAGATGAAAGACAATATCCCCGACCACTGCAAACAAATGGAGTCAACAACGGTCATGTAATGAAGTCACGCAGCAGGGAGAGGTGGCTGCAAACACAGAGATGCCGGGGGGGGGGGGGCAGTTTTGTGAACCTGCTTATCTGCCTTGCATGGACCAAGCACAGGTGCACTTTAACCACTTGACCTCCAGAAGATTTACCCCCCTCCCCCCCCCCCCCTTCCTGACCAGGCCATTTTTTGCGATACGGCACAGTGTTACTTTAACTGACCTAAACAAACTATGTCCTTTTTTTTCCCCACAAATAGAGCTTTGTTTTGGTGGTGTTTGATCACCTCTGCGGTTTTTATTTTTTGCGCTATAAACAAAAAAAGACTGACAATTTTGAAATAAAAAAACAATATATTTTACTTTCTGCTATAAAACATATCCAATTAAAAAAATGATAAAAAAAAAATCATCAATTTAGGCGAATATGTATTCTGCTACATATTTTTTGGTTTGCTATTTATTTATTTATTTTTAATAGTAATGGCAGCAATCAGTGACCTATAGGGCGGCACAGTGGTGTAGTGGTGGGCGGCACAGTGGTGTAGTGGATAGCATTTTTGCCCAGCAGTAAAAAGGTTTGCTGGTTCGAATCCCAACCACGACACCACCTGCCTGGAGTTTGCATGTTCTCCCTGTGAGGGTTTCCTCCAGGTACTCCGGTTTCCTCCCACACTCCAAAGACATGCTGGTAGGTTAATTGGATCCTGTCTAAATTGGCACTAGTATATGTATGAATGTAAGTTAGGGACCTTAGATTGTAAGCTCCTTGAGGATAGGGACTGATGTGAATGTATAATATATATATATATGTAAAGTGCTGCGTAAATTGACGGCGCTATATAAGTACCTGAAATAATAATAATAATAGTGGGACTGCAATATTGCGGCGGACAGTCGGGACACTAACTGACACTTTTTGGGGACCAGTGACACTAATACAGTGATTAGTGCTAAAAAATATGCACTGTCACTGTACTAATGAAACTGACTAATGGCTGGGAAAGGGTTAACATCAGGGGTGATCAAAGGGTTAACTGTGTGCCTGACCAGTGTTTTACTACTGTAGGGGAGGTGCTTATACTAGGGGAAGGCATGGATCGATGCCCCTGCTTAGCAGAGACTCAGGATCTATGCCTTCTGTACTGACAGAACGGCGATCTGCCTTGTTTACATAGTTCTGCCTGTGTACTGAACAGTGGCGGCCGCTCCATAATGGGCACAGGGGCGCCCCCCCCCCGCATCCATGCATCCGGCCCCCTGATCTACATGCAGAGACACGGGACTATGGATTAAAATGACCGGGGTGTATTTTTTTGAATCACGTGATTAGAGCCAGAGGCTCTAATAGGCTTCAAAACAGGGTAGGCTCGGGGAGCAGAGCACTGCACTCCGATCCCACCCAGTTGTGTGACACTAGCGAATAAATATTTGCTATTCTTCCTCATTCTCCTCCTGGCCAATCAGATAGCCCCTATTGGCCAGGGAGTCTTAGGACTCCCTGCCCAATCGTGTCTCAGGACACACTTCTGGTTTCCAATTGGCCGGAAGGAGAATAAATGTCTGTGTTCTCGCCGGAGCGGCCCTGGCTCTTCCTTTTCCCTGCCTCCGTGCCTCCTCCATGCCTCCAGAAGGTAGGGCAGCCTCTGGCGTGGGGGTGATTGCCGCCTGTCTTCCGTGGGGGGTAGGTGGGGAGTGATCACCACTGCCTGTGTCTCCCGGGGAGGGGACGGGGGTAGGTGGGGGGTGATCGCTGCTGCCTGTATCTCCCGCGGGGGGTGGGGGGGGGCAGTGTTGGTTGTACCACCCCCCCAAAAATAGTGAGCACCAGCCGCCATGGGTACTGAAGCATCAGCGAGTGCGTGCCCCAGCCCCAGAAGTGCAGAATCACGTACTAGGTACGCGATCCTGTGCAGCAGAGCCGCATTCAGTATACAGTCAGCAAGTGGTTATAGCTGAAGTCTACGCATAAAAAAACATTTTTTTTAACCACTTCAGTACCGGGCACTTTTACCCCCTTCCTGCCCAGGACAATATTCAGTTTTCAGCTCTGTCACATTTTGAATGACAATTGCGTGGTCATGTAACACTGTACCCATGTGACATTTTTATAATTTTTTTCACACAAATAGAGCTTTCTTTTTGTGGCATTTGATCCCCGCAGTACACTGATCTATGCGGTGGCTACAGTGGGTGACATTGCGCCGCAGTGTGGCCATGGGGCGTTCTGGGGAGGATATCATATGACATCCACCCAAAACGAGAGAACTCCCGCTCAGCCGGCGTTGTACTATAGGTCGGGCGGGTACTGGTTAATTATATTAGCTACGAAAAATATCATCCAATTTGTGTTCACCAAATGCCTTTGGAAACCCAGATGTTACCTTGTGAAAGTAGCTGTGACACCATCACAGAGCCTGTACAGAGCAGTGGGAGGGTCCCAGCAGGCTCCACCCACTAAAAGCTTTCTGCAGAAACTATAGGAAGGGGCGGAGGCAAGACCAGTCACCCTGCAGAAGTTGAGAGAGCAGCAATGAGTGGTCATTAAAATAAAAGCAATATTTGCATGATGGCCATACCAAGAGGGTGATCTGCTGTGTTCACAATGCAGCAGGGCAGCGGGGACTCAAAAGCTAGTGAAGATTACTGAAGTAGTTGTGTCTATACAGTGATTTCCAGCTTCTATGGGGACCCCACAGGTATGATATATACATAATGGATCTACGTGAATATGTAACCATACCTGGAATTCAGCTTTAATTAACTGTTGACCGACGTATGTACTAAAATGTTCCCAAAACCAGAATCATGGCTGCAGCTGCAAATATGATCCTGGCACTGTTTTTTTCAGCCAGTGATTGGCTTTCTTGTAAATGTGATCCGGGTGACTTTACAGTAGCCTGGTCACTTTTACAGTGCTCGGACAGCTCCCCGCCCCCACCACCTCCCACTGTGGTTCCCAGGCTTTCCTATTACTCCAAGGAGCCCGGGACCATGGTAGACAGCTAGGACGGCTCCCCACAGAGGATATGGAAGAACTTCCATTCCAATCTCCCCCATGACAAACTAATCCGGAGACGATGATGATATCGGATCTGATCTCGGTTAGTTGGGGGGTGGGGTTGAATTTCCAGAGGAAGAGCAGAACTTCCCCTTTTGGGTGAAGTTCTGCTTTAATATACTATTCCAAATGTATTTTTGATGAATATGTACCGTTCGCATCAAAGGATTTTAATTGGTCCGTTAGTGCCTGTCTGAGTGATCTCCCAAACTTCTGATCTTCACATATAAAATCATTATGTGTATTGCCAACATAACACCGAAAATGTTGATACTTTAAAAAAAAAAAAATATTAAACCCAAAAGCAAACAGGTATATTGTAGCTTACCAATTCTTACATATGATGTCTGCATTAGTTTTCTTTTTTGGCTTGCTTTCTTCTATTTTCATCTAGTGATCTGGCAAGCAAGTCTGTTATTTTTCAAAAGAAAAAGTTCTCCTGCAGATGTACCAGTTACGGACATGAGATAAACCATTTACGGTAATTAAAATGATCATTTTTTTATTTTATTTATGTAAAACCTTTATACCAAAAGGGAAAAAAAAGAACTGTTTGCTGTAAGTGCTTATAAAGTGTGAGCTGGATTTCAATTTCAATTTGTTGGTGTATTTAAATCTGTTAGCACATCTAACATTCACCTTTCCCCATAATAATAATGCACCTGTCCAAAGGTGTGCTCTGTGCTCCTTCCTCCAGAGTGGGGGCGCTCTAATAAAGGAGGTGTGTTACTGGCCAGATCACCAGGTGAAAACAGAGGGGAAAAAGCAAAAGAAAACGAATGCAGCCTCCACATCTAATGATTGGTGAGCTGCAATATATTACATTTTTGGTTTTGGGTTTAATACGACATTAACCACTTGCCGACCGCTCTATAGTCAAATGGCGGCTACTGTGTAGCCAGTGAGTTCTGGGAGGGCATCATATGACGTCCTCCCGTGATCGCGCCTGCTGCAGCATACAGGTGGTGCGCTCTGTGATCACTGTGTCCTCGGGACACTGCTGATCACAGATCGGGGTAAAGAACCAATCAGCGGGTCTTTACCATATGATCAGCTGTGTCCAGTTACAGCTGATCATAATGTAAACACAAGCCGATTATCGACATTCCTTTCCTCAGGCTGACAGCCTGAGATGAGGAGAGCCTATAACCGGCTTGTATGAAAGGGGACACCTACACTGATAATCAGGGCACTGGTTATCAGTGCAGTCCCAACAGTGCCCACTAGTGCTATCAATCAGTGCCTACTTATGCTGCCAATCAGTGCTGCCAATCAGTGCTCATCAGTGCCTCCTCATCAGTGCTGCCTATCAGTTCCCAACAGTTCCACCAATCAGTGTAGCCTCATCAGTGCCACCTCATCAGTGCTGCCTATCAGTGCCATCTATCAGTATAGCCTCATCAATGTCACCTCATCAGTGACTCCTCATCAGTACCCATCAGTGGAGCCTATCAGTGCTGCCTCCACAGTGCTCATCAGTGCAGCCTATCAGTATAGCATCATCAGCACCGCCTCATCAGTACCCATCAGTGCAGCCTATCAGTGCTGCCTCATCAGTGCCACCTATCAATATAGCCTCATCAATGCCGCCTCATCAGTACCCATCAGTGCAGCCTATCAGTGCTGCCTCCACAGTGCTCATCAGTGCAGCCTATCAGTATAGCATCAACAGCGCCGCCTCATAAGTACCCATCAGTGCAGCCTATCAGTGCTGCCTCATCAGTGCCACCTATCAATATAGCCTCATCAATGCCGCCTCATCAGTACCCATCAGTGCAGCTTCATCAGCACACATTAGTGATGGGAAAAAATCACCTGTTTGTAAATTTTTGTAACAAATTATGAAAAACTTTTATTTTCTTCAAAATATTTGGTAATTTTTCATTTATTTAGCAAGAAAATAAAAAACCCAGTGGTGATTAAATACTACTAAAAGAAAGCTCTATTTGTGTGAAAAAAATGATAACAATTTCATATGAGTAGAGTGTTGCATGACAGCACAATAGTGAGGCCCGGAGCGAAAGGAAAAAAGAGAAAGTAGTGCAGGGCCGGGCATGACAGTGTGTAGAGGGGAGGCAATATTGGGTTAAAAGCAGGGAAGTTTGCAAGGAAGGGAATTGTACGGATTGGTAAATGAGCAGAGTGGGAGGGGCGATGTTAATTTAGGGGAGGCTCGACTTCCAGACAGCAGAGGCTGGGGCAGAAAGGAGAAAGCAGTTTCCACGCTGGTGTCATTCCTCACCATGGCTGACATTGACCTCATCCTGGCCCAGCTGAGGGCGGCTGCTGTGACCAGGGGACCAGGGTGGCTTCACAGCCAGGTGTACTCCCTGCTCCAGGACCAAGCATCGGGGTCAGCAGCAGGGGTCAGGTGTCTCCACGGGCTTGGAGTTCTAGGCCTCCGAAGCGTTTTTCACCGGGACCCTCCCCCAGAGCTTTGCGCCACATCAGGAACCCCCCATGGGACCCGTCAGGCCCCCCGGTGAAGCACCCATCTGCTTCCGCCGGTGGGGGTCCTGGTCGGAATCCTCGCCATCGGCAGAGCTCAGCCCCCACCAGCTCGTTGCACAGGTCAGGAGCCAGCAAACTCCTCCCCCTCAGCGGTCCCCCTGCAGGGGCAGTCTCGGCGAGGGAGAAGCGCAGCCACGGCCACTGGTCCATAACCTGACTCGGCCGGCGGCTCCACTGATGAGAGGGGTGAGGAACAGGGGGCAAAGAGGCGGCAAAGAGGCGGCAGATGATCAGGAACGGCTGGCCAGGGCCCAACTCGAGGGGGCACGTGCAGCAGTGAGCAGATCCAGTGCTGGTGGGTGGGGTCAACAATGGCAAGGATGAACGGCATCCACGCCCTCCTCGACTGGGATGCTGCAGATGCCAGATCAAGATTCTCTTGAAGTACGGTCGGAAGGCAAGCTGTCATGCTCGGAGGAGGAGTCTCAGAGTCGCACGACATCGATGGATGCTGGAGCGGCGGCTGTTGGGGACATTCCTGGTCAGCCAAGAAGTCCTCTGCTTTACCTAATGATTCATTGAATGCTGCACTGTGTGGGTTGTGGGCTGTAGTGGATGGGGGTGCTGCAGTGGCTGCTAGAGCCACGCCACAGTCATCTGGTCGCGACGGCTAGCGACGGCTAGCCCACAGATGGCGGGCATTCGTCTGACAATTCTGGGACAGAGGCGCAGCTGCAAGACTTGCTGGGAAGTCTGCGGGATTTGGTGCAGCGATTTGCGGGTGGAAAAAGAGTCCAGTCCCCGTAGGTGTCACCGTGGGTCCAATCAGTTGGAGGGCTAGTGCGGATGGCGGGGGGGGGGGGAAACATGGCCACGGGTGTCCCACCTGCCCCTACGGAGCTTACTGTAATGCCCCCTGCAGCGGTGTTGGTGAGTACGAAGGCTGGGGAAAAAGGAGTGTTGTAGGTCAGATGTGGTTATTTTTACCTATGCAGCAAAATGTGAGGTGTACGTGTGCTTTGAAGGGCCGTTGGGGGCATATTTGAAACAGGAAGTGCAGGAAAAAATTTGCAAGGGTGAGTATGTGGAGATCTTCGCCTTACTGCCCCTAGAAAAATGTAACTTGGATAGGATCAAGCCTGACAATTCCAAGAAGGAGGATGAGGAGAAACGGAGGTGCAGATTGATTCCGCGGACGTTTGCTAACTGGTTGCAGGTGTTTGCCATTATGGCAAGCGTTATAGGGGAGAAGAGCCCGAAACATTGTTCAGCTCTGTTTTGTTACATGGACGTCATTGGAGAGGGTTACCAGGTCTATGGGGGATCGGCCTGGTTAAGGTACTACGAGCAGTTCCGGCAGCGCAGGGCCGTCTGTCCGTTTTTTCGCTGGGATCACAAAGACATTAGGCTTTGGATGCGCCTGATGTCCTCGGCTCGGGCGCCAAGTCAGGGGGGGGGGGGGGGGGCGGGGGTGCACCTTCCCCAGGACATCTGGCCGAAAAATAAATGGGGTCTATGCTGGCAGTACAACAAGGGATCATGTAAGTTTCGGGGGTCCTGCTGTTTTAAGCACGAGTGCTCCGGATGTGGAGGTTCACATCCCGTGTCCTGCTGCTTCAAAAAAGGTAAGGGGGGGCCGTGCCGCAGAGGTTGCTAACAAGCATGATGACACCGGTGAGGGGGGAAAGGATGCAACCTTTTCTAAATAGATACCCAGACCAGGAAGTGGGGAAGCTCTTGGCCGCAGGATTCCTGGAGGGTTTTAAGGTCCCATGTTCTCTGACTGCTGTCCTGCCTATGGCACGGAATTTGTGGTCTGTGCTGCAGCATTCTGGGGTGGATTCGAAGAAGTTGGAGAAGGAAGTAGCTCTGGGTCACATGGGTGGGCCGTTCTCAATTAAGCCTTTGCAGAATTTAGTTGTTTTGCCTCTGGGGGTGGTGCCTAAGAAGGAACCGCACAAGTTTTGCCTTATTCACCACCTGTCTTTCCCCAAGGGAGGTTCGGTCAACGACTCTGTAGATCCTGAATCTTGTACGTGTCATATACTTCCTTTGACGTAGCTGTTGGGTGGGTTCGTCGATATGGACAGGGGGTGCTGATGGCAAAATCCGACATTGAATCCACTTTCCGCTTGCTTCCATTACATCCGGACAGTTTTCGGCTGCTGGGGTGCTGCTGGCAAGAGAAAGTTTATGTGGATTGATGCCTACCCATGGGCTGCTCCATTTCCTGCGCCATGTTTGATGGTCGGCTCTTTTGTGGAATTGATGGTTAGAGACATGTCAGGTCTGG
Source organism: Lithobates septentrionalis (assembly GCA_037952835.1). NCBI lineage: Eukaryota > Metazoa > Chordata > Amphibia > Anura > Ranidae > Lithobates > Lithobates septentrionalis. The sequence goes on along the minus strand of JBBDGP010000626.1, from coordinate 3,089,943 downwards.
ATTCCGTCATCCATTATTTGGATGATTTCCTCTGCGTGGGGCCACCTTCCTCTAATGTGTGTGCGATTCTCCTGTCCACATTGCAGCACATTGTGGGTAGATTCGGTATTCTGTTGGCTGCGGATAAGACAGAAGGCCTGACTACTGTGATCAGTTTCCTGGGCATAGTTTTAGACTCCGGCACCATCGAGTGCCGCCTGCCGGAGGATAAATTGGTGGCGCTCAAGATGGAGATTCAGGGAATTTTGGGACAGCTCAAGGTTCAGCTTCGGAAGCTACAATCATTGCTGGGTAAGTTTAATTTTGTATGTCGTATTATTCCTATGGGTAGGTTTTTTTTGCCAACGGCTGTCGGCAGGTACAGCAGGGGTTAAGGCCCCGACCAATTTTTTCCGTCTCAATAAGGAACATCGAGAGGACTTGAAGGTGTGGCACACGTTTTTGGAATCTTATAACGGTGAATTGGTCTGGATGTACGGCCCAGTGAGTAACTTTGACTTGGAGCTGTTTACGGATGCGGCCGGGTCTACTGGGTAGGGGGCCTTCTATCAGGGTCACTGGAGCGCAGAACCTTGGCAACGCTTCTGGGTGGACACGGGTTTTCTTCATAATCTGGTGCTCTTGGGACTTTTTCTGGTGGTGCTGGCCATGGACATATGAGGTGAGTCTTGTCGGAACTTGAAGATATGGCTTAACTGTGACAACATGGGAGTGGTGCAAGTTATCAACTGCATCTCAGCGTTGTCACAACCAGTAATACAGCTGCTGCGCCACATGGTTCTATGTTGATTGCAGTTGAATATTTTTCTATATGCCGTCCACCTTCTGGGCGTCTACAATACTTTGGCTGACTCCTTATCTCGGTTTCAGTGGGACAGGTTCAGAGAGCTGGCTCCGGCGGCAGAGAAAGAATGGCTTCCTTGTCCCAGATGGCTATGGGAGAATGCCTTGGAGTCGCCGCTGAATGGCAGGAATGATTAGGGATGGTTCGGCAAGCTGGGGTAGAGCAGGACAGTCTGGAGGTGAGGCTGCTGGTTCTTTATTTCGTTTCCAGGAACATGGAGCGAGGTGGGTCAGTGTCTGCCATCGAGCGGAAACTGGCTGGCTTGGCCTTTTTCTTCAAACTACGGGGCATGGCAGATTTGACAAAGGATTTTTGGGTCAGTTAAGGGGTATCCGAAGCTACACAAGCGCAAGGATACTAGGTGGCCCATATCCTTTTCGAATTTGCAGGCCATTTTTGGTCAACTGGGGTCTTTGTGTACATCGAGTTACGAGGTCTCCCTATTTAAGGCAGCGTTTACTTTAGCCTTTTTTGGTGCATTTCGAATTGGGGAATTGGTCAGACCTTCTAAGAAGGTTGCAGGTGGGTTTATGGCACAGGATGTGATTCTGTTATTGCTGCACTGGTCAAAAACGGACCAGGGGGGGTAAGGGAGTGCGTGTGCAGCTGTTTCCACTGCCAGATTTCCCAGTTTGCCCAGTGGGGGCAGTAAGAGAGTTCTTGGCAGTTTGCACAGTCATGGAGGGGCCGTTCTTGTTACATGGGGATGGGTCTCCTTTATCTAAATTGCAGTTTGTGTCAGTTTTCCAAAAAAGTCTTAGGGCAGCGGGTTTGGATCACACACAATACGCCTCGCACCCCTTCTGCATCGGGGCGGCCACGGAGGTGCGGGTTGGATGAGGCGGCCGTAAAACGGATTGGTAGATGGGAATCCAAGAGATTCCGTACCTACAATTGCCCGCAGTTGTTGGTGGATTCGCTATTGAAGTAGAGGGAGGGATAGTAGTGGGGTGTATGTCATTACGTGTTTTTTTTCTTTTAATTTGTGTTGAGTGTTCAGTGTTTTGTATTGGTGCTATCCCATGGTGTTCGTTCTTTTCTTTCAGATGGAGTGCACATACGCCTCATCTGGATTATGGGCCATTCATATGTTAGACCAAATGGCTGGGTATTTCTAGGAGGGAGGCGTGTATTCTCTGGTTGGAGATACCTGGGATCATGTGGAGTAGGGTCGTGCCTGAGGTGCATCCTTTTGCACGTCTGGATTGGCCGCCTGACATTTTAGTACTTTATGTTAGCGGGAACGATTTGGTGGTTCGGTCTATTCGAGAGCTAATTATGGACGTCAAGTCTGATTTCTTAAGGCTCCGCACGGTCTTTCCTGACATGCTGGTGTTGTGGTCCAACATTGTTGCTCGGAAAACTTGACGCCTGGCATGGTCAGTGGCGAGGCTCAATAAGGCTCGCATAAAGGTGAACAAGGTGGTGGGAAGATTTATTACTCAGAATGGGGGTATGGTCATCCACCACATTGGTGTTGGAATCTAATACCGGCCTGTACCTCTGAGGAGATGGGGTTCACCCGTCCGCAGTGGGGATTGATTTATGGGTGTTGGGCCTACAGGACGGGATTCAGCGGGCCCTGCAGGTGTCGAGGGGCCCTTAAGGGTAAGGTGTTATCCTTGTGAGCTGTGGTGGTGTTTTGGTCTTTGATGGTGTCAGAAAACATACGAGATGGAAGTGTTGGAGACTCATCGATAGTATGTGCCCCTCTGGTGTATTCCAGTTAGAACGGTTAACTGGAATACGGTAATGGTTGCACTGCAGGAAGGGGGTTGTCTCCTAGCTGGTGTGGTACGGCTGGAGGCCTATCATGGAGAAAGGTCCCGCAGTGTAGTGGTGGAATATGTGTTAAGTTCAGGGTGCCGTCAAAGACCAACAGACTGAGTGATTGATAGTTGACGTTTACAGATGTTTATGTGTTAAAAGTTTTGAAATATTAATATTTTGTTAATAAAAAGGCTGCTATGGCCATTTATACTCCAAATTTGGCTGTGGCCTTGTTAATTCAGATAATGGTAAGGGGGATGGAGGAGTATGAGTGGTTGGGCAGTATGAAGAAGGTTGAGGACATCTGGGCTACACTGGTCATATAATTCAAAATGCGACAGTGCTGAAAGCTGAAAATTGGCCTGAGCAGGAAGGGGGTAAGTGTGCCTTGTAGACAAGTGGTTAATACGTAGAGTACAATGGCAATTGATAGCCTGGAACGTCAAGGTTCTACCAGTAGCTGATGGTATCTAGTGGTTGTATTTGGGCCCTCCGTAGGCCTATTGTTAAATGACTGCAGTGGATTCATTTTGATTGTGGGAGAATTGGCACCATGTGACCAGAATAAAGCCTTCATGCCAGAGTGATGGGATAGGCTTGCTGATTTATTCTATACAGCATAGAGGCTGCTGGTTTTGTGTGTCACAATATTCAAGGAGGGATAATAGAAGAGCGGTGTTCACAATGAGCCGTGCGCTGCATGGTGCGTCAATGACAGCTTCTCAAAGAGTTCGCTGGCTTTAATGACTGAGCCGGAGGGAAGAGGGCAGAACCACATGCAGGTGGGGTGCTGGAATATTACAAGAGGCAAAACTGTGCTACGTACAGTCAAATGTTCATGAACACACTGCTCTATACACACCAAGTTAGTTTATAATTAGAAGGAATAGATGTACCATCTACTTATTACAGAAGATGAAAAGTATATCCAGACTTTAAGTCTCCAGCCTCTAAAACTCCATATATATATACATTCTGTACTTTATTTTAGACCCAGCGATGTCATCTCTGGGTCTCTGTGCTCCTCTATGCAATGCAGGCAGATCATGGCTGGTGGGAAGGGCCGGCTGGGTACTGTACATAGAGTCCTGAAAACATCACAGCACCCTGTCCCAGTACTCCTCTCTTGAGCCCTCACCCCTGATGAAAACTATGGACTGGCTCCTGGGCGGAGTTATAAAAAATCTAAATGCCTTGATAGATGGGTGTCAGTCTGGAGGAGTGGGTGTTCCTAGACAGGATGCATTTGCATTTTAGACCAACCTAGGTAACTACTACATATAATGTTGAGCCTCCATGATTGAAAGAACTGAAATCCAATAAATAAAAGGGGCGGGCTGGAGACAATAAAGACAGGGAGGAAAGAGCTAGGTCAGGGGTCGGCAACCTGCGGGCCACACCAGGCACACCACCGCTAATTGTCCGGCCCGTCAGTGCCTGTGATTTATTAACGAGGACCCAGCCCACGGACAATTTCGCCGCTGTCTTATTGATAGTACAGTGGTGAGCTGCTGATATCACAGGGCTAGATGGGGGCGGGAACCGCTGAAGTTAACTTTTTACATTAAACAGCAGCTGATTGGTTGCCGGGTGATCATAGCAACCAATCACCAGCCTGTTAATGTAAAAAGTTAACTTCAGCAGTTCCCGCCCCCATTCAGCTCTGTGATAGCAGCCGCTCTGCTCTACACCTGTGTAAGGTAGGAGAGTTCTACCTGCACAGTGTGTGATTGTGTGTCCGTGGGGTGGGGTGCAAAGGACAGAGGACACTATGGGGGCAGAGGACACTACAGTGAAGGGTGCAAGGGACAGAGGACACTATGGGGGGCAAAGGACACTACAGTGAAGGGTGCAGGGGACAGAGGACACTGCTTTGGGGGGCACAGGAAACTTTCTATGAGGGGGCAGAGGACACTGCAATAGGGGGGAACCTATTAGGGACCCCTTCTCCTCTCCTCTGGGGACAGGGACCCCATCACCCCTGGGGAGGGACCCCCCTCTCCCCTAGGGACGGGGATCTCATTTTCCCTAGGGACAGAAACCCCATCTCCAGACCATGCTGGCTGGTAGGGCTGGCATCAGCCACTCTTGGGTGTCAGGATGGGGGACGGGGCAGTAAAATCCAAATCTCCAGCCATATGCTCCCTCAGGGTGAACTGGCTTTGTATTAGTGAAGCACCTTAAAGTGAGGTAAACCTTTACTGTTATTATTACTGTTATTATCGTCATTTATTAGCAGGTGAATGCGGCCCTCCATGCATTCACATAGATTGAATCCGGCCCTTAAGTGGAAAAGGGTTGCTGACTCCTGAGCTAGGTGATGTAAACACACCACAACTACTTATAGCCCAAAGTCACATCACAAAAAATGTATTATCATTAAAACATATTTATTGTTTACAGAAATAATTCACACATATCAAAATATGAATATCATAATATATCAACAGTAAAAAGGACACACGTCACAAATGTACACACTGTATACAAAATTGGAAAAAAAAAGAGAGGGGGGAGAGAGAGATTGGGAAATAGAGAAAAAAAAATAAAAGAATAAAAAAAGGCGCTGACCAGAACATCCAATCTCACCATGCTGCTTTGCAAACAATAAAAGGTGAAGAGTATCTCCACATATGTGTGCAAAACGATATGGATGTAGATAAAATCCAATAAAGCCTCCAAATGTGCAGCATAGGGCCTCGGATGGATCCCCTCACAGGTCCACAAACACCCCCCCCCCCCCCCCCGTGGTGAACAGCTGCCATTTGGGGCTGTAGGATCTTAGTGGGTAAGTGTTCCTTGTGGTCTTTTCATATATATATTTTTTTAAATTTATTAGTGGTTTATATTTACAGTTTTCACGGTACGTTTATATTCACAACCTACTGAGGCTATTTTTTATATTTTGTTCATGTTTGAGTTGCCCGTTCTGAGCCCCATTATAGCTTCCTCACGGATCCAGCGCTTAGAAACCCTCTCAGCTTTCTCTCTTCTTCTTCCCCGCTGAGAGGACGAGCTACGCAGGTTCTGATTGGACGGCGCTGCCCATGTGATGGCGCCGACAAATTGGAATGCACCTAAACGTACCTACTGACGGGGGGCGTTTAGGAGATTAAGCTCCAGGGATTTCTAAGCCCCAGAGCCGTGAGGCAGCTATACCAGGGCTCAAAATGGACGATAGCCGCCATGCAGATCGTGGGACTGGGGGGGGGGGTCCTGTGTAAGTTCACCTTGCAGATTTTTCTGTAAAGGTGAACTTACACTTTAAAGCAGAGTTCCGCCGTAATTTTTTTTTTTTAAAGTCAGCACCTACAAATACTGCAGCTGCTGACTTTTAAAATATGGACACTTACCTGTCTAGGTATGATTGCCACCTCATCCCTTTAAAGCCGAACACATATTAATTACACAGGTTCTGTGGCTGATTAAGGTGGTAATTAAACTCACTTGGTGCCTTATCTGCATTTAATTAGCCTCAGAACCCGTGTAATTCATAGGTGTTCGGGATTAAAGGGATGAGGTGGCAACCAGGGTGCCCGCGATGTCCTCACCAAAAGCCGATCTGCCCGATCTCGGGTGGAGGTGCCACCATCTTCGGTAAGGGAATCAGGAAGTAAAGCCTTTCGGCTTCACAGCCTGGTTTCCTACTGCGCCCTGCTGTTTTCTGGGACCTGTCTGTCTCCCAGAGGACAGTGGGGGGGGATGGAGGAGGAGCCGGACATGGCATAGATCACCGCGGAGCCTGCAGTGATCTATGCCCGGAAGTGGGAGCAAATACCTGGATTGTACAGGTATCTGCTCCCCCCTCCCCCCTGAAAGGTACCAAATGTGACACCGGAGGGGGGGGATCCGATCAGCGGAAGTTCCATTTTTGGGTGGAACTCCACTTTAAGTTAATCCACACAAATCCACATATATTTCTTACATTTTTTAAATTTATACTACATATTTGATGTCATGATTTCATGGTACACATTTGGCCACTTGAGGACCAATATACTGTATATGTGGGTTTGTAGGAATTAGGTTAATTTTTATTTTATTTAAATTTTTATTTTTATCTTCTTCTTCTTATTATTTTTTTTAATGTAAATTCATTAGGCCCTGTCCACCCTTTTTTTTTTTTTATCTATGTCTATATTGTTTTACACACATTTGGAAATACTCTTCAACCTTTTATTGTTTGCAAAGCAGCATGGTGAGATCGGATGTTCTGGTCAGCCCCCTTTTTTTTTTTTTTTTTTTTTCCCATGTGTTTTTTTTTATCTCCAGATATGTCTGAGTGCTTCTCCTGAGGAAGCGAGTTTTTCTATCTTGTGAAACGCGTCAAATTTTAGCACTATTCCTCATATTTGCCTATGGATATTAGCATGGACAAATCTGGCTCATATATGGAAATACGCTTCAACCTTTTATTGTTTGCAAAGCAGCATTGTGAGATGGGATGTTCGGGTCAGCCCCTCTTTTTAAATTTTTTTCCCTCTATTTCCCAATCTCTCCCCCCCCTCTTTTTTCTTCCAAATTTGTATACAGTAATGTGACGTGTGTACTTTTACTGTTGATATATTATGATACTCATGTTTTGTGATGTGTGAATTATTTCTGTAAACAATAAATGTTTTTATGATAATAATTTTTTTGTGATGTGACTCACTAAGTCCCTTGGGCTAAAAATAGTTGTGGTGTATATACTATATCAGGACTGAGACACATCCTTCTTCCCTTACCCATCTCACATTAGCACATTTTTTCTTGTGTACTAGGTGGTGTAAACATTCCTTGTGACAGCAATAGGCAGTGACAGGTTCTCTTTATGGAGAGATCTGGGGTTTATTAGACCCTATATCCTTCCTCTCCCCTTAAAAGCATCTGAACCCACCAAGATCGATGTGATCAGATGCTTTCACAATTTAAAAATAGCGCCTTTTACATCCTGGAAAGTAATAATAATACTCGTCGCTTCCAGTTTCCTATACCATAGAGCTCATCGGGGACCTTCTTTCTAATACACCTGTAAACGACTATGTGTGAACTGCATTTGCAGGTTGGAAAAAAAAAAGTAAAACGCCTGCAAAAGCACTTGTTTTTTTATGTCTTGTGCACATGAGGCCTAAAAAGCTGTCCTTGAGCTCCAGCCAGTGACCCCACCTAGTGATGACATCAGTCTGCTGCAGGCAGAAGGAAGCATTTCCTCGATCTCCTCTCCTCCAGTGATCAGACTGCAACATTGGAACTATGTAGCAAGTCCATAGGTGTGCACAACCTGTTGCATTATGGTGTGTACCCCAAAGCTCAAACACACACGCCTTTCTCTGCAGCCTCAGCTGTACGGGACAGTGAATAAAATGGAAGTGTTCTGTGCTGAGCAGCTTCCTGTTCATTATCAAACTGAAGTATAGTAAAACACAGCTTACTATGCTTCAGTTACTGTATGAATGGACATCGTGAGCAAGTGTGTTAATTTAGAAAAGTAAGGGCAGTAAATTACATGTTTACTAGCTCCTTCCCCCCGTTGTTCCCCCCGTTCTCCAAATTAAAAAATCCCCCCGCAGCAGCCGGGAGGAGAGGAGGGAAGCCAGTAGCACTGCAGCGGGTCTATGAGCAAGTCACAAAGTGAGAGGCTACAGCAGGGGCTGCTCTGTGTCCAAACACAGCCAAGAACTGCACAAGCAGCAACATTTTTGTGAAGTAATTTATGAATTCTGGAAGTAGATGGTGACCCCGGAAGATGCCTGCATAAAGGTGGCACCTTCCTTCTGGAGAGAAAAGCAGATGAAGGCAGTGTCAGGGCGAGTACTGTGATCTCTGTGAGCGGTAATAAATACCTGGAAGTTACATTGACACTACTCAACTTGCATGAAGTAAACATGAAACAAAGTTTCTAAAGCTAAATCCTCTTTTTTTAGGAGGTGAGAGATTTCCCTGTGATAGACAATCTGGGACTTTTTCATTAACAGTTTCAGAAGCCTCCTGTCTGCACATTTTCACTTCTGTTATGTTCACCACATGAATCAGTAGGCCTTTCCCATACACCTACTACTTCTCGGAGAAGTGACATTTTCTACGTATGACAAGGTTTCCATCAACTGGTCTCCCTATGACAGTATAGGTAGACACATGTCTGTACATGTTAGGTCCAACTTAATGCTGTGTTCAGGGGATCCTTGTGAACCAAGATACTGTATGTGTGTGAGCAGCTCAGGCTGAATGGGAATGAAGTCTTGTACTGGCCGGGAAGGGAGCTCGTCTATGCTCCAAGCAATAGTAGAGAGTGATAGGTGTCCTGGGAGCCTAGGGTTTCCACCTGTCCGGGATTCACCCGGACAGTTCGGGTTCAGAATCATGCGTCCAGGTTTCAGACTGCTTAAAAACCGGACATATTATTCAGACCGGACTATGGCTTCCAGATACATTTGGATGAGAGGTGCTGACTCCCAAGGGGTAAGTGAGCTCACCATCCATCCCTGTCTATGACTGACGTCTCCCTCCTTCTCTCTCCTGCCTATAAGTGAGTACACTAAGGTAATTCAGGCCACAGTGTTCCCCCTTACATCAGAGTTCTCATTGTTACCCCTTAACCACTTCTGGACCAGCCATCGCAGTTATACTGGGGCAGGTTGGCTCCCCTGCGCAAGCCGTCGTAGCCCTACGTCGGCTCTTTAAGACGCCTCCGGGGGCACGCGTGCCCGAAGCGTGTCCCCGGAGCCGATAGCTCGTTACAGAACGGGAACGGGGATGTGTGTTTGTAAACACACAAATCCTGGTTCTCTCATGGAAGAGGAGACATATCATGTGTTCATACTGAGTATGAACACCGATCGCTCTCTTCACCTGGTCAGTCCCCTCCTCCCTACAGTTAAAACACACCTAGGGAACACAGTTAACCCCTTGATCACCCCTAGTGTTAACCCCTTCCTTGCCAGTGGCACCTGCAAAACACAAATTGGCTGATCGTCACAGCCCTGTGTTATATGCAAACAACTCCTAGGACTGCCAGTGTACCAGATTCAGCCAGAAGGATGCACAGGGCCATTAAAGACTTGGCATCAGAATCACCTTTTGCCTCTATCAGAAGCAGTCCGTGTAACTCCCCAGCAATATTCATCATCCACATCCACCACCTCTCAGAGACCTTGACCAGTGACTAGGTCTCAGTCTAGGCCTCTTGCTGCAAATGATGAAGGCAATGAAGAAGAAGAGATGGGAATAGACTGGTTGTGGTTGTCTCGCACACCAGAGATTGCTACCACCCCTTCTCTTCATCCCACGGTGACAAAAAGTGGAATTCTTCGACTAGAGGCCCCTGAATTTGTGCCGCAAGATGGATCTTCTGAAGATCCAGAAGACCCTCCACACTACTTGCAGGGAACAGACTTTTTATTGAAGCCAAGATACAAGATACTAAAGTACCCAAACCCAAAAAGCAGAGAGCAAAGAGAATTATCCAACCACCCAAGAGACTGACCTATGACATTCTGGGTCAATGCTCCGAGGAGATTTGCCCTTTCAAAAAGAACTTCTGAAATGCCTGGTCTCTCCACCGCTGATTTGGTGGAAGACAACACCATCTCACCCCCTGGCACATCTATACAGGACACCACAGTGTCAATAGCAGGTGTACAGGTGTCCCTTCATGTGATAATTGGTGGGAGGCTCCTCTGTCAGCTCTGTGTCATCAGTTGATGGTAACAGCATGTAATAGGTCACAAATTCTGACTATCTTTGGGGACCAAAGACTTAAAGTGGGGGGAGTATGTAGCGCAGGGGTTTTACCACCCAAGCTATCATGTTAATGATAAGTTGTTTCTTAAATAAGAGTTAAGCTCCCTCTAGTGTCCTTTTAATGCTATTGAGACTTTTAAACTAGTTCTGTAATCAGAGTTACAAGGCATTGTGGGGGATGTAGTTTAATGAGGAAAGGACTCTTGTGTTAACTTAATTCTTGGAACTGCTAAACCCACAATACCTAGCCACAGACCCACAAGGCAAAGTTACTGCGCTGCATGCTGGGAGGAGGAATAAAGATAACAGCGCGGGCATTTTCCGGTCTCTTGGGACGCCATTCCAGACTGCAGCAAGGTCTGTGAGTGTGACCGAGAGACTGCGGCCAGTAAGGCGCTGGATCCGAGTGCGGATGGACCTGAGGACCCAAGACAGCTGGAGTTTTCCTGCATTCCAGCCATCAGCCATCTAAAGGAGTGGTGCCGTGTGACGGCGTGGCTTTGGATCAGACGGAGATCGCAAGAAAGGAATTCTGAAGGAGTCGTACAGTACCTGGGCCTGTTGTGGTGAGAGGGCACTTGCCCAGACCAATTAAACATACTGTTTGCTGATGAGACTTGCAGTTCCACGGAGGTGGTTCTGCTTATTCATAGGCCGTGTACAGCGGAACTCTGGGAACCCATGCTGTAGAGGAGGCACTGCATTACCATTACAGTCCACAAGCAAGAGTTAAAGGAGTGTTGTCTATTGTCTGTTCATCACCAAAGGAATAGTTCCCATTACACTCATCCTTCTACAGTTTGTTTCTTTATGTTTTCTCATGTTGGATTACAAATAACTGCAGTTCAAATCAAAGGGCTAGCTGAAGAATAAATCAGGATAAAGCACTCTTATCACCCTCAGCAAGGCAACAGGCTGTCACTATATTCTCTGAACATTGAATTGCAGCCTAGGGGGAGCTCTAGAGTATAAGATTCAATATTATACTGCATTATCCTGTTTATGTGAATGTAATATGTTTGGGTTTGGGGTGTGCATTGAGGCTGCAGTGGGAAAGTGCTTAATATAAGTGTTGTATGATGTTGAGCATTTGTCCCACTGTCTGCATATACCCTCCATGTGATCATTGAATTCTCAGTTCATGTACACATTGACTATTTTCTATTGTCATTGTTTATATTTGAGTTACCACAGTGTTTATTGCGCTAAACATCCTTTTAGTAAACTTCCTAAGTGGTTAATTGACAACTTGTGTGAGACTCCATCTATTATTACAGCTGGTGAAGTGACGGGTTTCAAGGTTACGGTAAATATACTGTGCAGTGTACCTTTACTGTGTTTCTCTTTACCACTGGGTCTTACACTAATATTACCATACAGGTGTGACAGAGGGGTTGTTCTTGGGGTTGATAGGCAGGGTACAGGATTACACATTCATCAGCAGCTCCTACGGGGGTAGTGCTACACTAATATATCAGATAGACTCATTACATGCAAAGCAAGATAGTTCAAGCCGTGATTTGTCATATTTGTGATGATTATGGCTTACAGCTCATGAAAACCCCAAATCCACAATCTCAGAAAATTAGAATATTGTGAAAAGGTGCAATATTCTAGGCTCAAAGTGTCCCACTCTAATCAGCTAATTAAAGCGGAGTTTCGCTAAAAAATATTTTTTAGATGTCAGCAGCTGCAAAAACTGCAGCTGCTGACTTTTAAAATAAGGACACTTACCTGTCCCGGGGTCCAGCGATGTCGGCCCCTGAGACCGAACCGTCCCTCCGTCCTCGGGTGCTGCCGCCGCCATTCTTCACTGCCCGGTTCCCTACTGCGCATGCTCGAGTCGCGCTGCGCGTCTACACTGGTCCCCGTTGTGTTGTGGGAACTGTGTATTTCCCACAACACAACGGGGGTGGGTGGGGGTTTTGCGGCTAGCTGCGGCTAGCTATTCCCGGAAGTGGGTGCAGATACCTGTATTATGCAGGTATCTGCACCCCCCTCCCCCCTGAAAGGTGCCAATTGTGACACCGGAGGGGGGGAGGAATCCGATGAGCGGAAGTTCCACTTTAGGGTGGAAATCCGCTTTAAGCCATAACGCCAGCAAAGGGTTCCCGAGCCTTTAAATGGTCTCTCAGTCTGGTTCAGTAGGAATCACAATCATTAGAAATCATTAGAAAGACTGCTGACCTGACAGTTGTGCAGAAAACCATTATTGACACCCTCCATAAGGAGGGAAAGCCTCAATAGGTGATTGCAAAAAAAGTTGGATGTTCCCAAAGTGCTGTATCAAAGCACATTAATAGAAAGTTATGTGGAAGGGAAAAGTGTGGAAGAAAAAGGTGCACAAGCAGCAGGGCTGACCACATCCTGGAGAGGATTGTCAGGAAAAGGCCGTTCAAAAGTGTTGGGGACTTTCACAAGGAGTGGACTGAGGCTGGAGTGAGGACATCAAGAGCCACCACACACAGACAGATCCTGGAAATGGGCTTCAAATGTCGTATTCCTTATGTCAAGCCACTCCTGAACAACAAACGTCAGAAGCGTCTTACCTGGGCTAAAGAAAAACAGACCCGGTTTGTTGCTCAGTGGTCCAAAGTCCTCTTTTCTGATAACAGCCGTCTACCAGGAGATTTTGGAGCACTTCATGCTTCCTTCCACAGACAAGCTCTATGGGGATGCTGACTTCATTTTCCAGCAGGACTTGGCACCTGCCCACACTGCTAAAAGCACCAAAACCTGTTTCATTGACTGTGGGATTACTGTGCTTGATTGGCCAGCAAACTCATCTGACCTGAACCCCATAGAGAATCTATGGGGCATTGCCAAGTGAAAGATGAGAGACATGAGACCGAACAATGCAGAAGAGCTGTAGGCCGCTATTGAAGCATCCTGGTCTTCCATAACACCTCAGCAGTGCCACAGGCTGATAGCTTCAATGCCACGCCGCATTGAGGCAGTAATTGCTGCAAAAGGTGCCCAAACTAAGTACTGAGTACGAGTGCATGATTATACTTTTCAGAGGTCTGATATTGTTCTATGTACAATCCTTGTTTTATTGATTGCATGTAATATTCTAATTTTCTGAGATTGTGGATTTTGGGTTTTCATGAGCTGTAAGCCATAATCATCACAATTATGACAAATCACGGCTTGAACTATCTTGCTTTGCATGTAATCATCTCATGTATTAGTTTCACTTTTTAAGTTGCATTAGTGAAATAAATGAACTTTTGCACGATATTCTAATTTTTCGAGCATCACCTGTATATGTATGTGTAAAGAAGGAAGGAAGGAAGGGGAGGGGGAGGGAAAAAGAGAAATAAAAAGGGAAAAGAAAAAAGTTTTTTTGTTTTTTTTTTTGATTTGTGATTACTGATGGTTTAGCCACATGACCCACCTAGGTGAAATTCTGTTCCTCAGTGTAGATAGCAATAACTTATGCGGAGAATAGGGAATATATACTTTGTCTCGGGTCTCTGTTGTGAGACATCCCCTGTGTTCACCCACTTTACCCACCAGCAGGTACACCTGCCCTCTGGTAGGGTTTGGCGAAATTTTCTTTGCATATATTCCATATCCTTTCCTTTTGTTTGTGTTTGTGGGTCCCCCCCCCCCTTTTTTTTTTCCTTCCATATATTGCCTTATTTGTGGTCTTTGAGCAGTTCAGGGCCCTGAGATAGGGATCCTCTCTCCTTTTTATTTGTAGGGGTGTTTTTGTTTTGTTTTTTAAGATGGCAACAAGTTCCTCTTCGGCATCTTCATTGAAACTTTGTACTTGTAATGTCAAAGGCCTTAATAATGAGTCAAAAAGAGGTCAGATCTAATATAGTTTGCATAAAGCCAGGGCCGACATTATACTCCTTCAGGAGACCCATTTTCCTACTGATGGCATTCCTGTATGTTCTGCAAAACACTATTCCCAGTGGTTTCACAGCACTATGCCTAATTCAAAGGCAAGAGGGGTCTCCATCGCTTTTCATAAAAATTTACCTGCTCAGCAGTTGGAACATATAGCTGATCTTAATGGTAGTTATCTTTTACTTAAATTTCGGTTGCGGGATAAACTTTTCACAATTGCTAATTTCTATATTCCGAATCATGACCAGACCACGACAATTTCTCGTTAACTTCGTCTTTTAGCGGATTTTGCAGAAGGTGTCATTCTTGTAGGAGGAGATCTTAATTTAGCCTTAGAGCCCCAGTTGGACACCTCTGCTTAGCGTTCCAGTATTCCTCACTCTCAGTTAAGAGTTCTTAAAAAACAATTGTTTGATCATAGGTTACTTGATCTATGGCGAATTTTATATCCTAAAGATCGTAATTATACATACTTTTCATCAGCCCATAAATCCTATAGTAGACTAGACTAGTTTTTATCGGGTTCAAAGGTTTTGGAGTGGAATCCTTCTCTGGAAATAGGATTGTTATTTGGTCTGACCATTCACCTGTATTTTTAACAATATATCCCCCTCAGACTCAGGGCACAAGTTGGTCCTGGCGTTTGAATGACACGCTTATGTCAGACCCCCTTTGTCACAAAGCAATTGTGGAGGCAATTGGCAACTTTGTCTCTGATCATGAACAGGATAAAACAGTGTTACCACTAAAATGGGAAGCTCTTAAAGCGATATTACGAGGGTTGTTTATTCAACATGGTTCTTGTCTCAAAAAATAAAGATCCATGGCTATTGAAAATACTTTGTTAAAGGTTTATTCCCTAGAAACTCTACATGAAGCCTCACAGTCTACAGAAATACTAGCTAATATATTGTCTACTAGGGCATCGTTATTAGAGCTTTTGGAAGCATGTCATCGTTCATATCAACATAGATGTGCCTTAAGTAGTTACAGATATGGAAATTAATGTGGGAGACAGCTAGCACGTACATTACATCCCTGTCCTCCTCAGACTTTTATTGCTAGTATTCGGAATGTAAACGTTCCTTGTAATGGGAATAGTGCATGACAGGTCCTCTTTATGGAGAGATGTGGGGTCAATTATCCCTTCCTGCAGACAGGAAGGGATGCATGTATCCAAATGCACAGTGACTGCATTTGGATCTGTGCACCCACTTTTATAGGTGAAGCTCTCTGGTGGATTCAGATGCAGCAAAAAGTGGCTCAATACCATCTCCAGGAAAGCCGCTCGAAGTGTCAAAAAAATCACACTTCACATCAGAAATCAGTTCTCTGGTGGATCTGACCCCCAAGTTATTCCCTCCCACATGTAACACCAACACATCCGGTGGCCTATCTAGCCGAGCGTACCGTTGCACTTCTGAAACTACCCTGCTCCATCCCATTCCAGGGATTCCTAGCCATCTAATGCATGCCTCCCTCCACGAGATTCCCAGTTTCCTGCCTTCTGGCCTAACATCTGCTCTCCTGGCACCCCAAAAGCCATAAGAATGCCCCAAGATCCAGACGAAGACCTCCATCTGAATTGACATAACAACGATTTTACAGCCGCCTCATCCAACCCAAACTGGCAGCCTCTGTAGCCGCCCCAATGCGGAAGGAGTGTGAGGCGAATTGTGTACAATCCAGCCCCGCCGCCCTAAGGCATTTGCGGAAAACTGCAACAAATGTAAACCTAGATAAAAAGGTCCCATTCCCATGCAACAAAAATGTCCCACCCCCAACCGAACGAACCTTAAAAAATTCCTCCTCCACCACCCTTACCGGGCAAACCTGTGAACCAGGCAACTTAAACAGCTGCACATTCACGCCTCTTCCCCTGATACCCACATCCTGTACCATCAGACCCCCTTCTACTCGCTTCACAGGGCTCACCAACTCCCCATCTTGAAATGCTCCAAAAAATGCAATAGAAAACGCTGCCCTAAAAAAAAGTACCTTATAACCCAACCCTTGTCATGCCCGGCCCTTCAGTACTTTGTTTTTCTCTGTCTCTCCATTCCAGATTTCACTAGACTTTAATATCACAGTAAGGTTAGCTGTGTGTAATAAAGGATATGCAATAGAACAGTTTTATTTAACCACTTGCTTACTGGGCACTTAAACCCCCCTCCTATCCAGACCAATTTTCAGCTTTCAGTGCTGACGCACTTTGAATGAAAATTGCGCGGTCATACAACACTGTACCCAAATGAAAATTTTATCATTTTTTTTTTATATTTTGTTATAAAAAATTTAAAACAGGTAATTTTTCTCCTTCATTTATGTACGCTGATGAGGCAGCACTGATGGGCACCGATAGGTGGCAGTGATGGGCACTGATGGGTGGCAGTGATGGGCACTGATGGGTGGCAATTACACTGATAGGCAACACTGCTAGGTGGCACTGACTGACACCACTGGTGGGCATTGATAGATGGCACTTGTGGGCATTGATAGGTGGCACTTGTGGGCATTGATAGGTGGCACTTGTGGGCACTGATAGGTGGCACTGTGGGCACTGATAGGTGGCACTGTGGGCAATGTTAGGTGGCACTGTGGGCACTGTTATATGGGCACAGATGAGGCAGATGTGCCTCTTCCACTTCCGGATCGATGTCCCTCGCATCCGAGCCGGTGATTGGCTTTTTTTTCTATTCACGCTGTGTTCTATTCAAGCCGATTACCAACCTTTTGTTTACATCATGTGATCAGCTGCCATTGGCTGACAGCTTATCACATGGTAAGGGGCCAGGACCGGCCCCTTACTTGGATCGGTGATCACCCGAGTCTCAGTGACTCGGTGATCACAGCGCACTCGGCGCGCGCACAGGGGAGGCCATCATATAACGGCCTCCTGGGAATTCAGGTCCGCACTGTGGCCGTCATTCGGCCATAGCGCGGATGTCAAGTGGTTAATTAAAATAAGTGTACTGAGGTTTGTACTTGCTGCTACATACTTGCTTGTGGCACAGTCATTAAAGCATATGGCTCTTTAAGTGCCCTCCCACTGTTGATGCAATCTGACCACACCCACAGTTTTGGCACAGCGCCGCTATATTGCTACATACCATTTTTCTTTGAGGGGGGGGTGCAAAGAAAATGACCAGCCCGAGTGCCAGATGTGCTAGCTACACCACTGCGTGTACACATATGTAAATAGCAATTAAACCATACACGTGAAGCATCGCCACGAACGTTAGGGCGAGAGCAATAATTCTAGCACCAGACCACCCATGTCACTCTAAACTGGTAACCTGTAAAGGCTTTTAAAGTGTCACCTATGGAGATTTTTAAGTACTGCAGCTTGAAGCCTATCCACGGGCACACTCACTTTTAACTTTTAAAGCGTGACATGTTAGGTATCTATTTTTTTTATCAAATTTTATTTTTTACATTTTTTTTTTTACCTTTTACATAACAAACATTGCAAAAATTAACTAAAAAAACAGAACAAGAAATTCCATTAGGTATCTATTTTCTCGACGTTTATCTTTTATATTTTGCCAAACAATAATGTATTATATTGTGTTTGTGTGCACTAAAATTCATGACAGCGTATTTTTTTCCAAAAAAAATTGCGTTTGAAAAACGGCTGTGCAAAAACCATGTGACATAAAAAATTGCAACAACATACCTCCCAACTTTTTGAGATAGGAACAAGGGACACCTATTAGCAAAAGTATGTAGGCATGGGACACATCCCTGCCACGCCCCATTAAAGGAGAATTATACAAAAAAAACAATTACTTAAACCCACACATGCTTTTGTTTTCCACTGCTTTTTCTTTATATTGGCTTTTGAAATTTATAAACGCAGCATTTTATAAATTAGATGAAAGGTTTACCACTGGGAAACACTTTTTGAAAGATAAATAGTGCATTTTATATACAGCTATATAGATAAGACCAAAATGAGGGACAAATGATGAGAAAAAAGGGACAGAGGGACTTTGTTCCAAATCAGGGACAGTTCCTTGAGATCAGGGATATTGGGAGCTGTGCAATAGCCAACATTGTTTTCTCCCCGGCCTTTGCGCGCAGAAAATATACACTGTAATTATCTAGTAATAAAAAAATAAAAAACAATGCTGATGAATAGTATTAGGAGGCAAGTGGTAAAGTGGAAATTTACTCATAACAAGTTGATAAAAAATCATGTTCTTTAGCAAGGAACATACATTCCACATTAATAATTATCTTACCAAAATTAGTGTGTGCTGTAAATTTCCTCCAGCACTGTTCCAATTACTTATTGCTGGAGGCTGCCATTTTGCTGAAGCCCAGAACCCCAGCAGTAAATCATAAAGCGGAACTAAACCCATCAATTTACCAGTTTCAAAAAACTTACATTCCTGGAATGCTGGAAATGCAAACTGTCACATTTGACTGTTTCCTGCAGCATAATGACAGTTGCAGATCAAAAAGAAGCAGCTTCCTTGGCTGTAAAGGATAGGAGAGTTTAATTTGCTTTAAGGCTGTCAGCAGATCGGCCTCTACAAACTCAGCAGTGCCTAAAAATGGAGAGCAACTTTGCAGGAATGGGGGGAAGTTGGGACTTTATATGAGGCAGAGACTTGGCGGGGACTCGTGCCTCCATCCCTGTCGATACGATAAAAAAGAAAAAGCGGGACTTTGAATGAAGCGCGCAGTCGACAGTGAAGGGTCAAAAGAGGGATATAATTGTATAAAACACGATAAATATTCCATACAGATAGGTACATGGGTCACAATCATTTGTTACATATATATATATTATATCGGCATTACACATTGCATGTACAAGGGTTAGAGGTTCATCTATAATAAATATATCTGTGTTACATTGGTACTACACATTGTATATACAGAAGCTCTACGCGTTTCGTGGAGTATTCATATCCACTCTTCAGGAGCGACAATGTGTATTAACTGAAAATAAAACATATAATACATTTTAAGGTCAAATGCTTGTAAAAAATAGGAAAGAATTGTAAAAATATATATAACTTGGGAATAACCCCTAGCCATAGAAATTCTCACAACTACCATGCAGTATGAGCGCCATGGTGAGAGCTGGTGGCTCCCCTAGGGGCATCTTTTCCGGGAGCTGTGCCGGCGACCTGGGGCAAGTGGGACCCCCCCACACATGCCAACACCAGGGGTGGACAAAATTCCAAAGGGTGGTGGTCCCTGATAAGGATTCTATGGGTGATATGGAGACATCTTGAGGGGTATCTAGAAAAAATGTGAGAGTGAATGAGATGACGTGTGAAAAAAAAATATATATATTTTAATTGGAATAGGTGTAAATGTGAAAATGTGTGTCTGATGTGAAGGCAGCATAATGAGCCTGTGTCAAAAGTGGTAACCGTGAAAAGCAAAACCAATAAAATCCATTGTAATGTGTAGTATACAAATCCAAAATGAAAATTAAGTCCAAATAGTGTTAGTGAGTGCATTGTCTGAGTTACCTTGCCTAGTGCTGGGAGGTGAAAATTATGGTGAAGTGCTGGGTGCCAACAGTGTGTGAAGGGATGACCAACCCCTGCAAAGAACCAACCCCCGAATGGGACACATGAGGACACGCACGCCGATCACCAGCAAACGCCACGCAGGCGTGCAAGGGCGGGGGGAGGCGCCTAGGGCAGAGAGATTAAATCTTGCGGTGTTTGGCGCCAAAATCACCCCCATATGCCGCTGATGGATACCACCAGGCACGACGGCGCTCAATAGAACTCCGCACACGTGGCGTGTAAGGCGTGACGTCGATGCACAGTGCGGTGGCATCCCAACCCTCCCATTGAGACATGGGGAGGGGAGGAAACCCCGCAGTGTGCATCGCAGCTCCCGGAAGTGAAGTGAGCTGACGCTCAAGCATCCAGATCACAAAGCGCTGATAAAGCAGGTATGAAGATGATGTATTATATTGACTGGGTAAAAAAAGCATGAACCAACTTTGTAGATAAATAATTGCTTAACGAAGTTGGGAATATATAAGGAAATTAAACAAGCTTGATAGAATATGATGGGTAGCATGTATGGACCCACTGCAATAAAATTGTACTGATTGCTAAGGTCAGACCCGACTCTATACGGAATGCGCGCCTCCATCCCTATTGCACTAGCAAGAATGGGGGGAAGTTGGGACTTTATATGAGGCAGAGACTTGGCGGGGACTCGTGCCTCCATCCCTGTCGATACGATAAAAAAGAAAAAGCGGGACTTTGAATGAAGCGCGCAGTCGACAGTGAAGGGTCAAAAGAGGGATATAATTGTATAAAACACGATAAATATTCCATACAGATAGGTACATGGGTCACAAAAATTCATCATTTGTTACATATATATATATTATATCGGCATTACACATTGCATGTACAAGGGTTAGAGGTTCATCTATAATAAATATATCTGTGTTACATTGGTACTACACATTGTATATACAGAAGCTCTACGTGTTTCGTGGAGTATTCATATCCACTCTTCAGGAGCGACAATGTGTATTAACTGAAAATAAAACATATAATACATTTTAAGGTCAAATGCTTGTAAAAAATAGGAAAGAATTGTAAAAATATATATAACTTGGGAATAACCCCTAGCCATAGAAATACTCACAACTACCATGCAGTATGAGCGCGATGGTGAGAGCTGGTGGATTCTATGGGTGATATGGAGACATCTTGAGGGGTATCTAGAAAAAATGTGAGAGTGAATGAGATGACGTGTGAAAAAAAATATATATATATTTTAATTGGAATAGGTGTAAATGTGAAAATGTGTGTCTGATGTGAAGGCAGCATAATGAGCCTGTGTCAAAAGTGGTAACCGTGAAAAGCAAAACCAATAAAATCCATTGTAATGTGTAGTATACAAATCCAAAATGAAAATTAAGTCCAAATAATGTTAGTGAGTGCATTGTCTGAGTTACCTTACCTAGTGCTGGGAGGTGAAAATTATGGTGAAGTGCTGGGTGCCAACAGTGTGTTAAGGGATGACCAACCCCTGCAAAGAACCAACCCCGAATGGGACACATGAGGACACGCACGCCGATCACCAGCAAACGCCACGCAGGCGTGCAAGGGCGGGGGGAGGCGCCTAGGGCCGAGAGATTAAATCTTGCGGTGTTTGGCGCCAAAATCACCCCCATATGCCGCTGATGGATACCACCAGGCACGACGGCGCTCAATAGAACGCCGCGCGCGTGGCGTGTAAGGCGTGACGTCGATGCACAGTGCGGTGGCATCCCAACCCTCCCATTGAGACAGATGATATTATAGATGAACCTCTAACCCTTGTACATGCAATGTGTAATGCCGATATAATATATATATATGTAACAAATGATGAATTTTTGTGACTCATGTACCTATCTGTATGGAATATTTATCGTGTTTTATACAATTATATCCCTCTTTTGACCCTTCACTGTCGACTGCGCTCTTCATTCAAAGTCCCGCTTTTTCTTTTTTATCGTATCGACAGGGATGGAGGCACGAGTCCCCGCCAAGTCTCTGCCTCATATAAAGTCCCAACTTCCCCCCATTCTTGCTAGTGCAATAGGGATGGAGGCGCGCATTCCATATAGAGTCGGGTCTGACCTTAGCAATCAGTACAATTTTATTGCAGTGGGTCCATACATGCTACCCATCATATTCTATCAAGCTTGTTTAATTTCCTTATATATTCCCAACTTCGTTAAGCAATTATTTATCTATAAAGTTGGTTCATGCTTTTTTTACCCAGTCAATATAATACATCATCTCCATACCTGCTTTATCAGCGCTTTCTGATCTGGATGCTTGAGCGCCAGCTCACTTCACTTCCGGGAGCTGCGATGCACACTGCGGGGTTACCTCCCCTCCCCATGTCTCAATGGGAGGGTTGGGATGCCACCGCACTGTGCATCGACATCACGCCTTACACGCCACGCGTGCGGCGTTCTATTGAGCGCCGCCGTGCCTGGTGGTATCCGTCAGCGGCATATGGGGGTGATTTTGGCGCCAAACACCGCGAGATTTAATCTCTCGGCCCTAGGCGCCTCCCCCCGCCCTTGCACGCCTGCGTGGCGTTTGCTGGTGATCGGCGTGCGTGTCCTCATGTGTCCCATTCGGGGTTGGTTCTTTGTAGGGGTTGGTCATCCCTTCACACACTGTTGGCATCCAGCACTTCACCATAATTTTCACCTCCCAGAACTAGGCAAGGTAACTCAGACAATGCACTCACTAACATTATTTGGACTTAATTTTCATTTTGGATTTGTATACTACACATTACAATGGATTTTATTGGTTTTGCTTTTCACGGTTACCACTTTTGACACAGGCTCATTATGCTGCCTTCACATCAGACACACATTTTCACATTTACACCTATTCCAATTAAAATATATATATATTTTTTTTTTCACACGTCATCTCATTCACTCTCACATTTTTTCTAGATACCCCTCAAGATGTCTCCATATCACCCATAGAATCCTTATCAGGGACCACCACCCTTTGGAATTTTGTCCACCCCCGG
The DNA here is from genome assembly GCA_037952835.1 of Lithobates septentrionalis. Classification (NCBI taxonomy): domain Eukaryota; kingdom Metazoa; phylum Chordata; class Amphibia; order Anura; family Ranidae; genus Lithobates; species Lithobates septentrionalis. The sequence continues at coordinate 3,067,205 of JBBDGP010000626.1, read as the reverse complement.
TGTTGGCATGTGTGGGGGGGGTCCCACTTGTTCCGGTCGCCAGCACAGCTCCCGGAAAAGATGCCCCTAGGGGAGCCACCAGCTCTCACCATCGCGTTCATACTGCATGGTAGTTGTGAGTATTTCTATGGCTAGGGGTTATTCCCAAGTTATATATATTTTTACAATTCTTTCCTATTTTTTACAAGCATTTGACCTTAAAATGTATTATATGTTTTATTTTCAGTTAATACACATTGTCGCTCCTGAAGAGTGGATATGAATACTCCACGAAACGCGTAGAGCTTCTGTATATACAATGTGTAGTACCAATGTAACACAGATATATTTATTATAGATGAACCTCTAACCCTTGTACATGCAATGTGTAATGCCGATATAATATATATATGTAACAAATGATGAATTTTTGTGACCCATGTACCTATCTGTATGGAATATTTATCGTGTTTTATACAATTATACCCCTCTTTTGACCCTTCACTGTCGACTGCGCGCTTCATTCAAAGTCCCGCTTTTTCTTTTTTATCGTATCGACAGGGATGGAGGCACGAGTCCCCGCCAAGTCTCTGCCTCATATAAAGTCCCAACTTCCCCCCATTCTTGCTAGTGCAATAGGGATGGAGGCGCGCATTCCGTATAGAGTCGGGTCTGACCTTAGCAATCAGTACAATTTTATTGCAGTGGGTCCATACATGCTACCCATCATATTCTATCAAGCTTGTTTAATTTCCTTATATATTCCCTACTTCGTTAAGCAATTATTTATCTACAAAGTTGGTTCATGCTTTTTTTACCCAGTCAATATAATACATCATCTCCATACCTGCTTTATCAGCGCTTTCTGATCTGGATGCTTGAGCGTCAGCTCACTTCACTTCCGGGAGCTGCGATGCACACTGCGGGGTTTCCTCCCCTCCCCATGTCTCAATGGGAGGGTTGGGATGCCACCGCACTGTGCATCGACGTCACGCCTTACACGCCACGCGGGCGGCGTTCTATTGAGCGCCGTCGTGCCTGGTGGTATCCATCAGCGGCATATGGGGGTGATTTTGGCGCCAAACACCGCAAGATTTAATCTCTCGGCCCTAGGCGCCTCCCCCCGCCCTTGCACGCCTGCGTGGCGTTTGCTGGTGATCGGCGTGCGTGTCCTCATGTGTCCCATTCGGGGTTGGTTCTTTGCAGGGGTTGGTCATCCCTTCACACACTGTTGGCACCCAGCACTTCACCATAATTTTCACCTCCCAGCACTAGGCAAGGTAACTCAGACAATGCACTCACTAACACTATTTGGACTTAATTTTCATTTTGGATTTGTATACTACACATTACAATGGATTTTATTGGTTTTGCTTTTCACGGTTACCACTTTTGACACAGGCTCATTATGCTGCCTTCACATCAGACACACATTTTCACATTTACACCTATTCCAATTAAAATATTTTTTTTTTTTTCACACGTCATCTCATTCACTCTCACATTTTTTCTAGATACCCCTCAAGATGTCTCCATATCACCCATAGAATCCTTATCAGGGACCACCACCCTTTGGAATTTTGTCCACCCCCGGTGTTGGCATGTGTGGGGGGGTCCCACTTGCGCCGGTCGCCGGCACAGCTCCCGGAAAAGATGCCCCTAGGGGAGCCACCAGCTCTCACCATCGCGCTCATACTGCATGGTAGTTGTGAGTATTTCCATGGCTAGGGGTTATTCCCAAGTTATATATATTTTTACAATTCTTTCCTATTTTTTACAAGCATTTGACCTTAAAATTTATTATATGTTTTATTTTCAGTTAATACACATTGTCGTTCCTGAAGAGTGGATATGAATACTCCACGAAACGCGTAGAGCTTCTGTATATACAATGTGTAGTACCAATGTAACACAGATATATTTATTATAGATGAACCTCTAACCCTTGTACATGCAATGTGTAATGCCGATATAATATATATATATATGTAACAAATGATGAATTTTTGTGACCCATGTACCTATCTGTATGGAATATTTATCGTGTTTTATACAATTATATCCCTCTTTTGACCCTTTACTGTCGACTGCGCGCTTCATTCAAAGTCCCGCTTTTCTTTTTTATCGTTGGAGAGCAACTTTTTTTACATAGAACAAAATACCCTGAAGAAGACCTTTATTCAAATAGGTCGAAATGCGTAGGGACATCATGTGAAACTCTACATAAGTTTTATGGTTTTAAATATAAATTGAGTTTATGTGTAATTTTACTATTGATGATGAGATATGTTTTCTATGTCAAGACCAGAATTGCTTTTTACGACTCCTATGTATTCATGCCATATACTCCCCTTTTGATATTATGATACATATATAAAGGTCCATTAATTTTTAAGAAAATCATTGTTACTTGCCTTGAATATCACTTTGCTGCGAAAAAAAACCTCTTGAGGGATCTTCTATTCAATTTATCAAACCAGGGTGTGTAGCTCCAACAACTCACATATATGTGTTACCTATTCTATAAAAATGGGGAGCAACTGAGCATGTGTAGAGCAGGGGAAGACAGTGTATTATTGGATTTTAAACATTATAGACACTTATTTTTAATGTTTTTTACATAGCTATACCTGCAAAAGGGGTCGGCCTGAAGGAATCTAGCAGGCCTTTTCTGACTAAAGTTCCACTTCAGGTTATAGAAACATAATAGAGTGACAGCAGAAAAAAAAAACAAGTGGTCTCTCAAGTCTGCCCCATTTTTTTTTTTTATTATTATTTATATATGTTTTTTTGTTTTGCTTTTTTAATCCTTCTTTTTTTTTTTTTTTTTCTTTTTTGAACATCATCTTCACAAGGACTGTCCCTCTAAGACAAGGTCAGATGTCTATGTGTGTCTACAGAGGACAGAGAGCAGATGCTAACGAGGAAATAAGAGTCATTAGAGGAAATATAATTATCCCCCCTAACGTCCCACTCTCATTACATGTGACGCTCATCACAATAAGTGACATTTCACAAGTAGAGCAGTTTCCTTTATCCAGAGAACTGCCCAGCCCGTTTTCCATGCATTTATGTGTGGAATTCTTGGGAATTACAGGAACCCGTGACTCAGAAATGCAATGTTCCCCTTGTCTCATTACCTCTGCTATGTCTACAAATAATCTGGAAATAGTGGGATACTTCCTCTTATTGAGCCCATCGAGTATTTACATACCTTCCATTTCTGAGAAGAGAATTAGCACTAAGGATGTAGAACACACCTTAGCCAGGTGCCCTCCTATCTGAGCTCCCACTCACACCTGAGCTGAGTGTCTCTGATCATTTTTCAGCATTGTTTGCAGCATTTGTACATGCATTTTGTGCGAGAGGCTTTCAGGCTTCAGTCTGTCTTTTGTTCTTTTTTTTTTGTTAATGAAAAGCTAGTTGATAGGTAAGAAAGCGTACATTATGCACACTTTTGTGCATTTTTAGACATTCTCTCTGAAGACTCTTGTGGCGCAAATGCGCAAGCTCATATACTTTTTTCAGGCGTTGAGCTTCAAGTGACACTATGGTGTTGTTGATTTACTAAAGGCAAACAGTTGCTCCAGAGCTTAGTAAATGAGCAAAAGTTCAGCTGACTTTCATCATCCAATCATGTGCAAGCAATAACCCCTATGCTCAGGTGTGAATTTGAACCATTGAATATAATGGGAATCCTAGTGTTGAGCGATGAAGTACTTCTTGTGAATCTTAAAATTACTTTTCAAATTGATTTGAATGGGGGCTAAGGTAATGGGGGCCAACTACAGAGAGCTGTTATAGACTGCAGACATGCAACAAGAGAAGGTCAGAGACGAAGGGCATGGTACAAGAGGTGGTAAAAGAGTCAGGGCATGCTACAAGAGGTGGTCAAAAAAAGTCAGGGCATGCAACAAGAGATGGTAAGAGAGTCAGCTCATACTACAAGAGGTGGTCAAAGAGTCAGGGCATGCAACAAGAGATGGTCAGAGAGTCAGGGCATGCTACAATAGATGGTTAGAGAGTCAGGGCATGCTACAAGAGGTAGTCAAAAAGTCAGGGCATGCAACAAGAGATGGTAAGAGAGTCATCTCATACTACAAGAGGTTGTCAAAGAGTCAGGGCATGCTACAAGAGATGGCCAGAGAGTCAGGGCATGCTACAAGATGTGGTAAAAGAGACAGGGCATGCAACAAGAGATGGTCATAGAGTCAGGGTATGCTACAAAAGATGGCAAAATAGTCAGGGCATGCTACAAGAGGTGGTCAAAGAGACAGGGCATGCAAGAAGAGATGGTCATAGAGTCAGGGTATGCTACAAAAGATGGCAAAATAGTCAGGGCATGCTAAAAGAGATGGTAAAAGAGTCAGAGCATGCCACAAGAGGTGGTCTGAGAGTCAGGGCATGCAGCAAGAGATGGTCAGAGGGTTAGGGCATGCTTCAAGAGATGGTCAGAGAGTCAGGGTATCCTACAAGAGGTGGTCAGAGACGCAGAGCATGCTACAAGAGATGGTCAGAGAGTAAGGGCATGCTACATGAGATGGTCAGAGAGTCAGGGCACGCTGCAAGAGATGGTCAGACAGTCAGGGCACGCTACAAGAGATGGTCAGAGACGCAGAGCATGCTACAAGAGATGGTCAGAGACACAGAGCATGCTACAAGAGGTGGTCAAAGAGTCAGGGCATTCTGCAAGAGATGGTCAGAGAGTCCGGGCATGCTAAAAGAGATCAAAAGCGGGCACACCAGCCTAGTGCATTATCCCAATGAATTTATTGACAAGTAAAATCATAGGTACTACTTGCAAGCATAGGAAAAAAGGTCGCTTAGCGAGCCACTCATCCTAAGGCTCAAGAGTCTACGACTTAGCAGTCTCTAGACCAGTGTTTCTCAACTCCAGTCCTCAGGCATGCAACAAGAGAAGGTCAGAGATGAAGGGCATGCTACAAGAGATGGTAAGAGTTAGGGCATCAGTGCTGCCAACCAGTGCCTCATCATCAGTGCCTTCTGAGCAGTGCCCACCAGTGCCGCCCATCAGTTCCACCTATGAGTGCCCACCAGTGCTACCTATCAGTGCCCATCAGTGCAGCCTCCTGATCAGTGCCCACCAGTGCTGCCTCATCAGTGCCACTTATCAGTGCCACATCAGTGCAGACTATCAGAGGGCACATCAGCCTAGTGCATTATCCCAAAGCATTTATTGACAAGTAAAATCATAGGTACTACTTGCAAGCATAGGAAAAAAGGTCGCTTAGCGAGCCACTCGTCCTAAGGCTCAAGAGTCTATGGCTTAGCAGTCTCTAGACCAGTGTTTCTCAATTCCAGTCCTCAGACATGCAACAAGAGAAGGTCAGAGACGAAGCGCATGCTACAAGAGATGGTAAGAGTTAGGGCATCAGTGCTGCCAACCAGTGCCTCACCAGTGCCTTCTGAGCAGTGCCCACCAGTGCCGTCCATCAGTTCCACCTATGGGTGCCACCTATCAGTGCCCATCAGTGCAGCCTCCTGATCAGTGCCCACCAGTGCTGCCTCATTAATGCCACCTATCAGTGGCACATCAGTGCAGACTTTCAGTGCCACTTCATTATTGCCCATCAGTGAAGGAGAAAAATTACTTGTTTGCAAAATTTTATAACAAAATATGAAAAATGTTTCTTGTTTTTTTCCCCAAATTTCGGTCTTCTTTTGTTTGTTTAGCAAAAAAGAAAAAAATGCAGTGGTGATTAAATACCACCAAAAGAAAGCTCTATTTGTGTGAAAAAAAAATGCTAAAAATTTTATTTGGGTACAGTGTTGCATGACTGCGCAATTGTCATTCAAAGTGCTAATCCGTGCCCACCAGTGCCACCTATCAGTGCCTCATCATCAGTGCCTTCTGATCAGTGCTGCCTATTAGTGCCACCTATTAGTGCCCATCAGTGCCACCCATCAGTGCTGCCTCATCAGTGCATCCCGATCAGTGCCCACCAGTACTGCCTCATCAGTGCCCATCAGTGCAGTCTATCAGTGCCACCTCATCATTGGCCATCAGTGAAGGAGAAAAATTACCTGTTTGCAAAATTTTATAGCAAAATATGAAAAATGTTTTGTTTTTTTTTCAAAATTTTTGGTCTTTTTTGTTTGTTTAGCAAAAAATAAAAAACGCAGTGGTGATTAAATACCACTAAAAGAAAGCTCTATTTGTGTGAAAAAATTATAACAATTTCATATGAGGCCCAATGACATGACATGCACAATAGTGAGGCCCGGAGCGAAAGGAAAAAAGACACAAACTCTATGTGTGTGTGATACTCCTGTCCACATTGCCACCAAAAGAAAGCTTTATATGTGTGAAAATAAATGCTAAAAACATCTACTTTGCCTAGAAACCTATTTTGCCTTAAAGTTTAATGCCAGACTGAAAAAACTGTTTTTTCATTATTATTTATTATTATTTTTTTTTTATTTAGTCATTATTACTCTCTTCTTCCAGATCTATGCAGCAATTCTGCATGAACCAGCTCTTGCACTTTGCCTCTGCGCAGGAACTTCCTATAATAAAGACGAGTCACTTTTAAAATTAAACATCAAAACAGTGTCACGGACTTCTAAATACTGTGTTTCACGATACAAGCTCAGTTTAGTGGTAAAGATAAGTGTAAAATGCAAGATTTCGGTAAGTGTAAAAAGATGTTCTCTTGGCGACTGCAGACTGTAGGCTTTCTGTGGCTGAGTGTGGGTGTAGCAAGATGGCCGTGATGGAACGTCACTTCCGTTACACGATTTTCACGGGTCGCCTAATCTGGCGGAACACAGGCAGACTGTAGAGGGTGGAGCCTGCTGGGCCCATACCACAGCTCTACACTCTGCACAGGCTATGCACAGCACAGTGCATACTTGCCAACTGTCCTGAATTTCCAAGGAAATTCCCGGGATTTAGACCTTTGTCCCGGTCTTACCGTGTCCCGTGAAATGTCCTGGGAAATGGCAGTTTTCCCGATTACCCCCCCCCCCGCCGCTAGAGGTCTGCGGCCGGCACTGGTCAATTCTGTCTCTGTCGCCATTTTACAGAAGACCAGCTCTTGAGAAAGAAACAAGAGGCGGAGCTCGGGTGGCAATGAAAGCGGCTGCCAATAGAAATAAAGCTCCATTTCTATTGGCAGCCAAAGACCAAAACACCATCCTGAGTGGTGCCGAGGCCCGATGGAGAGTCCTGGGTCCCGGCGCGGCGCTATAACTGCTCTGTCTTATTCTCACTGGCTGCCTCCTGTCACAAGGCGGCTGCACACTGAATTCTCCTCCGCTCCCCACGGGGGGGGGGGGGGGGGGGGGGTGGCTTGTCCTGGGGGGGTCTGTACAGATAGGGGGGGTGGGTTGTCCTGGGGGGGTCTGTACAGATGGAGGGGGGTGCGTTGTCCTGGGGGCTCTGTCCTGATGGGGGGTGCGTTGTGCTGGGGGGTCTGTACTGATGGGGGGTGCGTTGTCCAAAGGGTCTGTACTGATGGGGAGGGGTGCGTTGTCCTGGGGGGTCTGTACTGATGGGGGGTGCGTTGTCCTGGGGGGGTCTGTACTGATGGAGGAGGGTGGGTTGTCCTGGGGGAGTCTATACTGATGGAGGGGGTGGGTTGTCCTGGGGGACTCTGTACTGATGGAGGAGGGGGTGCGTTGTCATGGGGGGGTTTGTACAGATGTGGGGGTCTATAATGATGGAGGTAGGTCTGCACTGAGGAGGGTCTATACTGATGGTGGAGGGTCTGCACTAAAGGGGGTCTATAGTGGTGGAGGGGGGGTCTGCCCTGAGAGGGTTCTATACTGAGGTAGGGGGGTCTGCACTGAGGGAGGGGGGTCTGTACTGTGGGAGGGGGTCTGTACTGTGGGAGGGGGTCTGTACTTTGGGAGGGGGGTCTGTATTGCGGAAGGGGGGTCTGTACTGCGGGAGGGGGTCTGTACTGAGAGAGGGGAGGACTATAGGGAGGGGGTAACACCATGTTTTTCCGCACGGGGTGACACCAACCCTAGTGATGCCACTGGTAACTGGGGACTCCTGGTGTAAGAAAGGACTCTGCTGGGGGCACCTAATGTAAAGAGGGAATCTGCTGGGGACACCTGATGTAAGGAGGGACTCTGCTGGGGGCACCTGATGTAAGGACAGACTCTGCTGAGAATGCCTGATGTAAGGAGGAACTCTGCTGGGGACACCTGATGGTATCTGGTGGCAGGCGACGTGGCAAATGATACACTCAGGGTTCCCACTGATTCTGAATTATGGTGAGTTGAATGATTTAATTTTATATTACGATGTAACAATAGAAATAATGCGATTCAACCAACCTGACACCATACCAACCATGGTGCCGAGATGATTGCAGCGCTAACACCAGGTGTTTGGAGTATCTTTATCTGCTGATTGTTAAACTTTCTGGAACACACATATTTCTATTGTGGTGTAGGATCTGGGCCTGCTGTCCCTCCATCCCTCTTTCTTTCCTTCCTTCTTTCTCCCTCCCTCTCTCTCTCTCTCCCTCCATCCCTCGTTCATCTCAGACTCTAACCACACCCCACTTGAGCCATGCCCCCTTAAGCCACGCCCACAATTTAGTTTATCCCACACCCATTTTTCTTTCCCTGCTATGCCATGTCTACAAAGGAATGCCCCGCCCCCTAATTATAATAAAACTTCGCCTACAGGCAAAAAAGTGTCCCTGTAATTTTTTTTTTAACGTTGGCAACTATGCACAGTGATGATGTCACTGCTACTTTTACAAAGTAATATTCGGGTTTGCAAATGCATTTTGCGCACACAAAATGTATTTATATGGTTTGCGGCTATTAGGAATTATATTTAAATGAACATTTTTGTGCCTGGAGTACAGCTTTAATTCATCTCTGGCCTGATCCAACACCGAGTTTGTATCAGTATCTATCCTGCTTCTATTGCAATTGAAGCACAAGCGTATTCTAGATACAAACCTTACTACAATCTCTATTGCATGTGATAGGTGAGAACTTGAGTAATTGTGGAGGCGGGGAAGCTGTATGACAGAATGACAGGGAATTCCACAACGTGCTAACTCAGCAAATTACTTCATTAAAGTTGAAAGACATTAACACCCCCGTGTCTCTTCATTTTGTAATAGCATCACTTTCACTTCGCCTTGCTCCGCGATGAAAAAACAGCTTGTTCTGCACAATGCATCCTGTTTGTCACACTCTGATCCACGTGTTTGTGAAACGTGAGAAAGGAAGGTGTTCAGAGAGGATTATGTTCATGTCATAATCAATTAAACACACTGCAGCAAAAAGTACTATATTCTGGTAACTGTAAGGGCTTATTTTTTTTGTATTAAGCAAATCTTTATATTTTTTCCCCATTTTGGCTGCATTTGCACTATAGCATTTCATGAACGCCCACAAAATTGCAAGAGGTTAGCTGTATTTATAAAGCGCACAAAAAATGTGTGTCGCACTTGCAAGGCCATCCATTGTTATTGGCTCTTCAAATGCGGCAAGCAGACAGGCATTTTTTGATGCACAAAAACCCCGAAGCAAAACATGCTGTTAAAAATGTCCAAAGCTTAAAAAGGTGCACAAGCTACTTTACCGTATTTGAAATAAAAGCGCACATGTGCAGCGCCTGGCATCGCATATCATCAAGTGAATGGGTGTCAGAGCTGGGCTCAGCCCTTCCTTCTCTGAGCTGGGCGCTCAGCTGTCAATTCTCAGCTGTCTAATTGCCAGCTCCTATCTCTCCACAGTTACTCAGCTGTTGATCATATCCTGCTCGTCAGTCCTGCCTACTTAAGCTGTCCAGTCCAGAGGAGCTCTGCCTTCGCCTTGGCCAACATCAAAGAAACTCCGGCGATCCTGTTCAAGACTTGCTTTGCTGACATCCCTTCTGGCTCAAGATCCTGCTTGCTGTTCCACTACATCGATCCCTGACTTCTGGCTTGGCTGACTATCCGTTCCAGTTACTGAACTTTGGCTATGTTTTGACTACGTTTGTTCTTTTTACTTTTATTAGTAAACAAGTGTGATTTAACTGTACTTCTGTCTCGGCCTGATTTCATGGTTTCTGACAATGGGGGCCTACATACAGTGCCTTAAAAAAGTATTCATACCCCTTGAAATTTTCTACATTTTGTCATGTTACAACCAAAAACGTAAATGTATTTTATTGATAGGCCAACACAAAGTGGCACATAATTGTGAACTGGAAGAAAAATGATAAATGGTTTCCTTTTTTTTATACAAATAAATATCTGAAAAGTGGCGTGCATTTGTATTCAGCCCCCCAGATATTTATTTGTAAAAAAAAAATGTAAAACCATTTATCATTTTCCTTCCACTTCACAATTATGTGCCACTTTGTGTTGGTCTATCACAGGGATCCTCAAACTACGGCCCTCCAGCTGTTGCAGAACTACACATCCCATGAGGCATTGTAAAACTCTGACATTCACAGACATGACTAGGCATGATGGGAATTGTAGTTCCTGAACACCTGGAGCGCCGCAGTTTGAAGACCCCTGGTCTATCACATAAAATCCCAATAAAATACATTTACATTTTTGGTTGTAACATGACAAAATGTGGAACATTTCAAGGAGTATTTTCAAGGCACTGTATGGGCCAAGCTGTCCAGTAAAAATTGGAGTTACAGGGTTTGGGACAAACCATTACAATGCCCGTATCTCTTCATCCCCATTACATGGAAGACTGGACAACTGGTAATTTACAGAAGAAAGCTAGGACAGAAGATATACTTCTGTGGGGCTCACAGGAAGTGACAAGGACACTGCATTTCTGACAAAATCAACAGATATTTTCATTATTTGCCGAAAGAAAACGAATGCACCACCACATCTAAGAACTGTAAGCTGCAATACATTTTATTTTTGTGCTTTGGTTTATTTATCTTTAAAAAGCAGTATTGAACTCAGATTTTCAAAACCGCTGACAGGTAGGGTTTTTATAACAGAAGAGACCTTTTTTTTTTTTTAAAGCGTACATTTTTTTCTATTTTGAGTACATAACAAACAACCAACAAACAAACATGTATATGGAGCGAACATCGCTCAATCCATTACAAAATAAGGTAAACTGGTATACATTCAGTGGATAGATAGCAACCCAAAGGTCAAAGTTCTATTTTGCATAATTGAAACCATTTAGTGGTCACAGAAGAGACCTTAGTGGAAAGACTTTTCATTCGACTATCACGTCAGTATTGCGATTTTCTTAGAATCGATGTTCTACTTCCAGAAAATAACTTTAATGCTGCGTACACACGGTCGGATTTTCTGACGGAAAATGTTCGATGGGAGATTTTTGTTGGAAATTCAAACCTTGTGTAGGCTCCATCGGACATTTTCCATCGGAATTTCCGTCACACAAAATTTGAGATCTGGATCTCAAATTTTCCGACAACAAAATCCGTTCTCGTAAATTCCGATTGTGTGTACACAATTCCGACGCACAAAGTTCCACGCATTCTCAGAATCAAGTATGAGACGGAAGCGCTCGGTCTGGTAAAACTACCGTTCGTAATGGAGATAGCACATTCGTCACGCTGCAAATTTTGAAATCTTTTAATGCAGCGCATTCTCTTGTTCTTTAGAATGCTAGAATAATGAAGTTGTTTTGCTGCTCATATTCACACAGAGTTCTCACAAACTGATTTCTTTATTATTTCTCGTGGTCTCATGAAAATTTGTATTTATTTTTTGTCAGGTCTACATAATAACGTTTTAAATTTTTGGTTATAGTGCTGTGTTTTTTTTTTTTTTATCCAGGTCTCCTATTTTATTATTTTTTTTATAGTGATCTCCATAATATTGTCTTTCGTTTTGTGTCAAGTTACCACAACACCATTATTATCTTGTATTTTTTAACCTCAAGGAGGTTGGTTGGTGTTGGTGTCCCTTGTTAATTTCACATTGTCTTTTTGAAATGTACCTGCCTACTCCCAAACAAACTGTCTTTTTTGAACTCAAACACATAGCCAAGTATTTGTCCAAAATAAATAGACATTTGTTATGGGTCATAACACAATAAAGAGGAAGGTAACGCTGGAGAAACTGGTGAAATTGGTGAAGCCTTTATACCCCAGGGCACACATCAACTATTTTACAGCCAAAATTGGTAGCATGAGGAGTCCATATAATAATGAGCACAATCCGGTCCCAGACTACAAGAGATCAGGAACAGCAACAGGTGACATATATGTCCCCAGACTGTGGTCATACAACAGCCTGCATCATTTATCAGACCAGACTGAACCCAGGCCATCACTTTCTTGTCTTACTTCCACTCTTCCTTACACGCTTGTTTCCAGGCTGTGTTTTTGGAGTTGTGGCAGGAGGTGGAGGAGGAGGAGGAGGAGGATAGTCCAAATCACACAGGTGTGTTTTGGTTGTGAGTTGGCCCCTCAACCCCTTATTTAGGGTCGTATACATAATTTCCTCACAGATGAGGCGTTGGCCCTCCTCCATTTGCTGCATTTTGGTGGTAGTCACGCAGCCAAAGGCTTCTTGAGGAGTGGGGGTGGCTCTGAGGGCCACCTTAGCATCCCAAATTAGCCCAAGTGCTGCCTCCTACACATTGCTCCCCTTCCTGGGCCTTTTGGTTGGAAGGCGGAGGGGAGGGACTTGGGATTCTGTCAGGCTACTGGGCACGGCCACCTCCTGGCTGCCACTTACCCCGCCACCTCCTGGCTGCCACTTACGCCCGCCATCTCCTGGCTGCCACATTCCACAGCCTCCTCTTGGCTGCCACATTCCACGCCCTCCTCCTGGCTGAGGCTTTCCTGTGTATGAAAAAGGGACATAGTTTTTGTATTTTGTTCATCAATCACACACAATTTTCAGCTCATGACTGTTGCAAATTGAATGTTAACAAATAGAAAAGACTATCATTCTGACCCCAGCATTTTTCATTCTTGTCCCAAACATTTTTGGCCACTACTGTCTATTGATATGTAAAACAGTTTATTAAATCAGCAATTAGTGATCAATAATAACATCTAGTTAACATCATTAATTTTACGACAAGAAAAATGTTGAACAATGCTATACCTGACTCAAGCTGGGCTCCTCCACTTCTTCCTGGCTGGAAGGCCCAGGTTGGACTTCGGAATCCTCAGCTGGGGTGGAAGGAAGTGTGGAAGGAAGAGTGGAGAGTGATTGTCTGACTTCAGTCTGGTCTGACAGAAAATGCAGTCTGTCGTAGTACCACAGCCTGGGGAAAGAAATGTCATCTGCTGCTGCTCCTGATCTCATGGAATACTGGACCTTATTGCGCTCCCTATTATAAGTGCTACTCAGGCCACCAATTTTTGCCTTCAAATAGGGGATGGTTGCTGTGGGGACCACCGGCTTCACCAACTCCAGCAGTTTCTCCAGCGCTGCCTGCCTCTTTTGTTTATGATTATGATGCGGATGTTTCACCTGCCACAGACAGGGCAGCTCCCTGTACTTGTCTATGAATTGGGGGAGGATATTATGATCATTGAATCTATCCATTTTCTCTGCAAGACACAACACAAGACAAACCCTAATGTCAGGCTAAACTCTCCTAATCTTGTCCCAATATAGGCCTCAATCTAGAAGCAGTATAGGCCACTGAAGCACCAAGTTAAAATTGTACCTTCGTTCAACGATCGGCGCTTCCTATACTCCTTCGCTCAGAGATCTTACGTATCACTCGTGTTAAGCTTTATATATATTGCACATGCGTGAAACTCCGCCCGCCCCTGACGTTCTTTCTAGTCTATTCCCCGCCCCTTGTCTTTCGGCGCTGTGGGAGTGCACATGGCGGAAACAGAGAACGTGCATGCAGAGGAGAGCAGCAACGAGGAGGATGACGAAAGCCCGGAGCCACAAACGTTCCGATCCTGGAGGAGATTTAAGGCCTCTAATATGTCCTTTGGTGAGATGGTGAAGATGGTGGACATATTGAAGAGGGCTGACTATGATGGGAAGCATGGCCCGTACAGCAACCCAAATGTGAGAAAGGCCAAAATCATGACTAAAGTTGATCCAAGGATCAATTGAGGAAACGATGGTCAGACCTCAAATTGAGGGAGCAGGATCAGTACAGAAGAATCAAGAGAGTTCTTCAAAAAAGTAAGTAGTTGCCGTGTGTTCCTATTCTTAATATTACGTTCGTGCTGCTCCATGTGCTTTTCTTTATACTGTTGTATAGTTTAAAATGGCAACTAGTTCGTTCGCCCACTAATACGATGTTTTTGGCAGATGCAGGTTAACTACATTTGTTCAGCCCTATTTGTATTCCAAGAAGTTTATGACATTGTTGTCTAGATGGGTTTGTACTAGAATGAAATGCAAACTTGATTCAGTGTAAGGAGAGGACACTCAGCAGCTGTTTACACATCTGGACGCAGGAGCACTAGTGTGGGACACCAGAACAAACTTTTTAGGGTACCCCACACAGGTGCTCCAGTGGATACTAGGGGTGTCTCCTTGTGTGAAAATTGGACAAAAAAGGTAAGTATTCCAGCTTTAAAAAGGAAAAAATCTTCAGTCTTCAGCTTGCAACTCTGCCAAAACAGACAACTATATGACACTTCCAAGGAATGTTTCAGATTTATATTTCTGCCCTTTAATATCTGTGTGCTAAGTAGGGATGAGCCGAACACCCCCCAGTTTGGTTTGCACCAGAACTTGCGAACGGACCGAAAGTTTGAGCGAACTTTAGAACCCCGTTAAAGTCTATGGGACTCGAACGTTCAAAATCAAAAGTGCTAATTTTAAAGGCTAATATGCAAGTTATCCTAAAAAGTGTTTGGGGACCCGGGTCCTGCCCCAGGGGACATGTATCAATGCAAAAAAAAGTTTTAAAAACGTCAGTTTTTTCGGGAGCAGTGATTTTAATGATGCTTAAAGTGAAAAAAAAGTGAAATATTCCTTTAAATATCGTACCTGGGGGGTGTCTATAGTATGCCTGTGAAGTGGCACGTGTTTCCTGGGGGGTACCTGGGGAGTGTCTAAAGTATGCCTGTGAAGTGGCACGTGTTTCCCGTGTTTAGAACTGTCCCTGCACAAAATTACATTTCTAAAGGAAAAAAAGTCATTTAAAACTGCTTGCGGCTTTAATGTAATGTCTGGTCTGGTGTTGGGACTGAAGGTATAGTGGGGTTGGAGATCCCAGCTGATGAGGAGCAAGGAGAGGTCCGTTTTGTTCTTTGGTGTGGGTCTTTTAGGTACACTTGCCAACGAACTGCATGGCAGGTCGACATATGTCTGGTCAAGCATGTGGTGCCCAAGCAGGTGATGTTTTGGCCACACGAGATACGCTTGAGACATATGTTGCAAATAGCACTCATCTCAAAAAAGGCCCACACCAAAGAACTTTTGCAATAACGCGCAGAGACAGCAGCGCCCTGCATATACGGAGCTCTGTGGTGTGATGCAGTCGGTGAGCTGCCCTTAAGCTGGCCCCTGGCGGGCATCCTGCCTCGTTGGAGATGTGCCTCCTCCTTCTCCTCCTCTCTCCTATCAGGCACCCACGTGGAGTCAGTGACTTCCTCATCATCCCCTCCCTCCTCATCACTGGAGCAAATCTGGCAGTATGCTGCAGCTGGGGGAACATGACTGCCAGATTCCTTCTTGGGCACCCCCTCTCTCTGGGCTCACGTTACTGCCTTCCTCTAGCTGGGTACCATCATCGGAGCCTTCAAAACGCTGGGCATCCTCCTGGAACAGGTACCCAACACTGTAGTCAAACAGTTTGGGGGGATCCTCAGGAGGACATGGTGGGGCTAGGGAAGGAGTGACTGATGCCATTGAGCCGAGGGATGAGGCCGCGTTGGCAGCTGCTTTGCCAGACAAAGTACCTTGAGCCTGGATGAGAGAGGATGAGGACGGCTTGGTCATCCACTCTAGCAAGTCTTGGCATGTTGCGGGTCAACATGGCCAGCTGACAAAAAAAGGACAAGCGTGTCCCACGGCCACGTGCTGATGAGGATGCACCGTGTCCATGACCAGCACTGTTGCCTCTAGACACAGAGTCTGCTTGCCCTCTTTTATTGGCTTGTGACTGTCTGTCTCTCCTTGTTGGCCTTCCAGACATACCAATGGCCTGCAGTGAGATGTAGCTGCACAAAGCTGGGATGTATATATACTGATTATACTGCAGCTAGCAGAATCAACTGCCTGCCTGTAGTATTATTAGTATGAGGACATCAGCAATTGTCTTCAGGTAGCTTTAGGTGCACACTGTGCAGAGGACACAGTACACTAACTGAAAATACTTCAGCTGCCTGCCTGTGGTATTAATAGGATCAGAAGAACACCAGCAATTGTCTTCAGGTAGCTTTAGGTGCACTCTGTGCAGAGAACACAGTACACTAACTGTAAATACTGCAGCTGCCTGCCTGTGGTATTGATAGGATCAGAACACCAGCAATTGTCTTCAGGTAGCTTTAGGTGCACACTGTGCAGAGGACACAGTACACTAACTGTAAATACTGCAGCTGCCTGCCTGTGGTATTAATAGGATCAAAAGAACACCAGCAATTGTCTTCAGGTAGCTTTAGGTGCACACTGTGCAGAGGACACTGTACACTAACTGTAAATACTGCAGCTGCCTGCCTGTGGTATTAATAGGATCAGAACACCAGCAATTGTCTTCAGGTAGCTTTAGGTGCACACTGTGCAGAGGACACAGTACACTAACTGTAATTACTGCAGCTGCCTGCCTGTGGTATTAATAGGATCAGAAGAACACCAGCAATTGTCTTCAGGTAGCTTTAGGTGCACTCTGTGCAGAGAACACAGTACACTAACTGTAAATACTGCAGCTGCCTGCCTGTGGTATTGATAGGATCAGAACACCAGCAATTGTCTTCAGGTAGCTTTAGGTGCACACTGTGCAGAGGACACAGTACACTAACTGTAAATACTGCAGCTGCCTGCCTGTGGTATTAATAGGATCAGAAGAACACCAGCAATTGTCTTCAGGTAGCTTTAGGTGCACACTGTGCAGAGGACACCGTACACTAACTGTAAATACTGCAGCTGCCTGCCTGTGGTATTAATAGGATCAGAACACCAGCAATTGTCTTCAGGTAGCTTTAGGTGCACACTGTGCAGAGGACACAGTACACTAACTGTAATTACTGCAGCTGCCTGCCTGTGGTATTAATAGGATCAGAAGAACACCAGCAATTGTCTTCAGGTAGCTTTAGGTGCACACTGTGCAAAGGACACAGTACACTAACTGTAAATACTGCAAATACTGTAAAAACACCTGCCTGCCTGTCAGTATATTAGGAAGAGAATAACAGGAACGGATCTAGCTAAACTGAATACAATGTATATGTGTGTGTATATATACACACACAACACCTAGGATGCATATATATATACACAATACACTGTAAGTGCAGCTAACTGACTCGCCTCCCTACTCTAACTTAAATCAAATGACACTGTCTCTCTGTCTATCTCTCTCTGCCACCGCAACACACTGCACAAAGGCGCAAAGCAGGCGGCCTTATATAGTGTGGGGTGTGTACTAAACCCCCTGAGCCATAATTGGCCAAAGCCACCCTGGCTTTGGCCAATTACGGCTCTCTGTACAGACGGCGCTGTGATTGGCCAAGCATGCGGGTCATAGTGCATGCTTGGCCAATCATCAGCCAGCAATTCACTGCAATGCCGCAGTGAATTATGGGCCGTGATGCACCACTCGAGTTTGGCGCGAACGGCCCATAACATTAGCAATTCGATGAACAACCGTACAGGCGATGTTCGAGTCGAATATGGGTTCGACTCAAACTGGAAGCACATCCCTAGTGCTAAGTATACCTTTTTTTTATTCACATAGGGGAGAAAAGAATCAGGACGTCAGAGGACACCAGGGACCCCCAATCTCCCAAAGAAGGGGAAGTCACCACCCCACAACCTCAGGATGTGGAGGAAGGAGAGGTTTATGAAGTGGGTGAAATAGTGACTACAACAGGTGAGTGTCTGAGACCACAGCTTCAGGTAATAGATGTATGCCTGCATATTTATAATACATGGTGTGTTTTTTTTATAATTTTAGGTGATGTTGATGATGTGGAATAAGAAACACATTTCACAAGTGCACACGTCCTCATAGGGGAGATCATGGTCTACAATCGTGATTTACAGAAGATCAAGGAAGATATCAATGATGTTGAAAAAAGACTCAAAAACATCATTGATGTTTTAGTCAGAATCTAAAACACAACAACATTTTTACATTTTGTTGATATTTTAAATCTTTTGTTCACTTTTTTGAAGTCTATTGAAAGCCAAATTTTGAAGATGCACACAGAGTGACAACATGTGCTATCCACCATCACGGGATATCAGTGTACGCATTTTGGGGGTGCAACCCCTTCCTGGCAACTAAAGTAGTTGCCAGGAAGGGGTTGCACCCCCGAAACATGTCCATTAATCCTCCATGATGGGAGCTAGCACATGTTGACATTAGGCATGGGATCAGGAGGGAAATTACAATTTTGACTGTCAATTTATGTGCATCTTCAAAATTTGACATTACCCCATCTGATGAAGGCAATGTCAACACAGTTTGGACATACTAATTGTTATTGTCTTCAATTTATCAAAGTTGAACTTTGTAAGTTCCTGAGTTGTGTATTGTTTTATGCTTTTAAACATGCCTGTTTACCAAAAAAGGCTATTTAGTACTGTCAAACGCAAAAATGTTTTTCCAAAAATAAGTTGGTTTGTTCAAAAACACTTTTCTAACACACATGTGAATGTGCACAGAGTAAAAATTTAGAAAAACAATGTGTGGCTTCTTCTTTCAATGCTCAATAGCAGTTTTGGTACTAAGTTGGTGTTTACAGTGGCAATGGGGGTTATTTACAAAAGGCAAATCCACTTTGCACTACAAGTGCACTTTCAGTGCACTTTTAAGTGCACTTTTGCAGTGCACTTGGAGTGCAAAGTGAATTTTCCTTTAGTAAATAACTCCCCCAGTGCTTTTTAATTTGCCACAATCACGCCATTTTCGTGACTCACAAAAAATCACAAAAGAAAGAAACACAAGCAGTAAATCAAAGGAAATATTATTTGTTTATCCAAAAAAATATTAGATTTAAAATGTTTAGAGATTCTGTGGCATATCAATGGCCCCCCTACCCGCAAAGTACTCCAGATATTTTTGTCTCACTTCACGGGCGCTTTGGGGGGGCAAGCCAGGATGGCCAGCTTCGAATGCCGTCAGGGTTGAAGGATCAGGAAAGCCGGCCTCAGTCCCAACTGAGGCCACATAGTTTGTTGCATTTTTTCTTAGAAAATTGTGCAGAAGGCAGCAGTGAAGCACAATATGGTTGAGTTTATATTCTGCCACGTGGATTGGTGTCAGAAATAGGCGGAAGCGGCTGGCCATTATCCCGAAAGCATTGTCCACCACTCTTCTGGCTCTGGCCAGCCACTAATTAAAAACCCTCTGGTCCGGGGTGAGGGTCCTCATAGGGAATGGCCGCATAAGATGGTCCCCCCAGCGCAACTGCTTCATCTGCGACTAAATCGAACTGGAGTCCTTCCACATTGTCTTCCGGAGGTGGCAAGCCCAAGCTGCCATTCTGCAGCCGTCTGTAAAACTCGGTCTGGGCGATGACTCCAACATCCAACATCCGGACATTTTTCCCCACATCCACATATAGGAACTCGTAAGTAGCCAACACCACCGCCAACATCACTATTAAACCCCTTGTAATTATAATAGTATGACCCTGAGTTGGGGGGTGGGATGATATGGACGTGTTTCCCATCTATTGCCCCTCCGCAGTTGGGAAAGTCCCACCGCTGGGCAAATTGTGAAGCCACAGTCTGCCATTCCTGTGGCGTTGAAGGAAACTGCTGAGTCAAACAATAAAAAAATAATTAGTACTTTTGCACATAACATTGCAAGCAGATTAGACACAAACATTCTTGGCCAACATCAGTATAACATTTATTTTAAGGAGTACTTAAAGATAAAAATCTAAGGTCCACTTATCAGATTACACCCCCCCCCTCTGAAGGCCCATTTTAAACATTTTAGAGGGGGGGAGATGTTTTGGACAGGTAACTGTCTCCACTTCATTGAGAGCTGAATGCATAAATAATGTGTGTTTCTTTGGCCAGCCCCTCCTTACTTACACTATTGGCAGCCCACTGGACAGGCAAGAAGTGTCATACAAAAATATAAATACACACTGTACAAATGTAAGCACTTTTTTACATTCTGTAATAACCTATCAAGATAATTGGAAAACAAAACTTTAAACAGTACCATTTATAATACCTTTCAGTATTTAGGCAGGCCATTTCACTACATGCTTTTGTGAATTCATCCATAAATCTGACCACAAAAGAGGTAGGTATATTGTGTATGGGTTTGGCAAAGTCAGTAGATAGAGGATTGGTATCGGTTGACTTAGCGGTTGGGGGGAGGGAGGGTTACAAATGATTTTGGGACCCTCAAAAAAGCCTCTGGCACTCTGCATGAATTTAAGCACACAAATAACATTTAAACACATTTTAGGGGGTGTTTACGGTAAAGCAGTACTATGGAGCTGACAAATTACATTGTTAAGTGACTAGGCTAGGTGTGTATAGGCCCAGGATAGCATGCTGGAGAGGGGTAGTGAAGGCAAATGTGCATGAAGGACAAAAAAGGAAGTTTAAAAAATTCCAGCATGCATAAGGATAAAGAGGACATTCACAGCATATTACAATCATGGTAATTAGGGAATGATTAAATAAATACACCACATTAGCAAACATTAAATACATAGAATGTCATGTTAAAGGATAAATCTTACCCTAATATAGTCCTTCTGCAGGACCTGAATGATGGCAGAACAGGTCTCTGGAATAATGATTCCCAGAGCCTGGGGGGAGATGCCTGTGGAGAACTTGATGTCCTGCAGACTTCTCCTCGTCGCCAAGTACCGCAACGTGGTGACTAGCCTCTGTTCAGGAGTGATGGCTTACCGCATGCAGGTGTCCTGCCTGATAATATAAGGGGACAGCAAAGCCAACAGACGGTGAAAAACGGGTCCGCCATCCAGAGATAATTCCTGAAATCATCAGGATTATTCTCCTGGATCTCCTGCCACAAAGGCATGTGCGAGAAGTTGTTCACGCTGGAGCAACCAATTCTTGGTCCATGAACTCCTCCCCGCCCTGTTCATGGACTGGGCTTGGGTCAAAGTAAGAACCCCAACACCAAGCCCCTGCACAGCACGAACTCTACGACCAGTACGTAACCGAAACATGGCTGGTTAGAACAATCTAATAGAACGCACTGAAAAACAGAAAGGCCTGAGAAGAGCAAGCTGAAAATCAGAAATGAGCGGACAAGAAAGCACTACAAATTCAAATACGTAATATAAAATACGCACTGAAAAATAAATGTGAACTGACTACACGCACTGAAAACCAGATATGAACCCACAAGCACAAACTGAAGAGCAGTAACGATCGGAAAAGCACGTGTCTGAAAAGCTGTCACCAAACTTCTACAAACACGAGATTAGCAGAAGGAGCCCAAAGGGTGACGCACTTGGTATTGAACTCCCTCTTTCTAGTGCCGTTGTAGGTGTTGTACGTCACCACGTTCTTGACGTTTGGAATTTCCGACAACATTGTGTGACCGTGTGTATGCAAGACAAGTTTGAGCCAACATCCGTCTGAAAAAATCCCATGGATTTTGTTGTCGGAATGTGCGATCGTGTGTATGCGGCATAACAAGTGCATGCGCATAAGACTAGTCACGATCTTTCCTGGCTGGAGGCAAATTTAGCTATTAGAAGTTTGTTTGTTCCCAATAGATTTTACAAAAAATGTCCATCCTTGTCCTTCAATTTTTTTTGCTTGCTTTCATTTAAATCAATTGTCAAATTGCCCTTAGATCGGGGGTGTCAAACTCATTTTCATTGGGCGCGGCATCAACAGTGTGGTTGCCCTCAAAGGGCTGGTTGTATCTGGGTCGCACTACGTACACAGTGCAGAGTTCAGGGTTACACCAGGATTATGCTACGTACAGAGTGCAGGGAGTCAGGGATATTTTACTTACAGAGGGCAGAGTTCAGGTTTGAGAAAGTATGATACAGCGCTGCGCTAAGAAAACTAAGGAAGCAGCCAACACACCCGTAGACTCAGGGAAAAAATAGCAACAAAAAATTCACAGTGTGGCGCTATTGAGTGTGTACAATATGGAAAACTAAACATTAAATATCATCAAATCATACATTGTAAACAGGGAGAATATCACGTGGGCACTTGTGACAGTGACTGGTGAAAAAATAAAGTAGTACATATATATGTTCAAATAAATTAAACATCAAAAAACAAAATCAGATATAGAGTCCATAACACCAAGAAAAAAAGTCTGTGATGACAGTGTATAAATAGTAATATGCAGGTGTTTTCTTGTACGTGCAGGAAGATTAATTAAACCCGGTAGCCTGGTAGATGAATGGACCATAAAAAACCAGAGGTGCACAGAAGTTTGAAAACGGTGCCAGGACCATCACCAGAAGATATGGAGGCTTACCAGAAGTAGTGGCCTGAAATAGCATATGCCAAAACAGGTCAAAAAGGCTTGATGACCAACTGGTCTAGATGTATTGTCTGGTCAGATGTCATCACCGCACCAACGGAGGGAAGGGGGGGAAGTGATCAGCACGACTTCCTCATTAGTAATCGTACCACCATAAGCCAAGCGAAAGATTCGTGTAACATGTGAGGGATAGAAACACTCACATAGTATAATAACGTTTTAACTTGGATTTATTAAAAATAGCAATAAAAAACAAACTCACATTTTTTACAGATCAAAAAGGCATGTAAATCGTGTAGCGGTAGTTGTGAGGGGTCCACCCGACATGTTTCAACTAAAAAACCCCAGAAGACGACTTTTTTAGTTGAAACATGTCGGGTGGACCCCTCACAACTACCGCTACACGATTTACATGCCTTTTTGATCTGTAAAAAATGTGAGTTTGTTTTTTATTGCTATTTTTAATAAATCCAAGTTAAAACGTTATTATACTATGTGAGTGTTTCTATCCCTCACATGTTACACGAATCTTTCGCTTGGCTTATGGTGGTACGATTACTAATGAGGAAATCGTGCTGATCACTTCCCCCCCTTCCCTCCGTTGGTGCGGTGATGACATCTGACCAGACAATACATCTAGACCAGTTGGTCATCAAGCCTTTTTGACCTGTTTTGGCATATGCTATTTCAGGCCACTACTTCTGGTAAGCCTCCATATCTTCTGGTGATGGTCCTGGCACCGTTTTCAAACTTCTGTGCACCTCTGGTTTTTTATGGTCCATTCATCTACCAGGCTACCGGGTTTAATTAATCTTCCTGCACGTACAAGAAAACACCTGCATATTACTATTTATACACTGTCATCACAGACTTTTTTTCTTGGTGTTATGGACTCTATATCTGATTTTGTTTTTTGATGTTTAATTTATTTGAACATATATATGTACTACTTTATTTTTTCACCAGTCACTGTCACAAGTGCCCACGTGATATTCTCCCTGTTTACAATGTATGATTTGATGATATTTAATGTTTAGTTTTCCATATTGTACACACTCAATAGCGCCACACTGTGAATTTTCAGAGTTCAGGTTTGCGCTGTGCCCAATGTGCAACATCTCACTTCCACCCCTCCTCCTGGGTTCTGACCCCTGCACCCGGTCCCCATACCCTCACCACTAAACACATCTTCCTACACACCTCCAGAGTCATTACCCCCTCCACCTTCCAAAGCAAACCTCACATCCAGTGGCGGCTGGTGTTTTTTTTGGGGGGGGGGGGGCAGCAAACAACCACCCCCCGGTCGGTCAGGTCATTCGCACACACCCCTCCCCCCCGGGGGGTCTCGCGGTCAGGCGGTCATCCAGCCCAGCACTTACCCCGTCTAGGTTGCGGGCGAGCAGCACTCCTACGGGCGGCAGCTTCTATCGCATCTCCACCTCCTCACCTGTCCTTTCAGCCAATCGGGGGACGGTTCTCAGGACCCACTTCCTGATTTGCCAGGAGGAAAATCATTGTTACATTAGCGAATAATCATTCGCTATTTTCACACAACTGGGTGGACTCTGAGCGAAGTGCTGAAAAATAACAGATCGGCAGCCGACTGTATTGTTGTGCCACATCCAAAATTTAGACTAAACAATAGAAGGGGTCCCCTAGTGGTGGACTTTTTAGGCACATACAAAAAAAGCATAAAAAAGTATATAAAGTACAACTATAATTTATTAAATAGAAACAGTAAAAACATAACAGTATTATAACATCTATTGTCTGATTCGCATTCCGAACAATAGATGTTATACTACTGTTATGTTTTTACTGTTTCTATTTAATAAATTATATTTGTACTTTATATACTTTTTATGCTTTTTTTGAATGTGCCTAAAAAGTCCACCACTAGGGGACCCCTTCTGTTGTTTAGTCTGAGCGAAGTGCTCTGCGCCCCGAGCCCACCCTTTTTAAAAGCCTATTAGAGGCTCTAATCACGTGCTAAACCCCTCCCCCCCCATTGGAATCCATGTGTCCGGCGGTACTGCATGTATATTAAGAGGCCGGAAGAATGGATGGGGGGCGGTGCCTGTGCGCCCCTAATGAACGGGCCGCCACTGTTCACATCTGAACTCTCTCCTACCTGATGTAAAATAGCATTTACAAGAATGTTTTCATCGCCAGTACTGCTACAGGTCCTCAAAACCCCGCCCTCAAGATGCAGCCGCTGGATGTAGATTAGAACACACAGCCGCCGGAGCCATCAGGTACCTCTGCCACTGACAGGCTATGCCGGATAGACAGCGCATGCGCTCAGCTACACACACAGCCGGCGCCGCTGGGGAGACTGAGGAGGAGAGAGCAGGAAGTATTTACTGCGGTTGCCAAGGAGACCTGTTCGTGACAGTGGAAAGCGGCTGGTGAGAACAGGAGAGGGCGGCTGGCGGACGCTGCGTGGGCCACATGGCAGGGTGGGCTGGATTCGGCCCGTGGGCCTTGTGTTTGCCACCTGTGTCTTAGATAATCTAACAAACGTTCCGAAAATTAAAATTTTCTAATGAAATTCCACAGGTGTAATGCCAGGTTTAAGAAGCTGGAAGTATCATGGGGCTCAGTACTCCATTGTTAAATACAGCCTGGAGGATCTAGAATGGGGAGGCAATGCTGCAGAAGCTTGATAAGCCTACATATCATTAGCAAGAGGCAGGAAGAGTAAGTCACTGGCAGGCTCAACAGGTATTTTCAAACAAATGCAAATTATATATACAGTAAGTAGCCAGAGGCTTGGCTAAGAATGGAGAATGTGAGAAACCCTGGCTGCAGCTGCTTTCTGTAGCTGCTGCCCTGTGGTGCTGAACTGGTTAACAGCTGCCCAGCAGAAAGAGTTCAATAGACTGAATCAGGCAGCAATGCACTGTGGGAACTGTAGTCCGGAAAAGAGACTCTGCTGTGGGGATCAAGCGGGAGATTGCCAGGAAGAAGGGTAAGAGCTGCATTTTCCTGGGCTGTACAGGATATACCTTTCTCTTGCCGTGAGGGGGATGGGAGAGTGAGCATTGCTGTCCAGTGTGCACCATCACTGCTGCATATCGATGGCCTGAGTGGGAACCAGAGTGCTGAGTTGCGGAGTGCCAACAGACCGATACACCTGAGTTCACATCAGAGAGTGGACAAATTGCTGTGTGTGACTGGATCATGAGTCGCGGAATTGCTGGGGCTGGTGAGCTGTTGTGGGTTTAGTAACACTTTAATTCTTATATGCAGTTTATTGCCAACTTTGCTCATTTATGAGTTTATTCCAATCTAATGGTACAGAACTCTGTTCTAAGTTACTTTGGCATAGTGGTTATACTGTCTAGCAGACTTTTCCTGAGCCTTCCTTCTGTATGCTCATTTATGCTCAAACCACCATTTATTCCAACCCATACCAATACATTGAGTTAATTTACCACTAAACAGTCTTGTGTTTATTTCCTGATACTAATTCCCAGTAGAGTTAAAGGTATCCACACTTGTGTTCCTATAAGTGTCTGCAGTAACTTTCACTCAGCCAGGTGTTTCAGAGGGGCTGAGGTTGTTCTTGGAGTTGAGGTGAAGAACAGAGAACCCAAATTGCCAAAGTGACTCCTTCAGGGGTAGCGCTACTAAAACAAAAAATGCATAAACTTGTATTAAATTTCATTTTGGAGTCTGTAAAGTGTTTTTTTAAAATTTATTTTGGGGTTACAACTATTGTAAACAGACCAACAGGGGGGAGATAATAAAGGTTAATTGTTAGGGGTTATATAACCTTTAACAAATACCCACTTTAATTTGGAAAGCAAAGTTCATTGCAAACTTAAATCTTTGTACATGTGGCATCATTCGCCAGACGATGAAAGATGATGATTTTTCTCTATTCTGAGTCGACATGCATTGACATAATTTTTTATACTTAATCCAGGACACGGAACAAAAAGACTTTTGTGAGCAGCGCTATTTTTCTCAAATTGTTGCCATTTTCCAACAAGCATAGTTCTTATGTAATCTTTTTTCCTCTTTATAAGTTAGATAACTCATCACGCCATAGGAAGACAGATTATAGCAGCAGTCTTTTTTTTTTTCAAAAACATTTTACGTAAGCCGAAGTCATCTGGCGGAACAAGCGTGGCAAAATGTAATTGATATTTTGATGTGATCTGCGCAGTTTATTGAAGATCTTATGTTGTCGTTTAGGATTTCGTAAAGCATAAGAAAGACATCGGTATCAAAGCTTATCACAACATGTGAAAATAATGCTGAGAAAGAAATTAAATTTGTTGGATCGTCAGAAGTGTGGTAATTAAATAATATTGGAACAAGAACAAATTGTATTTTGTTCCGTTTTCGCTGCACTTCAGAGGAATGCAAGGAAAACATTTTGTTTATTGGGACAGTTTAAAAAGGTTTATCTAAGTTAAAAAAAAAAACAGAGCACAAAGTTTTCTAAGTAAGATGGCACTTACCTACATGAAATATGATTTTATATAAACTTTATAGTGCAGCTCCGGGGAAAAAAAATACATATACAATGCAGTCTGTTATTAGTATTAAAGAAGGAGTCTCATCAGCAATGGAAAGTTAAAGCTGAAATGAGAAAAACATACCCTTGCAGTGCTCCCTCACCCCCTGCACTGCAAGGGTTACACGCTCCTTAAATCTAAGGGGGACATAAAGAGGCAGTATTACTTACCTTACATGCCACTCCACCAGGCTCCAGTGCTGTACTCTTCTGCCTGACGCTCCGGCCTGTGGGCAGTCCCTCAGCATCATCATGTACAGTGCATGGCTACTAACCCTGGCTAGAGTACAGTTGAGGCCAGAGAGGAGGCAGCGCAGGACCAGTCACACAGATCAAGGGAGCCTGTCAAAGCGGGAGTAGGGTAAGTATTGGTCCTGAGTCTGGCACCCCTAAACTTAAAGTGGTTGTAAAGTCAGAATTTTTTTTTATCTTAATGCATTCTATGCATTAAGATAAAAAAACCTTCTGTGTGCAGCAGCCCCCCTAATACTTACTTGAGCCCCATCTCAATCCAGCAATGTTGCTGGAGAGTCTCGGCTGCCCGTGACTCTCCCTCCTCATTGGCTGAGACAGCAGCGTAGCGCCATTGGCTCCCGCTGCTGTCAATCAGAGTCAGTGAGCCAATGAGGATAGAGAGGTGGCCGGCCTAACCGTGGCTCTGTGTCTGAATTGACATACAAAGCAGCGACTTGGCTCGGGTGCCCCTATAGCAAACTGCTTGCTGTGGGAGTACTCAGCAGGAGGGGCCAGGAGCGCTGGCGAGGAACCCCTGAAGAGGAGGATCTGGGCTGCTCTGTGGAAAACCACTGCACAAAGCAGGTAAGTATAACATGTTTGTTATTGTTAAATGAAAAAACTGAGACTTTAATATCACTTTAACAAACAGTTAACCCTTGCAGTGCATGGGGCCCCCTGCAAGAGTACATTTTGCCTAATTTTTTTTGTAAAAAGTGCTGAATGATTCTCCAGTAAATCATATTTTTATGGTTGCTATTAATGCCTGTCAGCTCCTTCCCTGCATTCAGCCCAATTTGTGGGCATTCCCTTTGTGGAGTCCTATTGCTACCTCCTCCTCTGTTGTGGCCATGCCTGTCAGAAAGTCCTGTGTACGTGTTTACAATCATGCTTACGTCCCCTCCTTCTTCATGACTGGTAACGATGCTGGCCTCGGGCATATACCTGCTGGAGACTAGTGTTATCACTACTCATGCAGAAAGTATTTACAGTTAGAGTTCTTCCTTAACACAGTAGTCTTTGCTTTTCTGAATCTTTCCTGTAACATAATTTTAGCACCTTATAATCCTGCCAGTGTATCCATTATTTTCCCACTTTCTGTAAAAGGCCAAGCCAAATAGCCAATGTGATTGGGACAAATCATACCATATAACCCTGCCGGTGATGCTTACAGCAGTTATATGGCTCTAAAAAGAATAAAAAATACTGTTTTAAAAAGTGAGCTGGAGTTGAGCTTTAATTGGTTTGTCTTTTATGTGTCTACTGTGAAGTACATGTATATAGAAGACTTCAAGGTGACAACATTGCTGCACAATCGAACTGCAGAAAAAAGCAGTGTTGTCTTCCTGTTGGTGGAAGTGGAACTATAATGCATCTACTGGTAATTTTTTTATGTTACGGACAGCCTGCACCATACTGTATATGTACTTTTTTAGGCCACTACAATAATATTTAACATAAAATTATATCAACCTGTACACCAAGTCAGATTATTGGAAAACTCAACAAATTAGCTAAAGCTATATTTAGTCAGACCTTGCCTTTTTCAGGACTAGGGTAAAACACTGCCAATAAAGTTATTGAACCATTAACGAACTAGACTAGAGTTAGCGTTATAGACCTACAGTAGGTAACGATCACCCGGTCTGCCTGTTCTCATTTAGAAGGGATAACAAGAAATTCTGCGCGGCCAAAGAAGGAAGATAACCATGAGCAGCTAACACAACCAATGAGATATACACATGTACCAAAAAATAAAAAATTATGTGTAGCGCTAAAAGTTCAACAAAATGTCCAACAAATGGCAGAGATGTCAAAAAACATAAAGAAAAAGTCCTCCGTATGAATAAGATTCAAAAATAGCAGTGACTTTGTGTGAAGAACATAGCAAATGAGTGACATCTGAAGTGGACACAGAGAAGACACACCACCACCAACTGTGAGGAGGCTTACCAGATGACGTGGACCCAGGGGGGCATACGCCCGACTGGGTCAAGTCAGGCTTGGGTGGTGGGTGATGATGGATGCTCCAGGATGATGATGAAAGTGGAAGTCCGAGAACCGACCAGGCACTGATGGATCCCTCAGGATAATGATGGAAAACAGATGGCCATATGGTGTGATAAGAAGGGAAAAAGCCACATAGTGTGATTCCGTAAACGAATTCAAAATTTATTAAAAAGAGATACACTCACATGAAACTCTTAAAAACAGCGCTGTGACCCCCCACTGCAGCCAGCAAGATATATATAGGTGATGTGATTCTGTAGAGAGGAGGCCACTTAGAACTGTACTTAATTGCCACTTCCGGTTTTGCGGCAAAATGGCCACTCGGCGTGCGTTCCACGCCTCTCTATGAGGTGCAATACCGATCCCGGAAGTTAAACCAATAGGATTATAGGGCCTGAATGTGACTATCAAAGAATGTCAAAAGGGATTAATATTTATGACAGTAAAAACTTAACTAATAAACAAAATTACACGGCCATTTTGCCGCAAAACCGGAAGTGGCAATTAAGTTTATGTTTTTTGATATCTCTGCCCTTTGTTGGACATTTTGTTGAACTTTTAGCGCTACACATAATTTTTTATTTTTTGGTGCCTGTTCTCAGTCACATCAAGCAACAATATGAAGCAACCTCAGATTAAAAAATTCAGGTAAACGTTCACATCTCCGGCAGCCCAGGTCTCCTACCTTCCTTCCTTTCATGTTTTGCAGCCTCCATTAGACTCCTCAGCATTTGACATTTGCGGAAGTGTCAGATGTCTGTGTCTCCAGCCAGGTGCTGTGGTTCTATCTTCCCACCCCTCTGTCTCTACAGGACCGACTTCTGTTGTTTGTTTGAAAACAAATCCATGTGATCGCTGTGTCATTGATCACATGATTGCAAACCATGCTGATGGGATCCTCATCACTGTGTAGCCAGGCTCAGGACTACAGTAAAATGAAAATAGAGATGTCACTTTATCATATCCTTTTTTCCCCCTTTTTTTGATACTTAAAACATTCTTCCTGCACCATCCTTCCTCAGGTCAGCAGGTGGAGAACTAAAGCCAGGAGAACCCATAAGCTTTCATGCAGGATGCTGGGAACTATGGGAGGAAGCAACAGCTATGTAATGGAGTGACTAGGCTTCTGAACTACATATTTAGGCATGCTTTGGGGGCATTGGAAGAGGCAAAAAAAACCTTAAGTGGAATTACCTTGGTGCCACAGAAGTCTGGGGGACAGGTCCATGGGACAGTACTTCTAAGCAGGCCCAGCCAGGTGGGCTTGGCTCTCTGCCAGCAACCCTGTTGATTCCACAGCCTCTCAGTCAGTGCTGACAAGAGACTGGGGGTACGCAATCTCACTGCTACAGATCACTGGATTGGTGTGAACTCCTAGTAGACCTGAGGGGGCCCCTTACACTGCCAAAGCCGAACGTCAAGTCCAGGAGTTGGTGAGAGGGCTGTGAGCCCATGTTTTTGTTGATATATGTAAGATCCACTGAAAGCAGGGCATCTATACAACAGAAACCCACCCCCCCCCCCACCCAGCCTCCCAGCTTCCCAGCTGCTCCAATCTATCTGCGCTGCAGGGGATACTAAACTGTAACTGCAAGTGACTGCAGTGTTTGAGGACTGTACTGAAACCAGCCGGTATTCTCTGACCACCTATAGATTCAGAAGACTTGTACCAAGTACACCACTGTTTCAAAGAGCCCCAACAGTAACTGGCCGGAGATCCACATTAGAGAATGCCATTACTTTTACTATTATTACTCCCTGTTCGTTTCTTTCACTTAGCATCTAACAACCATCCAGTCAGTTTAGGCCTGGCATAGTCACCATTAGTGCACGTTGGCAACCAGTGGCGGCCACTCCATTAGGGGCGCAAGAGCTCCTCTAATCCATACACCCGCCTCCTAATCTACATGCAGGGCGCCGTATGCATGGATTTTAATGTTTTTTGTTTTTTTTTAAGCACACGATTAGAACCTGAGGCTCCAATTGGCTTAAAAAAGGGTGGGCTCGGGGTGCAGTGAGCCCACCGAGTTGTATGACAATAGCAAATTAATATTTGCTGTTGGCTTCCTGCTTCTCCTCCTGGCCCATCAGGAAGCGGGTCTTAAGACCCGATTGGCTGAGAGGAGAAGTGACCGTATTGGCCGGGAGCAGAAGCAGGGGGGAAGCCGCAGAGGAGGAGACACAGGGGGAAGCCAACGAAGTGTGGTTTGCCGATTGACTGAATGGGGGGTGTGTGTGGTTTGTTTGTCACCCCCCCAAAAATGAACCAACCGCTACTGTTGGCAACATAGCCTCATCCTTTAGTAGTTCTGACTTGTCCACTGCTCATCCCTGCACATTTGGGGCACTGTTTATGCTAACCTGGAAGTTCAACACAAATATTAGCAAAAGTACAGTATGTAGGCATAGGACACAGCCCCTGCCATGCCCCCTTAAAGGAGAATTGTACAAAAGAAATGATTGGTTAAACCCACAGGTGCTTTTTCCCAACTACTATTCCTTCATATTGGCTTTTAGAATTTACAAATGCAGCAATTTAGAAATTGAATGAAAGGTTTAGCACTGTAAAACACTTTTGGATAGCTGAGTAGTGCTTTTTATATACATTTTTATATACAACTATGGAGATCAAACCAAAATGAGGGACAAATGAGGAGGAAAAAGGGACAGAGGGACTTTATTCCAAATGAGGGACAATCCCTCAAAATCAGGGACAATTGGGAGCTATGTAATACACTTTATTTCAGTTAATGTTAATGCTATGTTCAAACCATTTGGTGATTAGCTGGTCATTTATTGATTGTATTCATGATACAGAAAGTTCTCTTTTACTATTTTACCTGGTACTTGTCTTTCTAGTAAAGCTTTAACGCTGGGTATCATATACTGTCTGCTGGCAAGCTTGTAATGTTAAACGGGCCTCCACCCAACAGGTGAGCCAGAGCAGTTGAGATATCTGAAGAGTTCAGGGCAAAGAACAGGAGGACCCATCCTACTCAGCTACAACATCCTACCCATCCTATGGGGGTAGCGCTACAACTGTTTCTAATAATGTTGGTTTCTCAGTCTGAATGGGGACAGTAATAAACCTATCCTAAGCACAGGGCATAATGATGAGGGATGTTTATCTAGGGATAGTGGGTGGGAAGGGGTTATTCAACAAATAAAGTATTTTCATAAAGTGTAAAATGGATGAAGCCAGGGCCAAAGTGGTTGTTTCCTCCCTTTCGTAAACAGACCCGCATACATATAAAACCTTTTTTTTCATTCTGAAAATAGGTCACACAGCCTACAGGCACAGTGTTAAATAACTTTAAATGTCAGAGTTCTTTTTTAAAAACACCACATTCTAAGTTATATCACGGCCATATGAGCCAGTTGGAACATAATGAAACAGTCAAAGAGCAGATTACAAAGACTGGATGTCATTGTGCCCATGATGCCGACAGGGTAATGCTTCTGGATTATCTGCTTTCATAACCAAGGAATAAATGCATCAATCGGTTTTGATTCTGATGATGAAATTAAGCCTGGAGCATGGTATTTAGGAAACATTCATACATCCCTTCTATCGTGACTACAGTCATCCAATCCCAGAAGGTGGTCCTTTCCACTGCTGAATCTATCTACTAAAGATTTTTTCTTGCACAAAAGAGTCTGTTACTCATCTCTGCATCACCATACTGAGGTCACCTGACCAATCTGCTTCAAGAAGAGTTTATAAAAACATTTCTTTCAAAATTCCAAAAAAGTTCTTGTTAAAGTGACTCTGTCACTAGAAAAAAAGAGAGCTGTTAGCAGGTTGTAATGAACAGTGGTCCATTTCCATTGAGTGAGGGAACGTCTAGATGATGCAGGTGTCATGGAGGTGCATGGCAGTGCACTGAAGGTATAGGGGCACACAGGGTGCACCCGATTCACTAGTAGCACTGGGCAAACTGGAAGACACAGTGGTGACAACCTGCTATTTGACATGGGGACTGGAGGTGCACTTGGAGTCACTGGATGACACAGGAACTCGAGGCACACTTGGATTCACTGAGTCTGTTCGAGTCACTAGATTACACAAGCATTGGGGGCACACCTGGAGTCGATTTTGGGTCACTGGGAGTTACTGGCCCCGCTGGGGTCACTAGATGACATGGGGGCTGGAGGCATGTAAACAACCTGGATTTGCTGCAGCTTCCCACAATACAAACTGGGGTCACCACCTTTTTCCTTCTTTATAGGGCATGTATGTACCTGTTCTTGGGAGGAACTTCCCCATATTATACTGGTCTGAGGGCCTCCAATTTGAATAAAGAAAGTCCATAAAAGTTGTTTTTTTTAAATGTCTCCCTAAAACAGCAGGCTAACGTTCTGTACAACTATTTCTCTGACATCACATCTAAGGCCTTCAGTACAGTCCAACTTAGTGCAAACATCAGACCTCAGAAAGTTCAGTCAATTCTCCCATCCTATCTCCATTGTGAGTCCCCAGCCATGGGTCCTCATCCAGATCCCCTTGCCAGTTCAGACACAAAGGGCCCTTTCTCCTGCACAGGTCACAAAATTACATACTGTAAGTAAGAGGTTGTCAGAAACCATTAAATCAGACCGAGACAGAAGTACAGTTAAATCACACTTGTTTAATAATAAAAGTAAACAGAACAAACATAGTCAAAACATAGCCAGAGTTCAGGAACCGGAATGGATAATCAGACAAGCCAAATGTCAGGGAGCCGGAGATGAGCGTAGTAAAACAGCAAGCAGGATCTGGAGCCAGAAGTGATGTGAGCCAAGCAAGTCTTTTAACAGGAATGCAGGAGAGCGTCTTTGTGATATTGATTAAGGCGAAATAAGAGATCCTTTGGGCTGGACGGCTTAAGTAGGCAGGACTGACAAGCAGGTAACTGTGTAACTGTGGAGAGTAACTGTGGAGAGATAGGAGCTGGCAATTAGCTGACAGCTGAGCAGCCAGCTCAGAGAAGGAAGGGCTGAGCCCAGCCCTGACAGAGGTAAACTGTTCTCATGTTTCTTTCTGACTAGTCCTCCACCCACCATGGCTTAAAAAGGTCACTTACTCCAACCAACAACCACTCAGGGGAGGGACATTACTAAAAGGGATACTAGCCCCTGCTCACAGGTGCACTTGGAGTCACTGAGTGCACTGAGGTCACTGGATGACACAGGGACTGTAGGTACACTTGGAGTCATTGGGCGAACTGGAGTCACTAGATGACATGGGGACTCAGGGCAACCATAGGGCATAGTGCCCACAGAGACACAGGTAAGTACTTCAGTGGGAGAGTGGGGTTGGTTGATGCATAGCAACAAGTTGCTTGAATGCCAAGCCATGCCTATTCCAGGTCATCAGGAGAGCTGTCTGCGCTTGATCCCAGGAGAGATGGGTGTTACATAGGTATAAAAGGGCAGGCACCCAGAGCTAAAATTCCCCTTGGCTATGGTGAAAAACTGGTTGTTCTGAACTGGCAAAGCTCTGTCATTTATCAATAGCGACAGATCTTGTCCAACAAAAAATTGAAGGGGGTAAGCTCCAACAAAACCTCGATGTTCTGAGGCTTTAATTCCATCACAAAATTGGATAGAGTGGGGAAGAGTTTAAAATTCTATCATTGGGGAGATTTTTCCTCACATCCCGTTCTTGTGTCGCTCACACAAGAAATAGGAGAGCAGTTGTTACTAGGACAGGAAGGCACAGACAGCAATAACAACATGACAAATCCCTTCCCCATGCTACTCCCGTTGAGATTTTTCCCATTACTTCCCTTCCTGAGCTCCAACAGTTGGTGTCCAGTCTATCGCCTGACCACATGCTGGTACCACTTGCTCCCAGCTCCTGAGTTTGTGCAACGGAATCAAAGAACAGGGACTACAAGGCAGTTATGCAGTGTTTGCAAACAACACAGTAGTGTCTGTAATCTTCGGCAAATCCTTCTAGACCGTTATAATGAGACGATTCTATAGTGTTCAGCCATGAGGATAATGGAGAGGCCAATAAATCTTGTTCCACAAGCACCCAGGGAGATGAGTGATAATGATGTGTTTTGCATGAGGAGAGAGAACGGCTCGCCTTTTCATTTCTAATACTTGTGTTGCGCTGTCATTGTCGCTGTGCCTCACACCAGCTGATCATTTGTTACTCATCACAAGAAGACAAGTCACTCAGCCATCCCAGCAACAAATAATGAGAGCCATCAGGATCACCTCTGAATCGTGGTCAAGACAGAAACAGCATTCTGGGTAGTTGTGCACATTGACAATTTATGCACCAGCCCCTATGGGTTACAATTGGATTGTACAGTCTTCGAAGGGGGGTACTTATAAAAACATACATTAATTATACCATTTGCAGGCTGTTCCTGGGGTTTATAACATTTCGCAGTGTAAGGGGTGAATGTTCATGTATGAAAATGAGGATTTGAGCATCAAGTGTGTGCTATATGCTGGGGCATTTTCTAAATGCAGTGGGCCTTTGTGCAAGAACATAAAGTGGGCTTCCCCCATGAGAAAGCCATACCACAGTCCTGCCACCTACATATGTACAATATTTGTAATTACTGTTAGCAAAAAAGCAATATGCGGAGTGCACCATGCTTAATGGTGGGTGTGACTAGATTACGTGGTGGGAGGGTCTTAAAGTTCAATAAAACCTGAGGCTAATGGTGGCCATACACATAACAATATGATGGGATCTATGAATCAGTGAAAAGACACATACTACATCACTGATCATTTTCAAGAAAAAAACAATTGTTTTAATCAAAATGATTCTGATCTGTCTGGGCATAAATTACGACCATAGGAAATTAGACAAATCCATATGATCGTTAAGCGTATGGTGCATTGAACAATCTGTTTGAACTTCCAATTGTATCTCTGATCGGACAGTAAATTCTTTGATAATACAACCGTATATACAGTAAAATGATTCCACGTACGGCCATCATTACAGAGATGGCACAATATCTAGCACAATCACTTTTAAAACATGAAAGTAGTTAGCCAGTCAGGTTGAAAAAAGACACAAGTCCATCTAGTTTAACAAAAAAAAAAAAATCATACAATCCTGTATACATAATCCTTCACCCACAGTTGATCCAGAGGAAGGCAAAAATCCCAGCAAAGCATGATCCAATTTGCTACAGCAGGGGAAAATATTCCTTCCTAATCCCCCGAGAGGCAATCAGATTTTCCCTGGATCAACTTTACCTATAAATGTCAGTACCCAGTTATATTATGTACATTTAGGAAAGAATCCAGGCCTTTTTTAAAGCAATCTACTGAGCTCACCAAAACCACCTCTGGATGGAGTCTATTCCACATTTTGACAGCTCTTACTGTGAAGAAACCTTTCCGTATTTGGAGATGAAATCTTTTTTCCTGTAGATGTAAAGAGTGCCCCCCTTGTCCTCTGTGATGACCTTAAAGTGAATAACTCAACACCAAGTTCACTATATGGACCCCTTATATATTTATACATGTTGATCATATCCCCCCTTAATCTCCTCTTCTCATAAGAGAAAAAAACAGTTCCTCTAATCTTTCCTCATAGTTGAGCTCCTCAATGCCTCTTATCAGTTTGGTTGCCCTTCTCTGCACTTTCTCCAGTTCCCCAATATCCTTTTTGAGAACTGGTGCCCAAAACTGAACTGCATATTCTAGATGAGGTTTTACCAATGATTTGTACAGGGCCAAATGATAGCTCTCTCTGCAGTCAATACCTCTCAATACAAGAAAGGACTTTCATTCTTAGTCCTCTTCATAAAATAAAATCAGATTGTGCTTAAAGTAGAACTATAGGCAACACTTTTTTTTTCAATTTGGAGAGAATAAGGGAGGGTTATAGCCCCTGTCAGTTTATTTTTTACCATCCCTGTCCCATTGCAGAGATTTCCCTTTACTTCCTGCCCCATAGCCAAACAGGAAGTGAGAGGAAATCTATGCAAATTAAGGGAATCCATTGCCCCCCCCCCCCAGGCCCTCAGAACTAGTGTCCCCACTAGATAATTTCAGGGCGGAACTAAAACAGCAAGGGGTGTGGCCTTGATAAGAAGGGGTGGGACATAGTTAAATTAGGGGGTTTAGTCAGGCCTAGGGCAGCACAAAACCTAAATACACTACTGGGTACACCACTGATAACCTTAGACCATTCAGAGTAGGAATCATTAACCACTACTCTCTGAATTTGTTTTTTTTTAGCCAGTTTTCTATCGATTTGCAAACTGATATTTCCAAGCCTGTAGACTTTACTTTACACATGACCCGTGTGTGGGGAACTGTGTCAAACGCTTTTGCAAAATCCAAGTATACCACGTCCACCACCACCTCTCTGTCCAAGGTTTTACTTACCTCCTCATAAAAAGAAATCAGGTTTGTTTGACAACTTCTGTCTTTCATGAATACATGTTGTCTGTTGCTTAAAATATTTTTTTCCAGCAAGAACTCATCTATGCGGTCTTTGATTAAACTCTCCAGTATCTTCCCGACTATAGAAGTTAAATTAACAGGTCTTTGATCCCTTTTTAAAGCGGTGTTCCGGCCGAAATTTTACTTTTTAGATAAAAATACCTCTATAATCCTCATGCTTAATGTTTTCTAGTAAAGGTATGCTGTAAACGAAGGTCCGTTTTGTATTTTTGCAGCATTATTTTCTTACTTTTGTAAGTCCCAGCAGACCGTGGCCATCTCATGTGTGGGCATCTGAAGCCAGACTGTATCTCTTCCATGCATGCTGGTTAGCCAGCATGCACCTCCAGATCTCGCACATGCTCAGAGCAGCACGAGCAGTGTAATAGGTTGTAGGTCGGGTTTCCATAGCAACAGCAGTGTCAAAGGAAGTTGCCGCCCCCTAGCTATGGAAACCTCTCCTCCCCCTCCAGTAACCAGGAAGTTTATCTACATTTACAAAGATTATAAATCTAGAAATACAAAAAGCTCTTGCAAAAGGTAATTGTTTTAAAAGATACTAATTGTAAATGATATCCCTTGTTTCTGTGCATATTATATATATATATAATCTCTTGTTATATATGTATGTGTATATATCTGCACAGAAACAAGGGATATCATTTACAATTAGTATCTTTTAAAAAGTAATTACCTTTTGCAGGAGCTGCCCCATCAAAGTGCCACCATCAAAATTTCCCTATCACACTGCCATCATCAAAATTGCCCCATCACACTGCCACCATCAAAACTGCCCCATCACACTGCTACCATCAAAATTGCTCCCATCATACTGCCACTATCAAAATTGCCCCATCATACTGCCACCATCAAAATTGCCCCGTCAAATTGCCCCATCATATTGCCACCATCAGAATTGCTCCCATCATATTGCTACCATCAAAATTGCCCCCATCATATTGGCACCATCAGAATTGCTCCCATCATATTGCCACCATCAAAATTGCCCCCATCATATTGCCACCATCAAAATTGCCCTATCATACTGCCACCATCAAAATTGCCCCATCATATTGCCACCATCAAAATTGCCCCTATCAAAAATGCACCATCATACTGCCATCATCAAAATTGCCCCCATCATATTGCCCCCATCAAATTGCCAACATCATATTGCCACCATCAAAATTGCCCCATCATACTGCCACCATCAAAATTGCCCCATCAAAACTGCCCCATCATACTGCTACTATCAAAATTGACCCATCATATTGCCACCATCAAAATTGCCCCCATCATACTGCCACTATCAGAATTGCCCCATCATACTGTCACCATCAAAATTGCCCCCATCATATTGCCCCCATCAAATTGCCGACATCATATTGCCATCATCAAAATTGCCCCATCATACTGCCACCATCAAAATTGCCCCATCAAAACTGTCCCATCATACTGCCAACATCAAAATTGCCCCATCATATTGCCACCATCAAAATTGCCCCATTATACTGCCACCATCAAAATTGCCCCATCATATTGCCACCATCAAAATTGCCCCCATTAAAATTGCCCCCTCATATTGCCACCATCAAAACTGCCCCAGCATACTGCCACCATCAAAATTGCCCCATCATATTGTTACCATCATATTGCCACCATCAAAATTGCCCCATCATACTGCCACCATCAAATTGCCCCCATCATATTACCACCATCAAAACTGCCCCATTAAATTGCCCCATCATATTGCCCCCATCAAATTGCACCCCATCAAAATGCCTCCATCAAATTTGCCCCCATCAAAATGCCCTCATCAAAATGCCTCCATCAAAACTGCCCCCATCAAAATGCCTCCATCAAAACTGCCCCCATCAAAATGGCTCCATCATATTGCCCCCATCAAAACTTCCCCATCAAAATGCCACATCATATTGCCTCCATCATATTGCCCCCATCAAATTGCCCCTATCAAAATGCCTCCATCATATTGCCCCCATCAAAATGCCTCAATCATATTGCCCCCATCAAAACTGCCCTCATCAAAATGCCTCAATCATATTGCCCCCATCAAAACTGCCCCCATTATATTGCCCCCATCAAAATGCCTCTATCAAATTGCCTCCATCAAAATTGCCCCCATCAAACTGCCCCCATTATATTGCCCCCATCAAAATGCCTCCATCAAATTGCCTCCATCAAAATTGCCCCATCAAAATACCCCCATCAAATTGCCCCCATCAAATTGCCTCCATCAAAATTGCCCCCATCATATTGCCCCCCATCGAATTGCCCCCATCAAAATGCCTTCATCAAATTGCCCCGATCAAAATGCCTCCATATTGCCCTATCATATTGCCCCCATCAAATTGCCCCCATCATATTGCCCCCATCAAAATGCCTCCATCAAAACTGCCCTATCAAAACTGCCCCTATCAAAATGCCTCCATCATATTGCCCCATCAAACTGCCCCCATCAAAATGTCCCCATTATATTGCCCCCATCA
The DNA here is from genome assembly GCA_037952835.1 of Lithobates septentrionalis. Lineage (NCBI taxonomy): Eukaryota > Metazoa > Chordata > Amphibia > Anura > Ranidae > Lithobates > Lithobates septentrionalis. The sequence goes on along the minus strand of JBBDGP010000626.1, from coordinate 3,026,996 downwards.
AAATGCCTCCATAAAATTGCCTCCATCAAAATTGCCCCCATCAAAATGCCTCCATCATATTGCCCCCATCAAACTGCCCCCATCAAAACTGCCCCCATTATATTGCCCCCATCAAAATGCCTCCATCAAATTGCCTCCATCAAAATTGCCCCCATCAAAATGCCCCCATCAAACTGCCCCATTATATTGCCCCCATCAAAATGCCCCGATCAAATAGCCTCCATCAAAACTGCCCCCATCAAATTGCCCCCTAATTGCCTCCATCAAAATTGCCCCCATCATATTGCCCCCATCAAATTGCCTCCATCAAAACTGCCCCCATCAAAATGCCCTCATCAAATTTCCCCCATAAAATTGCCCCCATAAAATTGCCCCCATCAAATTGCCCCAATCAAATAGCCTCCATCAAAACTGCCCCCATCATATTGCCCCCCATAATATTGCCCCCATCAAAAGGCCTCCAGCAAAATTGCCCCCATCAAATTGCTCCCATCAAAACTGCGCCCATCAAAATGCCTCTATCAAAATTTATTTCCATTGAATTGCCCCCATGAAAACTGCCCCCATCAATATTGCCCCCATCATAGTACTCTATAATAGATCATTAGTAATGGTGTGGCTGTGCTGTCCCCCGGGCTCTGTAATCAGAGCTGAGATGCTCCAGCCGCCTCCCCCACCGCCCGTCACTGTGTATAAGAAGCTTTGGTAACAATGGCAACAAAAGCCTGGTTACCCTTTTTAAAAATGGCGCTGGCCGTTGCCTTGCATCTCGTCATTTCTGGTAATAACACAATGCTGTGACCCAGCGATGCCTATTGCCTCCTGGGATTGATGACGCACATCTCCCAGGAGGCATTGCAAACCAGAAATATGACGTGCGGGGCCGCGGCAGGAAGGAGGAAGTGAAAAATTAATACAGCATATATACAGTAGGTGATGCATTAAAAAAAATGGCAATTCGTTTCTAGAGCACAGATTAGTAAGGGATGCTGAGGAGTAGTAAAAGTGGGTGGAACTCTGCTTTAAATACGGGCACCACATTGGCCCTTCGCCAATCCAGCGGTACCATCATTAACAAGTCCCTGAAAATTAGAAACAATGGCTTTGAAATGACAGAGCTTAATTCTTTTAGGATCTGTGGGTGGATGTCATCTGGTCCAGGTGCTTCATCCACCTTTATTCTGTCTAAATATTTCTGGACCATATCAATTTTGAGCCATTGTGGATCATTTGGGGCTGTGTCAATACCACCCCCATTATGGAAATGAGCTCCCCCATGCTCCTTTATATACACAGAGCTGAAAAAAATATTTAATAAATTAGCCTTCTCTTTGTCTCCAGTCTCCCACTCTAGATTATTTTGTAAAGGCCCTACATGCTCAGACCTGACCTTTTTACTATTAATATATTTGAAGAATGTTTTGGGGTTTGTCCTACTATCTTTTGCAATCTGTCGTTCGTTTTGAATTTTTGCATCCTTGAATTCCTTTTTACATATTCTGTTATATTCTTTGTAGCATTTAAACGATGATAGTGTTCCTTCATTTTTATATATTTTAAAAGCTCTTTTCTTATTATTTATAGCCATTTTAACTTTGGCCGTGAGCCACATACAGTAGATCTTATTTTTAGCCTTTTAAACTTATTGCCCATGGGAATATACTTTGCAGTGAGTTCGCATACAGTCTTTTTGGAGAATTTCCATTTCTGTTCTGTGTCGATGTGGCGCGGCGGCCGCATTGTAATTCCCGCCTTCTGCAGCAGCGCCTGCAGAAGGCCTGTGATGCACAATTCCTGCCTTCTGCATCACACGTCCCGCCATTGGACCAGTGGCACGTCCATCATAGGCGCTGCAGGCTCCAGAAGGCAGGACCTGCTATGTGACTTGGCCGCACTCAGCGGCGCTTGGGATCAGATCGGTCCCTGCTCGGCGGCAGGCGGCGCTCGGGGCTATTAATAGAACAGTTTCTACCCGGGGCTTTTTGGGGTCCCACTCGGGGCTTCAGCCACTGTCAGCCCCCCCCTGCCGATGCCACTGCATATACAGTTCCATCCTAATGCTTCAGATTCATCACACTCTCCATCAACTAGTTAGGTTTTTTACATGATATATGGTTTTAACAAAAGAAAAAAATCAGTGACTACTTAGCAACCAGCAATTGTTGAGCCATTGGTCAGAAGTATTGGTGGTCAGTGGCTACTTGAAAAAAATTACCCCATTCCCCAGCATTAGTGGTCAGTGGCTGGCTGGAACAATAACCCCTCCAAGCATTGGTTGTCAGCGGCTGGCTGGAACAATACCCTCCCAGCGTTGGCTGTCAGTGGCTGGCTGGAACAATCTACCCCAGGTCAAGCCTGGATCCTTCACTCACATATCCTATTTAGGAAAAGTCTGGGAGGGAAGGACAGAGCCCGGGGGCAAAGACCCTTGCCCAACCCACATCACTGGCATAACCCTGTCATTGATTGTCCAAGGTAAAAAAAATATTCATAACCCAAAACTTTCCATCTTCTCACACTAGCTGCTGGAAAACACGTGGTAGCAGGCAGAAGCCAATAATGTCTTGGGCTTAGGAGAAACCTAACGATCCCAGATAAAATAAAGAAAGCTCAGGCTGGCTACAGCCTAGCTGCAAGGACTAACTTTGCTCTAGCGACATTCCTGTTTATGGCTGGATCCCTAAAATTGTATTGAAATATCTCCTCACCCCTCGTTTAAGTGACAGCTGTAAAATTTTGTGTGAGGTGGATCTCCCCCATAAGCTCAAAGGGTTTTACACCTCCCAGCTGTATCTACAATTAGATGAAAGGTTTTTGGATGGAGTTTACGTTCTTCCTGTATAATCTTATGAGCAATACACGTGAAAAAAAAAAGCCTGGTGAAATTCTTGGGCCCTTGGTGCAGTCCATGTTCCCTTTCCACAAATCCAGGCCTGCCTACATCACCTCTGTGCAGATTACCTTAATAAATAAACGTGTTAGTTCAAGCTAACATATACAGAAGAGGACAGGGTGCCTGTTGTGTGATTCTTCCAGTAAAGGGTTAACCTCCACCCACCGGTCGGTGACTGAGCCGTTACACATTACCCGCAAGGTTTCTGACTCGCAATTAGTAATGGGGAGGGGAGCCTGTGCAATCATATAGAGAGGTATGTATGATAGGCTGCAGGAATCAAGAATCCGGGCAGGTGGAGGTGTCATATTATGTGATAAAATATCACATCATTTATTCACAAATGTGAACAAAATAAAATATACATGTACATTTTATATATATATATATATATATATATATATATATATATATATATATATATATATATATATATATGTGTGTGTGTGTGAGAGAGAGAGAAGAGAGGGTATACCATATAATGCTGGTAGAACAGTTTATCAAGCAATTCCGATGCCTTAACATTCATTATTTTCAATCATGTGACTGTTATCAGCTCTCGTAGCATATATATGTATATGTGTGTGTGTGAGAGAGAGAAGAGAGGGTATACCATATAATGCTGGTAGAACAGTTTATCAAGCAATACTGATGCCTTAACATTCATTATTTTCAATCATGTGACTGTTATCAGCTCTCGTAGCAGTCGTTATGACAAATAACTGTCATTAAAGCTTAGACCCTCCTGTCTTCCAGCTACTAAGTAGCCATAAACATATCAAACACAAAGTCATGTAGTTCTGGTAGCTGTTTGCATTCCTTAAAGTATATCCAAAGTTACACTTTTTATTTTTAATAAGTCAGGAAAGGGTTAAAAAGCTTGTCTGTTGAGTTAATTGGGGAAGTTTCTTTTCACACACTATAATTAGAGATGAGCTGGGGCATGGCCATGTTCAGATGTTCTTCTGAACCTACATGGCTGAGCCCGTCCAAGGAAGCTGTCCATAGGTATGCACAGCCTATTGCATTAGGGTGTGCACCCCAAAGCTCAAACACATATGCGTGTGTGTGCATGTGTATACAGTGCCTTGCAAAAGTATTCACCCCCTTGGCATTTTTTTGTGTTTTGTTGCCTCACAACCTGGAATTAACATGGATTGTTTGAGGATTTGCATCATTTAATTGACAGAACATGCCCACAACTTTGAAGATGTTTTTTATTTTTTTTTATTGTGAAGCAAACAACAAATAGGACAAAATAACAGAAAAAGGCAATGTGCATACCTATTCACCCCCCTAAAGTAAATACACTGTAGAGCCACCTTTTGTGGCTATCACAGCTCCAAGTCACTTTGGATAAATCTCTATGAGCTTGCCACATCTTACCACGGGGATTTTTGCCCATTCCTCCTTGCAAAACTGCTCCAGCTCCTTTAAGTTGGATGGTTTGCACTTGTGAACAGCAATCTTTAAGTCTGACCACAGATTTTCTATTGGATTGAGGTCTGGGCTTTGACTAGGCCATTCCAACACATTTACATGTTTCCCCTTAAACCACTCAAGTGTTGCTTTAGCAGTGTGTTTGGGGTCATTGTCCTGCTGGAAGGTGAACCTCCATCCTAGCCTGAAATCACACACAGAGTGGTACAGGTTTTGCTCAAGAATATCCCTGTATTTAGCACCATCCATCTTTCCCTCAACTCTGACCAGTTTCCCAGTCCTGACTGCTGAAAAACATCCCCACAGCATGATGATGATTATTATTATTATTATTATACAGTATTTATATAGCGCCAACAGTTTACGTAGCGCTTTACAACTTGAGGGTAGACAGTACAAATACAATACAATTTGATACAGTGGGAATCAGAGGGCCCTGCTCCTTAGAGCTTACAATCTAAGAGGGAAGGTCAAGAGATACAAGAGGTAATAACTGTGGGTGATGTGCTGATTGAGAAGATAAATGTACAGTTGTTAGGTGGGGGCCAGATAGGCTTCTCTGAAGAGATGAGTTTTCAGGGATCGTCTGAAAGTGGATAAAGTAGGAGAAAATCGGACGGATTGGGGTAGAGCATTCCAAAGGATGGGGGAGGCTCTGGAGAAGTCCTGAAGGCGAGCATGGGATGAGGTGACAAGGGAGTTTGAGAGCAGGAGGTCTTGGGAGGAGCGAAGAGAACGATTAGGTTGGTATTTTGTGACTAGGTTAGAGATGTAGCTAGGGGCCAGGTTGTGGATGGCTTTGTAAGTTATAGTTAGTATCTTGAATTTAATTCGGTGACTGAGTGACAGCCAATGGAGGGATTGGCAGAGGGGTGTAGCAGACGCTGAGCGGTTTGTGTGGTGGATGAGCCTGGCCGCAGCGTTCATGATGGACTGAAGTGGGGATAGCCTATTTAGAGGTAAACCAATGAGGAGGGAGTTGCAGTAGTGCTCGGGATCTTCACCCTCGGTAGCATGACCCCCGGGGGATTGAATGAGGATCCTGAGGTTCGCAAAATTGTTTGACTGTGCAGAGCCCATTAGTGGCTCTCTCACCTTCCTCCCCCCCACTTTCCTCCTCTCTCCCGTCCATCTTTACCATCTCTCTCCATATGGGTAGGCTGTGTTTTATGTGTATTTTTATGTGTTTATTTGTATGCTCTATAAACAGTTTTTCAGTTTTTTCAGTTCATCATATTTTTATCTAAGTTTTAATTTATTTATAGCATTTTTTTACTACACTAACTATTGTCCATTAATATTGCTACTGTGACACCATTAATGATATTCTTGCATTTATAAAATGTATGTATCCTTTTGTTATTGACTTAAAATTCCACAACCATATGTTGCACACAGTTACTGGGGAGAGATTACCCTTATTTTTATTCATTATGGTGGCATCTATGTATGCCTACTACTTTGTAATCACTAATTATTAGATATTGTTCCTCTAGTCACTGTATGATGCCACATGTGTTTATCTCCTTCAGCATTATCCCTATTTAGTGCATTTCAGCCTAGGTTGTTCTTATATATGCATTTTCCCCCTTGTGATGACCTTTGGTTGACTCGTGGCGTGCCATTTGTGTGGGCGCACATGTGAGTGCAGAATTGCAGGTGTGGTGTGTACCTCATGCGTTGGCATTTTTCCATGCTGGCGTTCAGGTGGTAATTATTACATCATTATCACTTTATTTATTATTATTATTATTATTATTTTTTTATCCTATCAATTACTTAATATTTATCTATTACCCTCTCAATTGCTATCTACCACCAATATTATTTATTATCTTTTATTAATAATATTAATAATATTATTAGTATCATCCACTATTTTGCAGGGGCCGTTCTGGTCTCTTGGTAGGGGCCCTATGGTCCTCCAGTCCGTGTGAGCTGCTGCCTGCAAGGCAGCTGTAATCTCAGGCTGACGTCGGATAGCTCCAATGAGCGGCTGGTGTCTTGCCGAGAAAGTTCCCTCGGCGGATAAGGTCCCCCCTGTACTGCGCAAGAGCTGCGCTTTCGCAGTACGAATGACCAGGAGCAGCCGAAAATAGCCGAAGATGAAATCTTCAATCAGCTGTACACGGCACCTGCACCCTAGGTCCAGGCTGAAGCCCCACCATCCAAGTGGACCTAGAGGGGGAATAAAAAAGAGCCGAGCGAAGCGAGGCCGTGCCCGAAGCGTGGCGAGCGAAGTGTGGCGAGCGAAGCGAGCCCGCGAGGGGCCCTCTTACAGGTGCCGTGTACAGCTGATTTCTTCTCTATTTTGCTTCGGCTATTTCTGCCGGCTCCTACTGCGCAGGCGCTGCGCCTGCGCAGTAGAGGGGGGTCCTTATCCGCCGAGAGGAACTTTCTCGGCAGAACACCAGCCCTTGACATTCTAATCCCGCCCCCAGTAATATGGCGCCGGGCTGTCCCTCGCCGCTCACGTCATCGATGGGCTACGTAGGATGTGGAGGAAGTGATGTGGATCCCGCCTCTTCCTCCTGCCTGGAACGCAAACGCATCGGCGTGCGTTCCAGGATGTGATTGCCACGCGGAAAGGATCGGCCCATTGTACACTCGATGGTGAGGCTCTCCACACGCACGGGCTTCTTGAGAGGATACTGCAGGTACACTCTTTCATCTGACACGTTCGTTTGCATTTAAATGGGGGGCTTCCCTACCTACTATGTGCAACATATCTCACACTAATGTCACCCCTGCAACACACTATGTGCAACACATCTCATGCTAATGTCCTCTCTGCGCTCCATGTGCACAGCATGCCACGATCAACCACCAATGGTCCCTTTTGCCTCCATCATGGGTAGTTCCCTATCAACATCATTTATTCATTCATTTACTTACTTATTCACTCATCTAATATTTATTTATTTATGTACTGATCAGGGAGGACCCCAAACGCCCTCCCTGATTTACTGACATTCAGACACACATAAATAGGGACTGCTGAAGGAGAGTTCACTGCTGAGCTCTGATGAAGAAGGGATGTTTCCTTCGAAACACGTCAGCTTTTAGTGATGCTTGTGCGTTCCTCCACGACCCTTGGAAGGTATCGCTCATCCTAGACCGCATGCTGTCAGTCGGTGCATTTTCTCGTTGTGCCTTCTTCTACAATTACTTGTGAGTTATTTCCTTTTATCATTTTATTCAATAAATATTTTTATAAAAGATAATGCACAAGGCTGGTGCGCCCCTTCTTCTCTTCTCTCTCGAATCTGTCACCTGTATTGGGCCAATCACTTGTAGCAGAGGTTTTCCCCGCCGTGCAGCTGCACGTATATGCTCGTTGTATGCGTGCAGCTGCAGGAAATGCCCTCGCCAAAGATGATTGGCTCATTACAAGTGACAGCTTCCTGGTAGACATGTGGGTTTGGAAAAGCATCCAAACAAGTCCAAGCTCATCTCTACTCACTTTCTGTCCTTGAGAAACAACAGTAAGAGGAGATCTTTCCAAAGTGAGTTGATATCCTCTCTTAGGCTGGGTTCACACTTGCAGGGCCGTATCGGCTCACAGCAGGGGGTCCGGTGCGTTCCTGTACTATGATTGCCACCTCATCCCTTTAAACCCGAACACATATTAATTACACAGGTTCTGTGGCTGATTAAGGTTGTAATTAAACTCACTTGGTGCCTTATCTGCATTTAATTAGCCTTAGAACCCGTGTAATTCAAAGGTGTTCGAGTTTAAGGCTGGGTTCACACTGCTGAAGTGCGAATTTAGCGCGATTTTGATCCGATTGCGTTGCGAATTTGCATTGCGAATTCTATATGTGTTCTTGCGATTCTACAGCAAATTTTGCAGTCTATAGAGCTGAATTCGCATCGCACACGGATCAAACTCGCACAGGACCTTTTTTCACGCAGGTTATATTCGCAACGCGTCGATGTGAACGGCACTAATGTTAATCTATGTAATTTAAATGACTTGCGAATTTGAGCGATCGCAACGGCTCAAATTCGCAATAGAATTCGCAGCAGTGTGAACCTAGCCTAAAGGGATGAGGTGACAACTCTACCCTATACACCGATTCAGGTGCGAACCAGGTCAGAGTTTCTGCCTGAATTCACACCTGATTCTGAGCCAAAGACGCACAGGACCCTTCTTAAATGCGGACCACGGCCATCCTGAAGGTGTATGAACCGACTCTATTGAGAGCCAGGCACACTTTCCTGTCATGCGAATTGGATGCGGGAAAATCCAGTTCGCATAAGTGTGAACCCGGCCTTGAGGTGGCCATATGCTTCATATTTATTATACAGTCCATGAGGCACAAATCCGTCTAGATTGGTTTGATCAAAATTGAGTTGATCAGACTGAACAGAAAACTGTTGAATGTGTCGCATCAATCAGCAGCACTGAGATGCTTTGTTCATAAATTTGTGCATTGTGCACTCAATTAGCTTCAGTGGAAGGCAGGTGAGAATCATGCCGCGTACACACGGTCGTACTTTTCGTCTACAAAAGTCCAACGGACGCTGACGGACTAAAGCTGGCTGGTAATCCGATCGTGTGTGGGCTTCTCCGGACTTTCAACGTACTTTTTTAGCCTCAAATCCGACGTACTTTAGATTTGAAACATGCTTCAAATCTTTACTTCGTAACTACGACGGACCCCGAAATCCGCTCGTCTGTGTGCTAGTCCGACGGACAAAAAGCCACGCTAGGGCACCTATTGGCTACTGGCTATGAACTTCCTTATTTTAGTCCGGTGTACGTCATCACGTACGAATCCGTCGGACTTTTGTGTGGTCGTGTGTAGGCAAGTCCGTTCGTTAGAAAGTATGCCGCAAGTCCGCCGCAAGTCCGCCGAAAGTCTGCCGGAAGTCTGTCGGACAGGCTGTCTGACTTTTGTAGACGAAAAGTCCGACCGTGTGTACGCGGCATCAGTGATCTAAAAGACACTAATCATGTCTCACTAAAGAGAACCTGTTGCAAAGAGATATCAGATAAGGAACTTTTTGTCACCTGTGTAATATTGATAAAGTTTTAGTGAAAAGAAAAGTTACACATAAACACTTAATCCCCCCCCAAAAAAAATAAATTGTGAGCCCGTCTACCCCCATGTACATGCACATATGAACACAAACACATGTGACAGGGGCACCTACGCATGAAAACTGTGATTGAGCCACACATATTACATATCGCTGCATTCACCAGAGTGAGAGAAATGATTCTAGGGACACTTATCATGCTTAACTTTAAAGTGGTGACCTGTAGGGGCTTTTAAAGTGTCGCCTATGGAAAACATAGGGTACTGAAGTTCATCATTATTTTATGTGCGCACAAAATTTTGAAGCTTGACATGTTGGGTATCTATTTACTTGGCGCAACCTCGTCTTTTTATATTTTATCCAAAAAAAAATGGGTAATATATTGCGTTTGTGTGCATTTTTTACTGAAAATTTGGGCTTGATAAGTCGTTGCGCAAATATTGTGTGACATAAAAAATTGGGACCTACCAGTATTTTATTCTACAGAGTCTCTACTTCCAGAAAATGTATAATGTTTTGGGGTTTTTATAAATCTAAAATGACCTAAAATTATTTGATTTTAAACGTGTGCAAAAAAATTGCAAAAATGGCTTTTGCAGTGAAAGGGTTAAATACCAACCAACTTTTGCCTCTAAAACGGCCTTGGCAGTGAAAGAGTTAAATACCAACCAACGTTTTCCTCTAAGAAAAGGAAGAAAATAACTTTCGAACTAGCATGAACCTGTTAAAAGCTTAGATGAGAGTTTAGCGATTGGGTTAACATTTACTTTATTAAGCTCCTGTGATGAAGTGTACATTTTGCTGTTTGATCTACTAATTTCAGCTGAAAGCGTTAACCCGCCTTGCTGGTGGCAGTCATGGCTGCAGGCACTGTGGGTCCATTTGCATGGCGGGCTGTAAGTCATTCATTATCCTCTATGAATGGTACACACAGGCCTGTATGCAATCCTCTCAGCATGTTGTTTGTAACTCAATTAACGGCCGGCAAAACAGATTAGAGGGATGTCTGAAAACCACACAAGCCCCCGGGAGGAACTCCACGTTCTAGGTGTGTCTACACAATGCTTTGTGTTTTCTTACTAATTGCCTGCATGCTTCACGCCTTGTTGTTAACCTCGGAGGGGCCTGCTTATAAAGAGGTGACATTTTTATGTGGCTGGATGTGTTTCTACAAAAAATCACCGGCTGTTAATATCCAGTAAAGGTCAAATTGCTGCAGGAAATAGGGAAGGGAATTCACTACGCTTTATGGGGGCTTTTGACCTTCCTTCATTACAACTACAAGTTCAGGATTCTGAGGATGCAAATATTTTTTTCTTCTTATTATTATTTTTGTATTTGGGAGAACACAATGATTATTGCTATCTGCTATGCATGCTAGAAATCCAACATGCTGGTTGTACCCAAGTCAATCGATGGTGTCGGCACCTGAGGCCGAACCGTCCCTCGGTCGTCGGCAGCCGCCGCCACCATTCTCTGTGAGGGAATCAGGATGTGAAGCGTTGCGGCTTCACTTCCCGATTCCCTACTGCGCATGCGCGAGTCGCGCTGCTCGTCCTAACTGGTCCGCGCTATCTCCTGGGGCTTTCACACTGGAGCGGTGCGCTGGCAGGAGAGAAAAAAAACTCCTGCAAACAGCATCTTTGGAGCGGTGAAGGAGCGGTATATTCACCGGTCCTAAACCGCTCCTGCCCATTGAAATCAATGGGGCAGCGCGGCTATACCGTGGGCATAGCGCGGCGCTATGCGAGCGGTTTTAACACTCTTTCGGCCGCCAGTGGGGGTTAAAACCGCACCGCTAGCGGCCGAATAGCGCCGCTAAAACGACGGTAAAGTGGCGCTAAAAATAGCGCCGTTTTACCGCCGACGCCCCCAACGCCCCAGTGTGAAAGGGGCCTTAGAAAAGGCACTATTTACTAGCCCCTTCCCTGTTCTCCATCCTGAAACATCCCCCTCAGCAACCGGGGAGAAAGGTTAGGAGGGGGCGTCGGCCAGAAGCACTGCAGGGTGGGGGGGGGGACCAACAAGGGGGAGGGGAGCCCAGGAAGTAGGGGGACTTGGGAATGCATATAGTGATTAGGGTGTGCCCAGGCACACCTGGCACACCCCCTGCGCACGCCTATGCAAGACTGCATGAATACATTCCTGACAGGCTACAATTTACAGCAATGCAATCATTTTTGAAAGCTCCACTTTTCATCTCTAAGTGCCGGTTCACACTTGTGCGATGCCAAACATCGCACAGACATCGCATGTAATTCGCATCGCACTGCCGTTCACATTACATGCGATGTCTGTGTGGTGCGATATCAGCCATAGAGATAGTATGGCTGATATCGCACCGCATTCGGTGCAAACACGCACAGGACCCTTTTTTCTGTTTGGACCAGAATCGGATCGCATGTGTGTTCACACATATGTGATTCGATTCATGTCCGAACTGTCAGTTCGCAGTGCGATATGCAAGCTGAACTGGGGGTGTCGTTAACAATGTATTGACACTCCCCAGCGATTCGCATATGGCAGTGTGAACTGACATGCGATGCGGGAACATGCAGTGAATTTGCAGTGTTCTCGCATCGCACCAGTGTGAACCGGCACTGTAAAGCCTTCCTTAAACTTCAGCCAGTAATTTTGCCTAGGTTGTGATGATGTCATTAGTCTGCTGCAGGCAGGTGGAAATATTTCCTCAGTCTTCTCTCCCTCAGTGATTAGACTGTACGTGGTAACTTTGTAGCAAGACACAAGGGGGTTGATTTACTAAAGGCAAATAAACTGAACTCTGCAAGAGCAGTTGCTCCAGAGCTTAGTAAATGAGGTAAAGCTTCGCTTGGCAAAGAATAGCCAATCACGTGCAAGGAAAATAGAAAAAAACTGCATTTTTGCTTGCACCTGATTGGATGATGTCAGTAGAGCTTCTGCTCATTTAGTAAGCACTAGAGCAACTGCATTTGAAGCAAAGTGCACAGTTTATTTTCCTTAGGTAAATCAATACCAGGTGATAAGTACGGTGGTGGCAGTCTTATCTGTGTCAGACATTTGCAAACACAGCCAAGAACTGAACCAGGATCTACATGCTTATACCAACTCCGACTTCCTTAATGATGCCTTAACAAAGATGGTTCTGGCCTTCTGGAGGGAAAAGCAGATAAAAGCATTGTCAGGGAAGTACTGTGTTCCCTGTGAGAGGTAATAAATACCTGGAAGGATTAAACTGACAATTACTTGTTATGCATACTGAGCAAAAAAAATATATCTGATCATGAGTCCACTTTAAAAAGATATCAGTTTATTTTAAGTGAGCCACGAATAATCTTTGTATTCTACAGCGTGATCACAGGAAAGATAAGGGCACTCGTTAGAAAAAAAAAACCAGTGACATTTACAATATTACATCATATTTCAGTAGCACGATAATTTGGGGGAAGTAGGCCAATCACAAATTTCTTGGTTTAACGACTTCCTCTTTTTAATAATGCTGTTGAAAATAATCTTACCATGAAACAGTAAAACAAACTGACTCATTAGTAGGAAATACCTAATATGACTTGTTGACTTATGCTATGTAATCACTTCTTCATTCATATCGAAGACAAGGATTCCCCAGAACTCTCTGAGGCTCCAGTTATTGGAGTTTTCTGAGGAATCAGATGATTCTGTGGAATTGTTGACACAATGTAAAAAGAGCGTTTACTAAGATTACGTTATATTTTTTTGATACAAATGCAAATTTAAGGAGGCCCCAAAGGTTTGTACTACTGTGTAGAAGGGTTTTCAAGAAAAACCAAATAGATTATTTTAACAACATATTATTTTTAAAGCTCTACTTTGCCATTAGCAAATTTTGTCTACATTTATAGTGCCTTGAAAAAGTATTCATACCCCTTGAAATTTTCCACATTTTGTCATGGTTTTCCAAATAAATATGTGAAAAGTATGGGGTGCATTTGTATTCACTCCCCTTTACTCTGATACTCCTAACTAAAATCTAGTCAGTGGAACCAATTGCCTTCAGAAGTCACCTAATTAGTAAATAGAGTCCACCTGTGTGTAATTTAATCTCAGTATAAATACAGCTGTTCTGTGAATCCCTCGGAGGTTTTTTTTGTTTTTTTTTAGAGAAAATGAACAAACAGTAGCATGAAGGCTAAGGAACACACCAGACAGGTCAAGGATAAAGTTGTGGGGAAGTTTAAAGCAGGGTTAGATTATACAACAATATCCCAAGCTTTGAACATCTCACAGAACACCATAGGCGTGCGCAGCCTATTGCATTAGGGTGTGCACCCAAAAGCTCAAGCACACATACACACATATATATATATATATATATATATATATATATATATATATATATATATATATATATATATATATTGTCAAAAGTATTGGGACGCCTGCCTTTACACGCACATGAACTTTAATGCCGTCTTAGTCCATAGGGTTCAATATTGAGTTGGCTCCGCCCTTTGCAGCTATAAAAGCTTCAACTCTTCTAGGAAGGCTGTCCACAAGGTTTAGGAGTGTGTATATGGGAATGTTTGATCATTCTTCCAGAAGGGCATTTGTGAGGTCAGGCACTGATGTTGGATGAGAAGGCCTGGCTCGCAGTCTCCACTCAAATTCATCCCAAAGGTGTTCTATCGGGTTGAGGTCAGGACTCTGTGCAGGTCAGTCAAGTTCCTCCACCCCAAACTCGCTCATCCATGTCTTTATGGACCTTGCTTTGTGCACTGGTCCAAATCATTTGGTGGAGGGGGGATTATGGTGTGGAGTTGTTTTTCAGGGGTTGGGCTCGGCCCCTTAGTTCCAGTAAAGGGAGCTCTTAAGGCGTCAGCATACCAAGACATTTTGGACAATTTCATGCTCTCAAATTTGAGGGAACAGTTTGGGGATGACCCCTTCCAACATGACTGCTCCCCAGTGCACAAAGCAAGGTCCATAAAGACATGGACTTAGCAGGGGTGGTGGGAAATTAACTTCAAGTGCAATAATTCATATTATAACTGTAACTAAAACATATACAATTAAGTGTAACACTCTAAAAAATAAAAAATCCAAAGTGCTATAATGGTGTGAACCTCCCAACTAAAAAGTTGTTGCACGTGAAGGTAATTTGTATTGCAATTATCTGTAGAGGGGTTTCCACCATCCCTGCTAAGGCAGCACTGATGGGCACTAATAGGCTGCACTGATTGGCAGCACTGATTGGCACTAATGGGCACTGATTGGCACTGATAGGTGGCACTGATGGGCACTTATATGCATCACTGATGGGCTCTTATTGGTAGCACTTATGGGCACTGATAGGCTCTGATTCGCAGCACTGATTGGCAGCACTGATCTACACTGATTGGCACTGATAGGCAGAACTGATTGGAAGCACTGATGGGCACTGATAGGCAGCACTGATGGGCACTGACTGGCAGCACTGATGGGCACTGGTAGGTGGCACTGATAGGCAGCACTGATGGGCACTAATTGTCAGCACTGATTGGTACTGATAGGCAGCACTGATTGGTACTGATAGGCAGCACTGATGGGCACTGATATACAGCACTGATTGGCAGCACTGATGGGCAGCACTTATGGGCACTGATAGGCAGCACAGATGGGCACTGATATGCAGCACTGATAGGCAGCATTGGTTGGCACTGATTTACAGCATTGGTTGGCACTGATAGGCAGCACTGGTTTGCACTGATAGGCAGAATTGGTTGGCACTGATAAGCAGCACTGGCACAGATAGGCAGTACTGGTTGGCACTGATAGGCAGCACTGGCACTGATAGGCAGCATTGGTTGGCATTGATAAGCAGCACTGGTTTGCACTGATAGGCAGCACTGGTTTGAATTGGTTGGCACTGATAGGCAGAATTGGTTGGCACTGATAAGCAGCACTGGCACGGATAGGCAGTACTGGTTGGCACTGATAGGCAGCATTGGTTTGCACTGATTGGCAGCATTTGTTGGCACTGATTGGCAGCATTCGTTGGCACTGATAGGCAGCATTGGTTGGCACTGATTGGCAGCACTGATGGGCACTGACTGGCAGCACTGATGGGCACTAATTGTCAGCACTGATAGGCAGCACTGATGGGCACTGATATGCAGCACTGATGGGCACTGATTGGCAGCACTGATAGGCAGCATTGGTTGGCACTGATAGGCAGCATTGGTTGGCACTGATAGGCAGCATTGGTTGGCACTGATTGACAGCATTGGTTGGCACTGATAGGCAGCACTGGTTTGCACTGATAGGCAGCACTGGTTTGCACTGATAGGCAGCACTGGTTTGCACTGATAGGCAGCACTGGTTTGCACTGATAGGCAGCACTGGTTGGCACTGATAAGCAGCACTGGCACAGATAGGCAGAACTGGTTGGCATTGATAGGCAACATTGGTTTGCACTGATAAGCAGCACTGGCACAGATAGGCAGCATTGGTTGGCACTGATAGGCAACAGTGGCACTGATAGGCAACAGTGGCACTGATAGGCAACAGTGGTTGGCACTGATAGGCAACAGTGGTTGGCACTGATAGGCAACAGTGGTTGGCACTGATAGGCGGCACTGGTTTGCACTGATAGGCAGTACTGTTTGGCACTGATAGGCAGCATTGGTTGGCACTGATTGGCAGCATTGGTTGGCACTGATAGGCAGCATTGGTTGGCACTGATAGGCAGCATTGGTTGGCACTGATAGGCAGCATTGGTTGGCACTGATAGGCAGCATTGGTTGGCACTGATAGGCAGCATTGGTTGGCACTGATAGGCAGCATTGGTTGGCACTGATAGGCAGCATTGGTTGGCACTGATAGGCAGCATTGGTTGGCACTGATAGGCAGCATTGGTTGGCACTGATAGGCAGCATTGGTTGGCACTGATAGGCAGCATTGGTTGGCACTGATAGGCAGCATTGGTTGGCACTGATAGGCAGCATTGGTTGGCACTGATTGGCAGAATTGATTGGCACTGATTGGCAGCATTGGGTGGCACAGATAGGGGAGAGGAGGAGTTTCACATTCAGCAGATGGTGAGAATTGCCAGAGCTGTTCAGTGTATGAAACTGTCAGATAATGACACTGCATGCAGGGAGAGACACAGCTGTTAAAAGTCAGCGGTGATGCTGGTGGTGGGCGGGACTGAACAGTTACCAAACACCATCCAATAGGATGGGTCTCGGCGGGCCGCTACATTTCTCTGGCTCCGCCCCCTCTCTGAAGCAGCCCAATCATTGGCTGGTGTTGCCGCTTGATCCCGCCCACCCCCGACATCGCGGCTGAGTTGTGATGACTTACAACTCAGCCACGATGTCGGGAGTGGGCGGGACCAAGCGCCATAAACACAAGCCAATGTTTGAGCTGCTTCAGAGAGCGGCCCGCCCAGACCCCATCCCATTGGCTGGTGTTTGATGGCCTTCTGTCCCGCCCACCCCCGACATCACCCTGACATTAAGACAGCTGGTCTCACTTCCTGCATGCAGTGTCATTATCTGACAGTTCCATACACTGATCAGCTCTGGCAATTCTCACGCTCTGCTGCCTGTGAAACTGTTTCACAGGCAGCACGGGCCACACACTCTCTTAGATGCAGCATTTTGGGGCAAATCTCTGGACACAGCACGGGGTGATTAGGGTGTGCCCAGGCACACCTGGCACACCCCATGCGCACGCCTATGCAGAGCACTGTTCAATCCATCATTCTAAAATGGAAAGCGTATGGGACAACTGCAAACCTACCAAGACATGGCCGTCCACCTAAATAGTCAGGTCAGGCAAGGAGAGCATTAATCATAGAAGCAGCCAAGAGGCCCATGGTAATGGTGGGAGAATCTGTCCACAGGACAATTATTAGTCATACGCTCCACAAATCTGCCCTTTATGGAGGAGTGGCAAGAGGAAAGCCATTGTTGAAAGAAAGCCATAAGAAGTCCCATTTGCAGTTTGCGAGAAGCCATGTGGGGGAGTAGTATATTTAGGATTTGTGCTGCCCTAGGCCTGACTAGAACTAGCCCTAGGCCTGACTAAACTTGTGCACCCCCTAATTTAAATATGACTCACCCCTTCCTGTCAAGGCCACACCCCTTGCTGTTTAAGACCCACCCTGAATTTTTCGAATGGGGACTCTAGTTCTGAGGGCCTTGGGGGGGGGGGGCGCAATGGATTCCCTTAATTTGCATAGATTTTCTCTCACTTCCTGTGCGGCTATGGGGCAGGAAGTGAAGGGAAATCTATGCAATGGGACAGGGATGGTAAGAAATAAACTGACAGGGGCTATAACCCTCCCTTATTCTATCCAAAATGAAAAAAAAAAGAAGTGTTGCCTATAGTTCTACTTTAAGCACAAATTTCTGATAATTTTATGGAGAGGACTAAGAAGATATAACCATGCCAATGGCGTAGCAGAAAACATATAGCACAGTGAGGAAGGTTTAGCTTCTGCCTCAACCTCTTACCAGGGAATGCCCCTTTTTGGCTGTCAATGACATTGGTGGTACAGGAGCGAGCCACCGCCAAAAATGATACAGTGGGAGTGTGCCAACATATGAAAAAAGGCACCTTGATATGAGTACTTGCTTCCCAAAAGACTTTCACATTGCATTGGCGATTTTTTTTTTTTAAATGGGGGAAGGTACATTTTATCAAAATAATACATCAGTTGCTGGCAGGGGCACTTGAAAGCTTGTGAGCCCTAATCCATCTTCCGTTTAACATTTTGCACCTGGCCTTATGACGTTTCATTATGTCTTTTCCGGTGTATTAAGATCAACCTGAGATTCTGCTCCGTTCATTTCCTCTCATCGATGTCTGGCAGTTTTTTCTGTCTCTCCTTTGTTTAAAAATTCTTCCATTTGTTTAGCAGTCCGTGTTTAATTTTAACAGCTTTGTAAACGGTTTGTAAATCGGGTCTGCTTCCTCCAGGAGACGTGCAAACCTCGGAGTGATGTGTCGGTGCAAAATATAACACCACATTCTCCGAAGAGAGAGCCCACAATGGAAAATCACATCTGTCTAATAGGAAAGATTTTTTTTTTTTTTTAACACAACCTTTTTTCATTTAATCAGCATAATGGTAATGTCTAAAAGTGTAATTTTACCTTTTGAAAAGTATATACTGTACACCCTCCCCAGTCCACTGTACTTACCTCCATGAGTGATGAACTGTCAGTGCCCATATAACCAGTGCAGCGGTCCTGGGATTTAAAATCCCCGTTCTGCTCCCTCTTCTTTCTGAGGTGTTTCCAGGATGGATCAGAGAGGTGCTGTTGGCACTGACCAATCAGGATTGCTCTGACCAGTTCTGGAAGTGCTGCAGAAAGAAGAGGGAGAAGAGTGGGGATTTCAAATCCCTGGACTGCTGCACTGGTTGCATGGTGTCAGAAACCATGAATCAGACCGAGACAGAAGTGCAGTTAAAATCACACTTGTTTAATAATATCAATAATAATAAAAGACAAACAATGCAACATAGTCAAATCATAGCCAGAGTTCAGTAACTGGAACGGATAGTCAGACAAACTAGGACGTCAGGGAGCCAGAGACCAGCGTACTGCAGGACAGGCCAGGAAATCTCACCAAAAACTAAATTTTTGTTGCAGGGGATGCCGGAAAGCTGATTTGTATCTTAGTGCAGACTTCTGGGAACATCAGTGAGCAAATCACACAAGCAGGAAATTATGTTTCTGAGGGGTGTTCTGTACACTATCTGTGTACAGAACACCTCTAGGTAGCCATATTGCATTGCATTTTCAGAAAATTACAGAGCTGCAGATTGAAAAGGAAAGGTCATTTTTAACAACATTCAATTACAATATGACTTGTTTCGCAATTGTATACGCTATATTATTTTCTCTTTATTTGCTATTTTTTTCCCCCACAAAAGTGGAGTTACACTTTAATGGAGCAGTATAAATGTACACATATGGATATAGTGTCTGATAAATAGATTTTTATGAATATTGTATTAAATGAATTTATTTACCTGATCTCATATTGCACTAAAGGAATTATTTATTATAAATATAAGGATGTAACTAGCACTGTACTTCATCATTTTATATATAGATTACATTGCTTATATTTTTAACTAGTATTGCAGCTTTGTTATGTATCCAAGGTATAATTCCATACACCAGCTGCAAAACATCCCTGCAAATCATTTTAATATGAGTAGGGCAGGTGAGGAAATGTAGCTCCTCTGCAGGTTGTCAGCGGCTGTTGCAGCATAATTGATGGCGTTAGAGGGTGGCAGGGAAGGGGTTAACGTACATCCTGCCTCCTGAGTGTCACAGATGGGATTAGACGTCAGTGGCTCTCTATGAGTCAGGATCCGTCTCCTGGGGGCATGTGAGGAGTGAACGTGGCGTTTTCTCTCTCTCCTTAATCAATATGAAATGATTGGAGTGATGGGAGTGAAATACAGGATTCACAGAGGCCATGGATACAGCATCAGTCACTCTCCTGCCGGGGAGAATCCACATCAGCACCGAGGGCGCTCTACCGCATCTTCCACCTCCTACAGCCACTGAGCCATGTATACTGTGCCTGTAAAGGAGCCGATAGGTCACCCCCTGGTGGATTAGGAAAACAGAAGCCCCCCTGTGATTCATATAGGAAAATCTCCTCATTCGGTTTATAAGGTCACCATGACATTGAAGAAGGACATCAGCCAACATATTTTTAAAGCTCCCTGAAATCGCAGTGGGGGTTGGCAAACATTTGCAAAATATGAAAGAATGTACAATATACTTGTATAATATGACACACCGACCTCTGGGTCTTCTCCAGCAATGTGAGGTCTGATTTTCCCACATCTAATGGTGTCATGTCATTTTCTTCTGGATCCACTGTCTTCTAGCTTCACCCATTGGCCAGGCACTGATGATGTAACTCCTACGCATGCGTCCTGGAGTTACGTTATCTCAGCAACCAACTCCATTGGGCCGGGACTGCACACTGTACAGTGCATACACCGTAGTCATTGTATAGGTTTTAAATTGCTAGCAGGTTAGTAAAATTATTTTTTGGCGAAAGAAACTTAAAGGGGTATCAAACCCAATACCAAAAATTGAATATATTGCAGCTTACCAATCATTGGATGCGGTGGCTGCATTTGTTTTCTTTTTTTTAGGCATTTTTTCCCTTGTTTTTACCTGGTGATCTGGCCAGTAACACACCTCCTGTATTAGAGCGCCCTCACTCTGGATGAAGGAGCACAGGGGGGTACCTTTTGGACAGCAGTATTTACAGTCTGGGGGGAGTGGAATGTTAGATGTACTAGCAGATTTAGATACACTAACAAATTGATGCAGAACTCCAGCTAGTACTTTATAAGTTACAGCAACCATTTTTTCCCTTTTGGGATAAAGATTTTACATAAATAATCACTTCAGCTCCAGAAGGTTTTACTCCCTTTATAATCAGGCCATTTTTTTCCTATTCCACACTGTGCTACTTTAACTGGAAATTGCACAGTCATGAAACACTGTACCCAAATAGAATTTATAAATAAAAAAATGCCACACAAATAGAGCTTTTTTTTATAGTATCTTTTTTAAAGGTAATTTTATTAATGCTTAATTAATACAAAAAAAAAACCAAAACATATACAAGGTACATTGGATCACATAAATATACACATATAAGTGGTACAAATATAGCAAGTACTTCCACCATAGTGATACAAACAAAGAGTCCACCCAGGAGTCTACATGGGTGTATATTAACTGAACAAAACACAAAGTCAAACAACAAACAGCTGGTGATATAGGCATAGTCATACATAACAGCACAGGTGCTGAAGTTAGGGGATCCCTAAAGAAAAAGAGTAAAGCACTCTCAGAGTATAAACATAGCCCATAAAGATCAATGTTCTATAAAGTTATATCCAACACCAAGGTCCCTACACTCAGATCTTTATGTCATTGACACAGCAGTAAGCCATCCCGACCATAATTTGTGAAATTCTTTAGGGTAACCTCGAGCAAGATAAGTCAACTTATACATCGGCAATGCTTTATTAACTGGGTCAACCCAAGCTTCTAAACAGGGAGGCTCTGGCCTCTTCCACTGTAGTACAATACTTTTTTTTTTAACCACTTCAATACCAGGCATTTAGACACCTTCCCGCCCAGGCCAATTTTCAGCTTTCAGCGCTGTCGCAATTTGAATGACAATTGCGCGGTCATGCAACACTGTACCCAAACAAATTTTTTATCATTTTGTTCCCACAAATAGAGCTTTCTTTTGGTGGTATTTGATCACCTCTGCGGTTTTTATTTTTTGCGCAACAAATAAAAAAAGACCGAAAATTTTTCTTTGTTTCTGTTAAATTTTTTTGTAAATAAGTACGTTTTCTTCTTCAATGACGGCACTGATATGGCTGCACTGACGGGCACTGATACGGTGGCACCAATGAGGTGGCACTGATGAGGTGGCACTGACGGGCACTGAGGATGGGCACTGATAGGCAGCACTGATGAACACTGATAGGTGGCACTGATGGGCACCGATAGGTGGAACTGGTATGTGGCACTGATGGGCACTCATAGGTGGCACCGATGGGCACTCATAGGCGGCACTGATGGGCACTCGTAGGTGGCATTGATGGGCACTCGTAGGTGGCATTGATAGGTAGTTATGGGTGGCACTGATAGTTGGCACAGATGGGCACTGATAGGTGGGCACTGATGGGCACGGATGGGCACTGACAGGTGGCACTGATGACACTGACTGATGGCACTAATGCCGTTAAGGGTGGCATTGCTGGGCATTAGTGCAATATAATGGTGCCAATCAGTGCCCATTTGTGGGCAAAGATTGGACATTGACTGGGCACACTGGGCACATGTGGATGGCCATGGGGTACATACCTGGCCATCCACATGTTTCCCCTCTCCCTGGTGGTCCTAGTGGCAATCCCTGGTGGTCCAGTGTGGTGATCTGAGGGGGGGCTGCGCTGATAAACAATCAGCGCAGACCCCCCCCTGCCAGGAGAGCCGCCGAACGGCTCTCCTCTACTCGCCAAGATCGGTGTAGCGGTGTGTCAGACTGACACACCGATCCACCGATCGTCGCGATGCGCGGGCGCGCGGCGGCATGTTATTCTGCTGGACGTCATATGACGTCCAGTCAGGATAACTGAACCACCGCCCGGTCGTTATCTGCTATGGGCCAGACGGGAAGTGGTTAACATACAATAAGAGAATTCTTAGTAGAGACCTTTGTGATTCTCTGAGCTCCTCCTCCGCCAAAACACCTAAAAGGCATCGAGCAGGAGTACAGCTATTGGGTAGAGCCAGCTTCTCCTCAATAAACCCCCAGATTTCACTCCAAAAATGTACACACCTTGGGACAATCTCAAATCATATGGTAAAATTTCCCAATTGTCATCTATAGCAGTCTGGGGACGGAGCTCTACCCTTTTTATAGAGTCTACAGGTCCGTACTCACAATGTCCTTGGATACTTAGTTGCCCCCTTCCAATATTAGTCAGACATTTCTCCAGTGAACTCCCCAGACAAGTTCCTCAGTGACATTCCTTGATTAGTTCCAGAGATTTTCAACTTTACCATAGCTGGGACCTCAGGGAGCAAAGGTAGATTTTCATCTAGGCTGCCTAGAAGGGCAGTAGCCCCTCAGGCTAGGGACTTCTTCTCCTGAACAACAACCCAGCAGCTCCAGACTCCAAACTATTTATTCATCCCTCCGGCCACCTTCTGTGTATCGTCCACCAGGAATTGGCTGAAACACCATAAATATTCAGGTTGCTGGTTTGCCTCTCCAGCCCACTACATTCTAGAATCCTCCAGAAGGCAGGGGGAAACAATCAAACCTGTAAGCAGTGGAGCCCAGAACAGCCCAAAGTAATCACAAGCTGCTCCACTAATTACAGAGGAGTCAAAAAAAAAAAACCTTCCTAACAAGCTGTCTGGGAGGGTGCTACATTGGTAATAAAGTTGTACTTTTCTTTTAACCGATTGCCGACTGCCGCGCGAACATTTACGTCGGCTGAATGGCACAGACAGGCAAATGGGTGTATAGGTACGTCCCTTTAAATTTGCCGCCGTGTGGTCGCACGCGTGCGACCCTGCCGCAAGCTCTGTGAGTGTGATCGTGGATCCCGCGATCGTCTCACGGAGAGGAAGAACGGGGAAATGCTGATGTAAAAACAAGCATTTCGTCGTTCTGCCTAGTGACACTGACACTGTGATCGGGAGCGGTGATCAGTGTCGTGTCACACATAGCCCATCCCCCCCCAGTTAGAATCACTCCCTAGTACACACTTAACCAATGCAGCGCCCCCTAGTGGTTAACCCCTTCACTGCCAGTCACATTTACACAGTAATCAGTGCATTTTTAATCGCACTGAATGCTGTTTAAATGTGAATGGTCCCAAAATAGCGCCAAAAGTGTCCGATGTGTCCACCATAATGTCGCAGTCACGATAAAAATCACAGATCGCCGCCATTACTAATAAAAAAAAATTATTAATAAAAATGCCATAAAACCCTAAAACCTTGATGAAGATACGAAATACCCCTTGTATCAACACGAGTAGGGGAAGGGGACAGGACGGAGCGCTACACACACCATCTGTTGGGAACGATTAGTACGCCACCCCATTACTGGCCGCCATCACCCGATCATTACCGCTGTTTTAGAGTGGTGGACTGTAAGCGCCTTGACATTGTGAGTACCCATTGTGGGTTTTTATTGTGATTTTAAATAAAGGTAATACATACTGCACCATGAAGTTCTCTTTATATTGATATACCGAGGTATAAACTGGACTGCTGTGAGGAACAGAGGCACAAGTGTAACCTATCCAGGATCCAGCATACAATACCGAACCCATAGAGGTTCTAAGGCGCATTTTGACCAAGCTTAATCGCAAGGTCACACGCCCTAAGGTGAGGGGCTATCACCTGGGGGGAGCACTTATATGAGCACACAGCACTTTAATTTGTGTTCACTGAAACACATGGATGCATTTTGGAATGTTTATGGACTGTTAATTTGATCATAGCACTAAACTACACAGCAAAGAATCGCACAGATGCAACACTGAATTTGGAAACGTGGAATTTTTTATCTAATATTGTTTGAACATTGCACTATCACTGAATTACAGACATACAGCACTGCATTGCATGGATGCAACACTAAAACGCATGAATGATTTTTTTTTTTCCTTGAAATATTTATTTAGTATTTGTTTAAATATTGCACAAACATTTTGGAATATTTATATATATTTTTCGCAGGCTTATTGAAGCACTCTTATTAATTCATTTATTTATTGAAGTTTGTTGCACATTAATGTATAGTATTTTGGACATTTTATACATGTCACGAGAGAGCACAATACCACTTTATTAATTATATATCTATATTTATCATTTTGATAGTTTTATAACTTGATTTGATTATCCCCTATTTTGTAGACGCTATAACTTTTGCGCAAACTAATTAATAAACACTTATTGAGATTTAATTTTTACCAAAAATATGTAGAAGAATACGTATCGGCCTAAACTGAGGGAAAAAAAATGTTTTTTTTAAATATTTTTTGGGGATATTTATTATAGCAAAAAGTAAAAAATATTGTGTTTTTTTTCAAAATTGTCGCTCTTTTTTTGTTTATAGCGCAACAAATAAAAACCGCAGAGGTGATCAAATACCACCAAAAGAAAGCTCTATTTGTGGGAAAAAAAGGATGTCAATTTTGTTTGGGAGCCACGTCGCACGACCGCGCAATTGTCAGTTAAAGCGACACAGTGCCGAATCGCAAAAAACGCTCTGGTCTTTGGGCGGCCAAATGTTCCGGGGGCTGAAGTGGTTAAAGTGAAAATCTACCTTTTTAAGCAAAGTCACAGAGATAAATTCATCATTTTGCTTTTTTCATTTTCACTATCCAGGCACAGGCTGGGGGAGAGGCAAGACCTGTAACTGTTAGGGTCGGTTCACACTGGGGCAACACGACTTCACCGCGACTTTGCACGGCGACTTCAACGCGGCTTCGACGCGACCTCAGCGCGACTTCAGCGCGACTTTAGCAAATTACAAGGCGACTTGATGTCGCCTCCATGACAGGCGACTTCGGCTGTGGCCAATCACAGGACAATCAGCTCTCTGGGAGGGAGGGAGGGGTTTTCCCTGCAAAGTCGCTTGACTTTACAGAGAGATCCGACTTGGAGGCGGCTTCCATTGATTTCTATGGTACAGGTCGCCTACCAAGTCGGATCAAAGTAGTACAGGGAGTACGCTCTGAAGTCGGAGCGACTTCAGTAGTGTCGATTAAGACGCTAGCGTTCACTCCCATTGAATCTATTTCTGGGGCGACTTGGGGCGACTTGAGGGTGTACAAGTCGGATCCCAAGTCGCCCCAGTGTGAACCGACCCTTACTGAACTGCACTAGATAAAAATCAGGTCTCCTAACCTGCCAAGGCAGGACTGTGCTGTTTTGGCAGAGCTGTGTAAACCTCAGGACTGGATAGACAGAAATGCAACTTTTCTTGGTAAAACAGCTCCCTAGTATGTATTTCCTCCTGTGTATTTTAGCTATTTGCCTGGAGTTTAGCATTAAATGTTCAGGTAGATAGAGGGCTGAAATAAAAAAGGCTTTTATAACGTTGTATTTGAGCAACTTAAAATACACATGACCCCCTGTCACTCTGAAATTAGAGTCATGCTCATTTTGGATGGCCTCATGACGAATCATCTGTAATGTTTAACTGTTGAGAGTCTACAAAGATTGCATCACGGCCCGGTTACACACAGTGACTTAGGAATAAAAATAAACTCCCAACACACAGAGAAAAAGCGAAACGCTACTCTAGGTGGGGATTCCCTTTACGAAATGCTGCAACGTTGTTTGTTTTTCCACTGTGAGTACATCGTACATTCCTCATCTTCCTCTTGACCTGATACCACATACGAAATCCGCTTCTTTGTTTCACCCGACACCCCCTGCGGTGACTGACAGGGAGGAAATAGATGACAGATGTCTGAATCTGCTCCCCAAATCTCGCTCTTGTATAGGTTTTTCTCACCGAGGAGGAGACGGAAGCTGGGGCACCTCGCTGCGGTACGATGTAAGAACAGGACGTCCTCCGTGCATTTTCTGTTCAGTCTTTTCCACTTCGTCATTCAGCGCCTAAACCGTCTTCACGTCCCCCCCCCCCCACACTTCCTTCCTGAGCCTGATGGCTTCCTTTCCTCACCAGATACTCTTGTGTGAACCTTATTCCGGCTAATTAAATAAGACTGCATTTTATCTTTCCTCGTTCCCTCTGGGAGAAGACAGTTATTATCACTAGCAAGTATAGCAGCCACTAGTGATAATCGGAAGAGAATCCAGCAGGCTGGTTGTACCCAATTGTATAGATCGATCAACTTGGTACTAGGCTTGCGCAATTCATTTCGTAACGAATTGAGATTCGGACGAATTTTGCATCTTTCGGACATTCGGATGCATCCGAATAAAAAAATAACGAATTTCAACGAATACGGAAGAAATGATAGCGGATATAACGAATGAATTCGACATGATTCGGTAATTCGTTAAAGATCTAATGAAACAAAAGGTCAACTCAAAGTAAATCGTACAGTCCAGTCAGCTGATTAATTTTGTGCTGGAGGTTGGATTACTGGCAAAGTGCATTCCTGAGAACTAAGGATGAGCTCCGGCGTGTTCGCACAGCCCATGTGCAGAGCCCACCAGGAAGTGGGCACGGCGCTGCGCTAATCACAGGCAGTGAGACATTTCCCGATGCGCGGCTGCAGAGATCGGGAAATGTCTCACTGCCTGTGATTAGCGCAGAGCCGTGCCGACTTCCTGGCGGGCTCTGCACGTGGCCGGTGCTAACACGCCTGAGCTCATCTTTACTGAGAACTGAGTGAGAAGGGTGTTGTATTGTATTTGAGCAGAGGAGAAGAGATATTGTCATTGTGTGTGTTAATAGATTCAATGAACAAACAACTTTCCAAACTACGAATCGTTATCACGAATCAATATACATACATAAATATCGAATTTCAATGAATACAAAAGAAATTATAGCAGATACGAATGAATTTGACATGATTCGGAAATTCGTTAAAGATCTAATGAAACAAAAGTTCAGCTCAAAGTAAATCTTACAGTCCAATCAGCTGATTAATTTTGTGCTGGAAGTTGGATTACTGGCAAAGTGCATTCCTGAGAACTGAGTGAGAAGGGTGTTGTATTGTATTTGAGCAGAGGAGAAGAGATATTGTCATTGTGTGTGTTAAAAGATTCAATAAACAAATGACTTTCCAAACTATGAATCATTATCACGAATATATATATATATACATACATAAATATCAAATTTTAACTAATACGAACAAAATTATAGCGCATATAACGCATGAATTCAACATGATTCGAGATTAACGACACTCTACAGAAATAACAAATTATCCGAAAACGTATTAACGTAACATAACGAATATAACAGAACGAAATTATGTATATTACGAATGACAACGAACCAAAATTCAATGAAATTTTCCATTGTGCACAAGTCTACTTGGTACATTCAGCCTGCCTGCTCAACCGGCCAAGATTCGAACCGTGTATGGCTGGCCAGCCCGCCAGCCTGCCAAAGGATCCTCTGTCAGCCTTCCTTCTCCCTGTCCTGCTTCTGAGTTCAGAATCTTTAGCCGCTTAATTGGCTGGGCCATGATGATGTCACTCCCGCTCACATGCATGTCATATCATCATGGCACAGAGCGGTGACGCACATGTATGGTGCATGTGCACAGTTCAATATATATTAACACTGACAGGCAGGGAGAAGCAGTAATGACAGAAGAGACCGATAGGGTCACTTATGTTACAAACATCCTGTCATTCTTCTTTTTATTTTTTGAGTTTAATTCCACTAAGTTTAAAGGGGTTGTAAAGTCTCATGGTTTTTTCCCCTTCATGCATTCTATGCATGAAGGTGAAAAACCTTCTTTGCTGCAGCTGCCGCTGCCGCTGCCCCCAGAGCCACCCCCCCTTTTTTTTTCTTACCTGAACTCGTCCAGAGACGAGCACAAGCCCAGCAGCTGCAGCCACTGTCTCTATCCTCATTGGATAGATTGATAGCAGGAGGAGCCATTGGCTCCTGTCGCTGTCAATCAAATCCAGTGACACAAGAGTGGGGGGCAGGGCCAAGTCCTGCTGTCTGTGTCAATGGACACAGCAGGGTGACTCGGGTGCCCCAATGGAAAGCGGGACTCCATGGGGGCCCCCCGATGAAAGGGAGGGGCCAGGAGCGCCACTGAGGAACCCCGGAAGAAGAGGATTGGGCTGCTCTGTGCAAAACCCTTGCACAGAGCAGGTAAGTATGACATGTTTGTTATTTTTATTTAAAAATATGCAAACCTTTACAACCCCTTTAATGTACTCTGCAATAAAAAAATGAATAAAGTGATATTATGGAGGTACCCAAACAGGTTTGCTAATGAGCTGCTGCTCTGTGTGTCCATTTACACATGGAGCGTGGCTCGGCCTCACCTCTGCTCTCTCCTCACTGGCTCACTGGCTGTGATTAACAGAAGGGGGAAACCAATGGCTCCAGCTGCTGTCTCACCTATTGAGGAGGAAGAGACCCGGGAGAGCCGCTGCTCCTATGCACATCCCTGGATCAGGATGGGGTTCAGCTAAGTATTACAGGGGGGCTGGGGGGCTGCTGCACACAGAAGGTTTTTTACCTTTATGCATGAAGGTAAAAAAACTTGAGCCTTTAGAGCCACTTTAAAGTGGGGTTCCACCCAAAAAAAACAAAAATACCTGAAAAATTCTAAAAAAAACCCCAAAAAAAATTTGGATATTTTTTTTTTTTTTACTTACCTCTAAATGCCTGTTGCTAGGTGGTCCCACGTAGTCTGCCTCTTCCTTTGCCTGGGCTGGTGACATCACTTTCCCCTCGGCACAGGAAGGGCTCGGCTCTGCTCCCTCCTGTCAATCATCTGGGACCCATTACAGGTCCCAGGTGATTGAGCAGCCAATCACGGCGTGCGGCACAGCTCGCGCATGCGCAGTGGGTGCCAGGCTGTGAAGCCACAGCCCGGCGCCCACAGTTGAAATGCCGGCGCCGACGAACGGAGGGGGGGGGACGAGCGGGGCTTCGATCCCCCGCATCGCTGGACCCAGGGACAGGTAAGTGTCCAATTAAAAGTCAGAAGCTGCAGTATTTATAGCTGCTGACTTTTAATTTTTTTTTTTTTTAATGGACCCCCTGGGTGGAACTCCTCTTTAAGATCTAAAGCCAATTTTTTTATTCTTTTATTTTTATTTTTTTTATTTGGATTGTAGAAGGGTTGGAACCCTTGTCAGGTTTATATTACTCTCCGTGTCCCTGCTGGGGAGAGTTGCTCTTAATTTGTCTTGAGGGAAAATCCAATTTTTTACAGTTGTCACATAAAAAAGCGGTGTAAGTAAATCTCCCGGTGACAACTATCTAAGAAGTGATTTCCCCCACACTGGAGACATTTCTTCTCACTTTAGAGACATTTCCATTGGCAGACCACAATAATACTGCAGGAGAGATTCCCCCATTAACACACTGACTGTGTTGATGGGAGAATCGAGCGTTTTTTTTTTTTTTTTTTTTTTTTTACGGATGAGAAAAATTCATCATCTATGGCTTACCTAAGTGAAGGGAAATCTCCCCAATGGGACACAGAAAGCAAAAGAAAAAAGGTTTTTGACCATTCCCTTATCTTTCATCCATGCACACTTGTTGTTCAGCTAAGATTCATGGAATTCTGGCCTTTAGGTGTGGATGGAGGGCACAGGTGCACCATCCAGCTCTGGTCAAAGTCTATGAGATGCTGACAGCTGCTGAATGGGGTTGGATGGTGCACTGAGTGTTGCAAACACATAGGACAGTGTGCAACCAGGGATGAATGCCTGGAACGTAAGAAGCCTGTATCTGTCCCGGGGGAACTTACTGTCGTAAACATAAGTACCGCTCAGTACTCGTGAAAATACTTGGTAACGGTGCAACCCCAGTATGTAGGAGCCAACCTCTCTTTTTTCACTCCTAATGGAGCGTACACACGGTCGGACTTTTCGACCGGACTGGTCTGACGGACGCCGACGGACCAAATCCGGCGGACAATCTGATCATGTGTGGGCTTCACCGGACCTTCAGCGGACTTTTCCAGTCACAAAGCTGACGGACTTTAGATTTGGAACATGCTTCAAATCTTTACGTTGTAACTCCGCCGGACCCAGAAATCCGCTCGTCTGTATGCTAATCCAACGGACAAAAACCGACGCTAGGGCAGCTATTGGCTACTGGCTATCAACTTCCTTACTTTAGTCCGGTCGTACGTCATCACGTACGAATCCGTCAGACTTTGGTGTGATCGTGTGTAGGCAAGTCCTTTCGTTAGAAAGTCCGTCGGAAGTCCGTCAAAAGTCCGTTGAAAGTCCGCTGGAAAGTTTGTCAGACCAGTCCGGTCGAAAAGTCCGCCCGTGTGTACGCGGCATTAGATGAACTATAGACTATGGGAGGTGTAGTGTACATAGAGCAGTGCATGATTGCAACTAACATTCACTGCTTCTTCCAAACTTATGTGAGAGAGAAAAGGAGATGTTTGGGAGCTCACTGAGGATGTTACAAGGAGAAAAATAAACACAGTAAGAAATTTTTTCATGAAAAATAAATTTCAGGACCATTACGTAGTGGATGTGTATGGATTATCTTTGAAAAAAATAAGGATATTGTTTAGTGTCACTAAAGGTATTGAACCCAAAACCAAAAATGTAATATTTTTCACCTTACCAATCATTAGAAGTGGTGGCTTCATTTGTTTTCTTTTTTGAGGCTTTCCCCCCCTCTGTTTTCAACGGGTGATCTGGCCAGTAACACACCTCCTGTATTAGAGTGCCCCCACTCTGGATGAAGGAGAACAGGGGGCCAGTGGTGGCTGGTGCTAAACTTTTTTTTGGGGGGAGGCAAACAGACGCCCCCCTCAGGTCAGCACTCATCCCTCCATTGTTGTGGCACCGCAGCTTCCGCGACTTCTCCTCCCGGCCAACCTGATCTGCCTCCTGTCCTGATTGGCCGGGAGGAGAACCCGGAAGACAATGGCGAACAATGATTCGCTAGTGTCACAAGTGGATGGGTTCTGTGCCCCGAGCCCAACCTTTTTCAAGCCAATTAGAGCCTCGGGCTCTAATTACGTGGCTTGAAAAAAACCCTCATAGGAACCTATGAGTCCGGCTCCCCGCATGCATCTCCGCACCTGCAGGGGGCACCTTTGGACAGTAGCATTGTCAGTCAGGGGGGAGGGGAGTGCTAGATGTACTAGCAGATTTAAATGCACTAACAAATTGAAGCTGAATTCCAGCTAACGCTTTATAATCAGTTTCAGCAAACAGTTTTTTTCCTTTTATGATAAAGGTTTTACATATTTATGGATAATAAGAAAAAAAAAGGAAAAGCTTGAAGGTTCGGACTTTAAAGGCAATTTGGATCACATGACATATATAAAAAATATAAATTTAATGCATAGGGGCTAACTCATCTGATATGGTGTAACAATTCACTTTTATAGTGTTTGGCCTATGTGGCCTATATTCTACACATATGTAAATACATGTTTTTAAGTCCTATGTTTTGCTTTTTGCAAATTTTTATATATTTTTATATATTTCATGTGGTCCAAATTGCCTTTAAAGTCCGAACCTTCAATGTTTTCCTTTTTTTTCTTATCCTCAAATATTATTGATGTGGCAATGGAATGATTTCAATATTTACAGTCTGGTCATTTCCTGTAGTCGCATTCGCAGTCTGGTTATTTCCTGTAGTCGCATCCCCAGTCTCCGGTTATCTCCTGTAGTCACATTCGCAGTCTGGTCATTTCCCGTAGTCGCATTCGCAGTCTCTGGTTATCTCCTGTAGTCGCATTCGCAGTCTGGTCATTTCCTGTAGTCGCATTCGCAGTCTGGTTATTTCCTGTAGTCACATCCCCAGTCTCTGGTTATTTCCTGCAGTCGCATTCGCAGTCTGGTCATTTCCCGTAGTCGCATTCACAGTCTCTGGTCATTTCCTGTAGTCGCATTCGCAGTCTGGTCATTTCCTGTAGTCGCATTCGCAGTCTCTGGTTATCTCCTGTAGTCGCATCCCCAGTCTCTGGTCATTTCCTGTAGTCGCATTCGCAGTCTAGTCATTTCCTGTAGTCGCATTCGCAGTCTCTGGTTATCTCCTGTAGTCGCATTCGCAGTCTGGTCATTTCCTGTAGTCGCATTCGCAGTCTCTGGTTATCTCCTGTAGTCGCATTCGCAGTCTGGTCATTTCCTGTAGTCGCATCCCCAGTCTGGTCATTTCCTGTAGTCGCATCCCCAGTCTCTGGTTATTTCCTGTAGTCGTATTCGCAGTCTGGTCATTTCCTGTAGTCGCATTCGCAGTCTCTGGTTATCTCCTGTAGTCGCATTCGCAGTCTGGTCATCTCCTGTAGTCTCATTCGCAGTCTCTGGTTATCTCCTGTAGTCGCATTCGCAGTCTGGTCATTTCCTGTAGTCGCATTCGCAGTCTCTGGTTATCTCCTGTAGTCGCATTCGCAGTCTGGTCATTTCCTGTAGTCGCATTCGCAGTCTGGTCATTTCCTGTAGTCGCATTCGCAGTCTGGTTATTTCCTGTAGTCGCATTCGCAGTCTGGTCATTTCCTGTAGTCGCATCCCCAGTCTGGTCATTTCCTGTAGTCGCATCCCCAGTCTCTGGTTATTTCCTGTAGTCGCATTCGCAGTCTGGTCATTTCCTGTAGTCGCATTCGCAGTCTCTGGTTATCTCCTGTAGTCGCATCCCCAGTCTCTGGTTATTTCCTGTAGTTGCATTCGCAGTCTCTGGTTATCTCCTGTAGTTGCATTCGCAGTCTCTGGTTATCTCCTGTAGTCGCATCCCCAGTCTCTGGTTATTTCCTGTAGTCGCATTCGCAGTCTCTGGTTATCTCCTGTAGTCGCATCCCCAGTCTCTGGTTATTTCCTGTAGTCGCATTCGCAGTCTCTGGTTATCTCCTGTAGTCGCATTCGCAGTCTCTGGTTATTTCCTGTAGTCGCATCCCCAGTCTCTGGTTATTTCCTGTAGTCGCATTCGCAGTCTGGTTATTTCCTGTAGTCGCATTCGCAGTCTCTGGTTATCTCCTGTAGTCGCATCCCCAGTCTCTGGTTATTTCCTGTAGTCGCATTCGCAGTCTGGTCATTTCCTGTAGTCTCATTCGCAGTCTCTGGTTATCTCCTGTAGTCACATCCCCAGTCTCTGGTTATTTCCTGTAGTCGCATTCGCAGTCTGGTTATCTCCTCAGTCAGCAGCGGAAA
Organism: Lithobates septentrionalis; assembly: GCA_037952835.1. NCBI lineage: Eukaryota > Metazoa > Chordata > Amphibia > Anura > Ranidae > Lithobates > Lithobates septentrionalis. The sequence continues at coordinate 2,993,273 of JBBDGP010000626.1, read as the reverse complement.
AAAGCCGCCCGCCGCACCGCACGAAAACCCCGTCCTCCCGGATTATTTCAGCTCCCAGCACCGCGGCCAGCCCCTGCCAAGCAGACCTCGGCTTAGGCTGAGAGAGGCTCTGTCAGCAGGGAGGGGCGGGGCAGGGAGCTCCACTGACGCTCTGACCCTGCCCTGCCCCGCCCCTCCTCATGTAGTCTGAGTCTGTTCCTAATTAGAGCGTCTCTCCTGCACTTCTGAGAGCTCCGCTCTGGACCACAAAGATCACCGCCCCTACCGACGGAAGCCCCGCCCCCTACCGACGAAAGCCCCGCCCCTACCGACGAAAGCCCCGCCCCTACCGACGAAAGCTCCGCCCCTGGACCTCTGAGAGCGGGAGGTGAGCCCGACTGGTCAGGTAGGTCCTTCTGCCTACATTATATACACGGCCTGTAGACCCCTTTTTTCCCTAAACCATCCCTGGAAATGTTGTTTACCCCCCTGTATAGCTGTGCATTGCTGAAAATTTAAATTTTAAAACTGGCTACCTGGTCATCTCCTGTAGTCGCATCCCCAGTCTCTGGTTATCTCCTGTAGTCGCATTCGCAGTCTGGTCATTTCCCGTAGTCGCATTCGCAGTCTCTGGTTATCTCCTGTAGTCGCATTCGCAGTCTGGTCATTTCCTGTAGTCGCATCCCCAGTTTCTGGTTATTTCCTGTAGTCGCATTCGCAGTCTGGTCATTTCCTGTAGTCGCATTCGCAGTCTGGTTATTTCCTGTAGTCGCATCCCCAGTCTCTGGTTATTTCCTGTAGTCGCATTCGCAGTCTGGTCATTTCCCGTAGTCGCATTCGCAGTCTCTGGTCATTTCCTGTAGTCGCATTCGCAGTCTGGTCATTTCCTGTAGTCGCATTCGCAGTCTCTGGTTATCTCCTGTAGTCGCATCCCCAGTCTCTGGTCATTTCCTGTAGTCGCATTCGCAGTCTGGTCATTTCCTGTAGTCGCATTCGCAGTCTCTGGTTATCTCCTGTAGTCGCATTCGCAGTCTGGTCATTTCCTGTAGTCGCATTCGCAGTCTCTGGTTATCTCCTGTAGTCGCATTCGCAGTCTGGTCATTTCCTGTAGTCGCATCCCCAGTCTGGTCATTTCCTGTAGTCGCATCCCCAGTCTCTGGTTATTTCCTGTAGTCGCATTCGCAGTCTGGTCATTTCCTGTAGTCGCATTCGCAGTCTCTGGTTATCTCCTGTAGTCGCATTCGCAGTCTGGTTATTTCCTGTAGTCGCATTCGCAGTCTGGTCATTTCCTGTAGTCGCATCCCCAGTCTGGTCATTTCCTGTAGTCGCATCCCCAGTCTCTGGTTATTTCCTGTAGTCGCATTCGCAGTCTGGTCATTTCCTGTAGTCGCATTCGCAGTCTCTGGTCATTTCCTGTAGTCACATTCGCAGTCTCTGGTTATTTCCGGTAGTCACATTCGCAGTCTCTGGTTATCTCCTGTAGCCGCATTCGCAGTCTCTGGTTATTTCCTGTAGTCGCATCCCCAGTCTCTGGTTATTTCCTGTAGTCGCATTCGCAGTCTGGTTATTTCCTGTAGTCGCATTCGCAGTCTCTGGTTATCTCCTGTAGTCGCATCCCCAGTCTCTGGTTATTTCCTGTAGTCGCATTCGCAGTCTGGTCATTTCCTGTAGTCTCATTCGCAGTCTCTGGTTATCTCCTGTAGTCACATCCCCAGTCTCTGGTTATTTCCTGTAGTCGCATTCGCAGTCTGGTTATCTCCTGTAGTCGCATTCGCAGTCTCTGGTTATTTCCTGTAGTCGCATCCCCAGTCTCTGGTCATCTCCTGTAGTCGCATTCGCAGTCTCTGGTTATCTCCTGTAGTCGCATCCCTAGTCTCTGGTTATTTCCTGTAGTCGCATTCGCAGTCTGGTTATTTCCTGTAGTCGCATTCGCAGTCTCTGGTTATCTCCTGTAGTCGCATCTCCAGTCTCTGGTTATTTCCTGTAGTCACATTCGCAGTCTGGTCATTTCCTGTAGTCGCATTCGCAGTCTCTGGTTATCTCCTGTAGTCGCATTCGCAGTCTGGTCATTTCCTGTAGTCGCATTCGCAGTCTCTGGTTATCTCCTGTAGTCGCATTCGCAGTCTGGTCATTTCCTGTAGTCGCATCCCCAGTCTGGTCATTTCCTGTAGTCGCATCCCCAGTCTCTGGTTATTTCCTGTAGTCGCATTCGCAGTCTGGTCATTTCCTGTAGTCGCATTCGCAGTCTCTGGTTATCTCCTGTAGTCGCATTCGCAGTGTGGTTATTTCCTGTAGTCGCATTCGCAGTCTCTGGTTATCTCCTGTAGTCGCATTCGCAGTCTGGTCATTTCCTGTAGTCGCATTCGCAGTCTCTGGTTATCTCCTGTAGTCACATCCCCAGTCTCTGGTTATTTCCTGTAGTCGCATTCGCAGTCTGGTTATCTCCTGTAGTCGCATTCGCAGTCTCTGGTTATTTCCTGTAGTCGCATCCCCAGTCTCTGGTCATCTCCTGTTGTCGCATTTGCAGTCTCTGGTTATCTCCTGTAGTCGCATTCGCAGTCTCTGGTTATCTCCTGTAGTCGCATCCCTAGTCTCTGGTTATTTCCTGTAGTCGCATTCGCAGTCTGGTTATTTCCTGTAGTCGCATTCGCAGTCTCTGGTTATCTCCTGTAGTCGCATCTCCAGTCTGGTTATTTCCTGTAGTCACATTCGCAGTCTGGTCATTTCCTGTAGTCGCATTCGCAGTCTCTGGTTATCTCCTGTAGTCGCATTCGCAGTCTGGTCATTTCCTGTAGTCGCATTCGCAGTCTCTGGTTATCTCCTGTAGTCGCATTCGCAGTCTGGTCATTTCCTGTAGTCGCATCCCCAGTCTGGTCATTTCCTGTAGTCGCATCCCCAGTCTGGTCATTTCCTGTAGTCGCATCCCCAGTCTCTGGTTATTTCCTGTAGTCGCATTCACAGTCTGGTCATTTTCTGTAGTCGCATTCGCAGTCTCTGGTTATCTCCTGTAGTCGCATTCGCAGTCTCTGGTTATCTCCTGTAGTCACATCCCCAGTCTCTGGTTATTTCCTGTAGTCCCATTCGCAGTCTGGTTATTTCCTGTAGTCTCATTCGCAGTCTCTGGTTATCTCCTGTAGTCGCATTCGCAGTCTCTGGTTATCTCCTGTAGTCGCATTCGCAGTCTCTGGTTATCTCCTGTAGTCGCATTTGCAGTCTCTGGTTATCTCCTGTAGTCGCATCCCCAGTCTCTGGTTATTTCCTGTAGTCGCATTCGCAGTCTGGTTATTTCCTGTAGTCGCATTCGCAGTCTCTGGTTATCTCCTGTAGTCGCATCCCTAGTCTCTGGTTATTTCCTGTAGTCGCATTCGCAGTCTGGTCATTTCCTGTAGTCTCATTTGCAGTCTCTGGTTATCTCCTGTAGTCACATCCCCAGTCTCTGGTTATTTCCTGTAGTCGCATCCCCAGTCTCTGGTCATCTCCTGCAGTCGCATTCGCAGTCTCTGGTTATCTCCTGTAGTCGCATTCGCAGTCTCTGGTTATCTCCTGTAGTCGCATCCCTAGTCTCTGGTTATTTCCTGTAGTCGCATTCGCAGTCTGGTTATTTCCTGTAGTCGCATTCGCAGTCTCTGGTTATCGCCTGTAGTCGCATCTCCAGTCTCTGGTTATTTCCTGTAGTCACATTCGCAGTCTGGTTATTTCCTGTAGTCGCATTCGCAGTCTCTGGTTATCTCCTGTAGTCGCATCCCCAGTCTCTGGTCATCTCCTGTAGTCGCATTTGCAGTCTCTGGTCATCTCCTGTTGTCGCATCCCCAGTCTCTGGTTATTTCCTGTAGTCGCATTCGCAGTCTGGTTATCTCCTGTAGTCGCATCCCCAGTCTCTGGTCATCTCCTGTAGTCGCATTTGCAGTCTCTGGTTATTTCCTGTAGTCGCATTCACAGTCTGGTTATTTCCTGTAGTCGCATTCGCAGTTCTGTTATTTCCTGTAGTCGCATTCGCAGTCTCTGGTTATCTCCTGTAGTCGCATCCCCAGTCTCTGGTCATCTCCTGCAGTCGCATTCGCAGTCTCTGGTTATCTCCTGTAGTCGCATTCGCAGTCTCTGGTTATCTCCTGTAGTCGCATCCCCAGTCTCTGGTTATTTCCTGTAGTCGCATTCGCAGTCTGGTTATTTCCTGTAGTCGCATTCGCAGTCTCTGGTTATCTCCTGTAGTCGCATCCCCAGTCTCTGGTTATTTCCTGTAGTCGCATTCGCAGTCTGGTTATTTCCTGTAGTCGCATTCGCAGTCTCTGGTTATTTCCTGTAGTCGCATCCCCAGTCTCTGGTCATCTCCTGTAGTCGCATTTGCAGTCTCTGGTCATCTCCTGTTGTCGCATCCCCAGTCTCTGGTTATTTCCTGTAGTCGCATTCGCAGTCTGGTTATCTCCTGTAGTCGCATCCCCAGTCTCTGGTCATCTCCTGTAGTCGCATTTGCAGTCTCTGGTTATTTCCTGTAGTCGCATTCACAGTCTGGTTATTTCCTGTAGTCGCATTCGCAGTTCTGTTATTTCCTGTAGTCGCATTCGCAGTCTCTGGTTATCTCCTGTAGTCGCATCCCCAGTCTCTGGTCATCTCCTGCAGTCGCATTCGCAGTCTCTGGTTATCTCCTGTAGTCGCATTCGCAGTCTCTGGTTATCTCCTGTAGTCGCATCCCCAGTCTCTGGTTATTTCCTGTAGTCGCATTCGCAGTCTGGTTATTTCCTGTAGTCGCATTCGCAGTCTCTGGTTATCTCCTGTAGTCGCATCCCCAGTCTCTGGTTATTTCCTGTAGTCGCATCCCCAGTCTCTGGTCATCTCCTGTAGTCGCATTCGCAGTCTGGTTATCTCCTGTAGTCGCATCCCCAGTCTCTGGTCATCTCCTGTAGTCGCATTTGCAGTCTCTGGTTATTTCCTGTAGTCGCATTCGCAGTCTGGTTATTTCCTGTAGTCGCATTCGCAGTTCTGTTATTTCCTGTAGTCGCATTCGCAGTCTCTGGTTATTTCCTGTAGTCGCATCCCCAGTCTCTGGTCATCTCCTGTAGTCGCATTCGCAGTCTCTGGTTATCTCCTGTAGTCGCATTCGCAGTCTCTGGTTATCTCCTGTAGTCGCATCCCCAGTCTCTGGTTATTTCCTGTAGTCGCATTCGCAGTCTGGTTATCTCCTGTAGTCGCATCCCCAGTCTCTGGTCATCTCCTGTAGTCGCATTTGCAGTCTCTGGTTATTTCCTGTAGTCGCATTCGCAGTCTGGTTATTTCCTGTAGTCGCATTCGCAGTTCTGTTATTTCCTGTAGTCGCATTCGCAGTCTCTGGTTATTTCCTGTAGTCGCATCCCCAGTCTCTGGTCATCTCCTGTAGTCGCATTCGCAGTCTCTGGTTATCTGCTGTAGTCGCATTCGCAGTCTCTGGTTATCTCCTGTAGTCGCATCCCCAGTCTCTGGTTATTTCCTGTAGTCGCATTCGCAGTCTGGTTATTTCCTGTAGTCGCATTCGCAGTCTCTGGTTATTTCCTGTAGTCGCATCCCCAGTCTCTGGTTATTTCCTGTAGTCGCATTCGCAGTCTGGTTATTTCCTGTAGTCGCATTCGCAGTCTCTGGTTGTCTCCTGTAGTCGCATCCCCAGTCTCTGGTTATTTCCTGTAGTCGCATTCGCAGTCTTTGGTCATCTCCTGTAGTCGCATCCCCAGTCTCTGGTTATCTCCTGTTGTCGCATTCGCAGTCTCTGGTTATCTCCTGTAGTTGCATCTGTAGTCTCTGGTCATCTCCTGTAGTCATTTATGATATCTATGGCTATGAATATTTCTTGAATCCATATTGAACACTATATTTGATTGGCTGTTTGCTTCTGCTTAGGCCTGGCAAACACGCACAATCGCACATGATGATGACTTCATCATCATGTGCGTGATTGTGCGTGTGTGCCAAGCAGAAGCAGCCAATCAAATATAGTGCTCAATATGGATTAAATAAATAGTGGGAAGAATGCCCCTTACATTGGTGGTCAGTGGGAAGAATGTTTCTATACATTGGTGGTCAGTGAGAAGAATGTTCCTTACATTGGTGGTCAGTGGGAAGAATGTTTCTATACATTGGTGGTCAGTGAGAAGAATGTTCCTTACATTGGTGATCAGTGAGAAGAATGTTCCTTACATTGGTGGTCAGTGGGAAGAATGTTTCTATACATTGGTGGTCAGTGAGAAGAATGTTCCTTACATTGGTGGTCAGTGAGAAGAATGTTCCTATACATTGGTGGTCAGTGAGAAGAATGTTCCTTACATTGGTGGTCAGTGGGAAGAATGCCCCTTACATTGGTGATCAGTGAGAAGAATGTTCCTTACATTGGTGGTCAGTGAGAAGAATGTTCCTTACATTGGTGATCAGTGAGAAGAATGTTCCTTACATTGGTGATAAGTGAGAAGAATGTTCCTTACATTGGTGGTCAGTGAGAAGAATGTTCCTGACATTGGTGGTCAGTGGGAAGAATGTTCCTTACATTGTCAGTGAGAAGAATGTTCCTTACATTGTCAGTGAGAAGAATGTTCCTTACATTGGTGATCAGTGAGAAGAATGTTCCTTACATTGGTGATCAGTGAGAAGAATGTTCCTTACATTGGTGGTCAGTGAGAAGAATGTTCCTTACATTGGTGGTCAGTGAGAAGAATGTTCCTTACATTGGTGGTCAGTGAGAAGAATGTTCCTGACATTGGTGGTCAGTGGGAAGAATGTTCCTTCCATTGGTGGTCAGTGGGAAGAATGTTCCTTACATTGGTGGTCAGTGAGAAGAATGTCTCTTACATTGGTGATCAGTGGGAAGAATGTTCCTTACATTGGTGATCAGTGAGAAGAATGTTCCTGACATTGGTGGTCAGTGAGAAGAATGTTCCTGACATTGGTGGTCAGTGAGAAGAATGTTCCTTACATTGGTGATCAGTGAGAAGAATGTTCCTTACATTGGTGATCAGTGAGAATTATATAAAGTTAAGAAAAATAATTTAAAAAAAAATGTAAAGCACCCCCATGATCCCCGCACATGCTCTATATGAAAAGCTTTATTTAGGATGAGCACATGTATGTAAACATGTGTCTATAGACGCAAATGCTGGACACGGGAGCCCACCTGCAAGGAAACCCCCCCCCCCCCCCGGGAGAGCGCTTCTCCTAGGGAGTTATCTGATGTGGGGAGGAGCCACGAGAGCCACCCCCAGATGTCGAGGTTCGGGGCCACTCTGTGCGAAACGAGCTGCACAGTGAAGGTAAGTATGATATGTTTGTTATTTAAAAAAACAAAAAAAAAACGAGCCTTTACAATCACTTTAATTTTGGAAAGGTACCGTTGTTGCACTTTCTTTAATGTAATTCTGTGACGAACGCATGTAGTGTGGGTAGTGCAAAATGTAGGTGGGGATTTGTGTGGGTGTGGCTTGAGTGTGGGTGGGAACACATGAGCGGGGACAGGGGGCCCCAGGATCTCCTATTGCCCGGGGGCCCCATGAGTTGTCAGTCCGCCCCTGCCAGCAGCACTTTCTGCTTGCCATCTCCAAGCTGTCACTTCTGATTATTGCTGGATGCCTGTCTCAGTGGCTCCACCTCCACTCACCCCCAAGCTGGGAGTCCGTGCACGTTGCTGCTGACTGTGGGAATATCTCGCAAATCGTGCGAGTGAGATATCGAGAGAAAGGATTTGGAGTAAATATTTTTAGGGAGCTGAAGAGGCCCATGATGTTTGCGCCACCTCCATGTGAACTAGCCAATCCCATCTGTGCCTGCACTGGCAGCCCCATCCATATTTCTGTGGACACACACAGCGCTGTGCTGGAAGTATGGAGGGTGTGCAGTAGGTGGTAAATTAGAGGACACACACAAACACACTAGAGTCTGCAAAATTCGTGAGTCCACTGTACAACCCCCCACCACCACCATGGCAATGGCATATGCCCCTCCTTCTGATTCTCTAAATGAAAAAGACTCACTCTGAAAAGCAATTCATACATGGATTGCTTTTCAGAGGCATTTAACAGGTGGTGAAGAGGTGATATGTTGCCACCTCACCACCTATTTTAACCCTCTAAATCGAGGGTTGGCAACCCATTAACTGCAATCTACCCTTCAATTACGGCCAGGGTAGATCTGCGATTGTGCTTGGCCGACCCCCAGAGCGCTCCTCCCACATTGCAGAGCAGCGTATGGAAGGAACTACCTTGTATGCTGCGCTGATCTAGGCCGGCCCTTCTATCACATCCATCCCAGGCGCTTGTGTGTGGCATTACATGGGATGGATGAGAGAGGAGGGTTGACCAGGATCAGAGCTCCAGGAGAAAGAAGTCATCTGTCGTCGGCAGTTCACTTCTCTGTATGTGGGGAAAAATTCTGCTTTCCTGTGAGCCCCGTACATACATATCACTGCTCTACTAACTAACCTCATCCACAGACCTACTAACTGTCACCATTCTCTGCCCTACTTACTGACACCATCCACAGCCTTACTAACCGTCACCACCCACAGTCCTACCAACTGCCACCATCCACACAGTCCTAATAACTGACACCGTCCACTGCTCTAATGAATGAGACTGTCCACTGCCCTGCTGACACCATCCACTGCTCTCTTGACCCCTATAATCTGTTCTATAAACTGCTGACTCCTATACTCTGCCCTACCTACTACTGGCCTCTTTACACTGCCCTTCCTTTACTGACCTCTACACACTACCCTACCTATTACTGACCTCTACACACCACCCTACCTATTACTGACCTTTGCACACCACCCTACCTATTGCTGACCTTTACACACCACCCTACCTATTACTGACCTCTACACACCATCCTACCTATTACTGACCTTTACACACCACCCTACCTATTGCTGACCTTTACACACCACCCTACCTATTACTGACCTCTACACACCACCCTACCTATTACTGACCTCTACACACCACCCTACCTATTACTGACCTCTACACACCACCCTACCTATTACTGACCTTTACACACCACCCTACCTATCACTGACCTCTACACACCGCCCTACCTATGACTGACCTCTACACACCACCCTACCTGTTACTGACCTCTACAAACCACCCGACCTATGACTGACCTTTACACACTGTCCTACCTATGACTGACCTCTACACACCACGCTACCTATGACTGACCTTTACACACCACCCTACCTATTACTGACCTCTACACACCACCCTACCTATTACTGACCTCTACACACCACCCTACCTATTACTGACCTTTACACACCACCCTACCTATTGCTGACCTTTACACACCACCCTACCTATTGCTGACCTCTACACACCACCCTACCTATTACTGACCTCTACACACCACCCTACCTATTACTGACCTCTACACACCACCCTACCTATTACTGACCTTTACACACCACCCTACCTATGACTGACCTCTACACACCGCCCTACCTGTTACTGACCTCTACACACCACCCTTCCTATGACCGACCTTTACACAACGCCCTACCTTTTACTGACCTGTATACGCTGCCCTGCAATTAGGCCTGAAACTAGTTTCTCACCGAAGTCAACTTTTAAGGTAAGCTAAGTTTATATTTTTACAATGACATTAGTTTTATTATAATTTTCAAGTAGATCTCCACCTCTCAAATGTTGCCTACCCCTGCTCTAAATGCTGCATCACTCCCGGTTGTGGGGAACTTGCAGCGCAGACCCTTTTATTTAAATAGGTTGTGTTTGGTGAGCGGTAGTGTAGGCTTGTGGGGGCCCCAGTGCATTACTTTGCCCGTGGGCCCATGCTGCTATTAAGATGGCCCTGCCCCTGGTAAATGGTTTGTCTCATCCCTGCAACTGATACATCTAGAAGAGAGCTTGTTCTGAGAAATAAAGCCTGAAAAAAAAAAACTAATGCAGTCATCACTGCTAAGAATTGGTAAGCTGGAATATAATAAATGTTTGCTTTTGGGTTTAATGCTGATTTAATTGTGTACGAAGACAGGAACTGCAGTTTATAATCCTGCAAGCTATTCTTGGATCTTCTTTGATAGATATGCAGAAAATTGTAATCTTATCAGGCCACTTATGCCTTGTGAGTGCCATTATAATGAGCGGATGTCACTGTTACATGTACATATTTTGTTATGCAACAGTGTAGCCCATTCGACTTCCTGCGGTGGATAACGGCAGATTAATCTGTCAGCTGGCAAATAATCCCCGTCGCGTTGGGTAAATTTGCTAATTACATTCAGTATTTAATATTGAATTGCAGAGCGCCTCAGGTCAGACTACTTGTTGTCAGAGGCCTTAAGGGGATATTTTGTAAAGTACCAAATGATTGATCCACCTATCATGAGTTTCTTCTTTACCTCCGAAAGAGTCTCCACGTTAACTCCTTGTCTACCAGGGTACATTTATAAACGTTTAGTATTCAATGGGTAAAACAAGCTCACTGCTTTAACTTGGTATTTTTCAGCCATGTTTCATGTAAAAGTGAAAGGCAAATGTAGAACTGCCCGACCACTTTTACAGTACTGATCTGATACAGTACAGTCTCGCCACTGCCAGATGTAGTTCTGAGATTCTCCTTTCTTTTTGGAAGCCCGGCGTGATGACAAACTACTACAGCTTGCCCAGTAAGAGGAGATCAGGGAACATCCATTCTCCGATCTCCTCTGTTGTAAATGAACCCGGAAGCGACAACATAGTTAAGCAAGGTATGGTCCACAATTGTCACTTTCAGAAAGTTGGTGCAATCCAGTTGTTCTATCCATCCCATCATTTGATATACAGTACATCTACTGTCAGGACCTGGATTACCTGCTGGTGCCACTGTGCTTCCCAGAGTGGAAGGCTGTAGTTTCAATGTCCAGCCAGCAGATCCCAGTAATCAATTTCCACCTGATGCTGGCTGCTGGGAGGGTATTTAGTATTTGCTCCCTACTAGTGCCTCTCGCTCCAGTGTTTTGCTTTGCTGCCATATACTGTGTGCAATTTATTCTGATCCCGACCCTGATCTTGCTCCTGCCCTGCATCCTGTACCATGCTGCCTCTTGTTTGCTCCCCTTGTTCCTGATCCCAGCCCTGGTTCCCCCTTCCCATCTGCTCCCTGCATCTCCAGTTAACCCTGTTGATCTTTGTTCCCTATTTTGTATATATTGTTTATAGTTTAGTTTATTAGGCAGGCTTTTGTCACTCAGTCTAATTTTTAGCTAGGAGTTTGCCACTGGGTTTTGGTTCACTGGGTTTGAGTGTAGCTACACAGATTTGGCCATCTCTGTTGCTGATTCCTGACATCTAGACAAAATCTACACAACACTAGCCAATCAGGTCTACCTGATTGGACACAAATTGAGTGTTTAGGTAAGCCACGCACATTTTAAATATAAAGCTATAGTATCTCACAAAAGTGAGTACACCCCTCACATTTTTGTAAATATTTTATTCTATGTTTTCATGTGACAACACTGAAAAAATGACACTTTGATACAATGTAAAGTAGTGAGTGTACAGCTTGTATAACAGTGTAAATTTGCTGTCCCCTCAAAATAACTCAACACACAGCCAATAATGTCAAAACCGCCGGCAACAAATGTGAGTACACCCCTAAGTGAAAATGTCCAAATTGTGCCCAAAGTGTCAATATTTTGTGTGGCCACTATTATTTTCCAGCACTGCCTTAACCCTCTTGGGCATGGAGGTCACCAGAGCTTCACAGGTTGCCACCGGAGTCCTCTTCCACTCCTCCATGACGACATCACGGAGCTGGTGGATGTTAGAGACCTTGCACTCCTCCACCTTCTGTTTGAGGCTGCCCCACAGATGTTCAAAAGGGTTTAGGTCTGGAGACATGCTTGGTCCATCACCTTTACCCTCAGCTTCTTTAGCAAGGCAGTGGTCATCTTGGAGGTGTGTTTGGGGTCGTTATCATGTTGGAATACTGCCCTGCGGCCCAGTCTCTGAAAGGAGGAGACCATGCTCTGCTTCAGTATGTCACAGTACATGTTGACATTCATGGTTCCCTCAATGAACTGTAGCTCCCCAGTGCCCACAGCACTCATGCAGCCCCAGACCATGACACTCCCACCACCATGCTTGACTGTAAGCAAGACACACTTGTCTTTGTACTCCTCACCTGGTTGCCGCCACACACGCTTGACACCATCTGAACCAAATAAGTTTATCTTGGTCTCATCAGACCACAGGACATGGTTCCAGTAATCCATGTCCTTAGTCTGCTTGTCTTAAGCAAACTGTTTGCGGGCTTTCTTTCATCTTTAGAAGAGGCTTCCTTCTGGGACGACAGCCATGCAGACTAATGTGATGCAGTGTGCGGCATATGGTGTGAGCACTGACAGGCTGACCCCCCACCCCTTCAACCTCTACAGCAATGCTGGCAGCACTCATATGTCTATTTCCAAAAGACAACCTCTGGATATGACGCGGAGCACGTGCACTCAACTCCTTTGGTCGATCATGGCGAGGCCTGTTCTGAGTGGAACCTGTCCTGTTAAACAACTGTATGGTCTTGGCCACTGTGCTACAGCTCAGTTTCAGGGTCTTGGCAATCTTCTTATAGCCTAGGCCATCTTTATGTAGAGCAAGAATTCTTTTTATCAGATCCTCAGAGAGCTCTTTGCCAGGAGGTGCCATGTTGAACTTCCATTGACCAGTATGAGGTTGTGAGAGTGATAACACCAAATTTAACACACCTGCTCCCCATTCACACCTGAGTCCTTTAACACTAACGAGTCACATGACACCGGGGAGGGAAAAAGGCTAATTGGGCCCAATTTGGAAGTTTTTACTTAGGGGTGTACTCACTTTTGTTGCCAGCGGTTTAGACATTAATTTCTGTGTGTTGAGTTATTTTTAGGGAACAGCAAACTTACACTGATATACAAGCTGTACACTCACTAATTTACATTGTAGCAAAGTGTCATTTCTTCAGTGTTGTCACATGAAAAGTTATAATAAAATATTTACAAAAATGTGAGGGGTGTACTCACTTTTATGAGGTACTGTAGCTACACATATTACATTCTTAGTGCTAGATCTTCAGGCAAATGCATAATGCAAGGGCCAGCCTGATTGGATGCAAATTGAATGGATCAACAGGGTAAGCCCTCATATTGCACAATTTTGGTAAATCTACAGCTGGCTGCACACTCTCCTTTAAGCTCACACATCAAAATTCGATTGTACTATCTCCTTTAAATCTATCAACAAGTATGTAGTGCAAGGCATAGTTTAGGTGGGCCCTTATATTATGCATTTGGTAAATCTAAAGATTGCACAGTAAGATTGTAATGTGAGCTTTAAATATAATGCAAAGAAGCCACAAATCTGATACCCCGCGTGTTAAATTAAGGTGAAAAGCGGCCTGGATCCCTCCCTGGCCCTGATGTGTTTCACCCTGCCCACAGGGCTATGATTAAAGTGATTGTAAACGATCACCTTGTAAAACAACCCATTCAGTTTAAAATAGAAATGAAAGGCAAAACATTTTTGTATAAATATAAAAAAAACATTTTAAATACCCTTTTTATAAGTGATCACATTCTCTCTGTTCTCATATATCGCATAAGAGCTGGGGGGAGGACAACACACCGTGCTTCCCAGGGAATGGCTGTGAAGTGGGGGCGTGTCAGGACAAATCTGATCATTGGATGAGAGCAGACGGAGTTCCCATCATAGCTAGAGAACTGACCACGGTGTGTTCTCCTGCTTAGTGCGGTCAGTTTTTAATAGGAAAGCAGGGGGACTGGCAGGATCACCAATGGTTTCACATTAAAGAAGCAATACAAAGAGAACAGGATACTTTCTCATACATGTACATGGTACATGGTACAGCAGACACATATCAGGAACATGAAGTGTTGGGGTAACAAATGCTTTGAGTCCTGTAGGCAGGGTGAAACGCATTAGTGGGCATGGCCTGGAAGGAGCCTAGGCTGGGGCCACTTTCCATCTTAATCTAACATGTGAGCTGTCAGGAGTGTGGTGTCTTTGCAATATTTTTTGCATAGCAGGCTGGAATAGGCGCTCTGACCCAAGTGTAGTGAATGACAGAAGCATATAAGATGGGTGCAAAAGTCAAATTGAGTCACGGTGAACTTTAAAGTGGTTGTAAAGTCTTAAAGCGGAGTTCCACTCAAAAATGGAACTTCCGCTTTAAGTGCTGGTGACTCCCTGACATGCCCCATTTGGCGTGTCATTTTTTGGGGGGGGGGGGGAGCAGGTACCCTGTTTTTAGAGGCACCCAGCCCCCACTTCTTCCCCTGGATCACCTCTCCCCCCTCCCTCCCTGCAATCTTCTGGGACACGTCACAGGTCCCATAATATTGCCTGGCCATTCACAGCACGCAGTGCGGCTTGCCCATGCGCAGTGCATGCCCGGCTGTGAAGCCACAGCTGGGTGCCCACAGTTAGAATGCTTGTGCCGCGGAGAGGAGAGGGAGAGGAGTGGGGCTTCCAGCACCCGCATCGCTGGACCGAGGGACAGGTGAGTGTCTGATTATTAAAAGTCAGCAGCTACACTTTTTGTAGCTTCTGACTTTGAAATGGGTGGAACTCCGCTTTAAAGAGGAGTTCCAGCCTGTATTAAAAAAATAAAATAAAAATCAGCAGCTACAAATACTGTAGCTGCTGACTTTAATTTAAGGACACTTACCTGTCCAGGGAGCCCGTGATGTCGGCACCCGAAGCCGGCCCGTACATCGCATCCGGGTGCAGGCGCCGGCATCCTTAATAAGCGACACAGGAAGTGAAACCTTGCGGCTTTACAACCTGTTTCCTACTGTGCTTTCTGAATGGTCCCGCTGTCTTTTGGGACCTGTGTCTCTAACATGGAAGTGGGAGCTGGTACCTGTTTTTGACAGGTATCTGCTCCCCCCCCCCCCCCAAAAGGTGCCAAGTGTGGCACCTGAGGGGGGGAGGAAGCAGAAAAGCAGAGCTTCCACTTTTAGGTGAAATGCCACTTTAATGTTTTTCATCTTAATACATTCTATGCATTAAGGTGAAAAAACTTCTGTGCTGCAGCTCCCCCCAGACCCCCCCCCCCCCCCTTTTTCTTACCTGAGCCTCATCCAATCCAGCAATGTGCACGAGCTCAGCGGCTCAAGCTGCTGCTTCTCTCCTCATTGGACAGATTGAGAGCAGCAGGAGCCATTGGGGGAGAGTGGGGGGGGGGGGGGCCGAGTCTCGCTGTCTGTGTCAAAGGTGCCCCCAGGGAAAGCGGTTCTCCGTGGGGGCACCCGAAAAAGAGGAGGGACCTGGAGCACCAGCAGGGCACCCCAGAAGAGGAGGATCAGGGCTGCTATGTGCAAAACCATTGCACAGAGCAGGTAATTATAGGCATGTTTGCCTAAAAATTAGGGTTTATAACCCCTTTAAATATACCCAAATAGTGCAGGAGACTGCCTGGTTGGATACAGATTAAATGAATTGTTAAGGAAGGCCCTCAAGGTATTTGTTGTACATATGTATGCCATCTCATTGCTTTCACTGACCATTGTAGAACCCAAAGTCATCTGTAAAAAATGAACATGTGATCAGTTGAATTTTTTTTCCCCAGATTTATCGAAAGATGGGATTTAAAAAAATGGCACTTTTTGTGACAAGCATTAGGGATGCCCCAGTGCGGCAAGGACACAAAGGTTTCCCATGCTCTTCTCCTTCTCCTCTCCCCTGTTTCATTATTGATGCTGCTGGCGTCACTCTCCAGCTCCCAAGGACAAACCTGAATCTCATTACTCATTTATCTCATGTCTGCGCTCTTTACAGCTGCAACTGCCGTTGCATCGATGTTCCAAGAATCCACTCCGCACAATCCTCAATAAGCCTTCGTCGTGAGTCTGTGAAAAAGGGGAAAAAAACGTACTAGAAGTGATGTCACTATGGGATTATTGCTCTCCAATACGGCTTTAAGTGAATGAATCACCACTAGCACTACCTATGGCCCCTGCGCCAGTACACAACCTTCCTGTCCGATTTAAAGGGAACTTGTCATGATAGGAATAGAAATATTAAACCCAACATAAATGCAGTGTAACAATATGACTGTTGCTACTTTTGTTGGGAAACTGTTAAATGTATCTGTTACTGTTACAATATGACTGTTGCTACCTACTTCTGTTGGGAAACTGTTACAATGTATCTTTATTCAAAATACTGTTTTTCATCAGCCAATTTCCATAAATAACACATTTCATTTTATTTGTACACATTGAAAGCAAATAAAAAAAGAGCATCCACAGATAATATCAAGCTGTGATAACTATCACCTGTTAAGTGGAATTAAAGGGGTATTAAACCCAAAACCAAAAATGTGATGTATAAAATACCATAAAAAAAAAATTAAAAAAAATAATATATAAATTGGTTGTAAAAGCTCAAGGTTTTATAGAATGCATGAAGGGAAAAAACCTTTTGTGTGCAGCAGCCACCCCTCAGCCCTCCTAAAACTTACCTGAACCCGATCCCAATCCAGCGATGTAGGCGAAAAGCCTTCGGATCTCCCGAGTCTTTCCCATTACTGTCAATCACAGCCAGTGAGCCAATGAGGAGAGAACAGGGACGGGGCCGAGCCACACTCCTTGTGTGAATGGACACGCAGAGAAGCGGCTCAGGAGAGAGCCTGCTCAAGTGCCCCCATTGCTACGGGGGCACTAGGCAGGAGGGAGGGCCTGGAGCGCCAGTGGGGGACCCAAGAAGAGGAGGATTGGGGCTGCTCTGTGCAAAACTATTACTCAGAGCAGGTAAGTATAACATGTTTGTTATTTTTTTAAATGAACCTTTAGCCTAGGTTCACACTACTGCGAATTGGATGTGGTTTCCTTGCATCCAATTCGCAATAGCAGGAGATATTGACCGGCTCTCTATGGAGCTGGTTCACACATCTCCGCTGAGGCCAGTAGTGTATTTAGGTTTTGTGCTGCCCTAGGCCTGACTAAACTCGTGCACCCCTAATTTAAATATGACCCACCCCTTCCTGTCAAGGCCACACCCCTTGCTGTTTAAGACGCCCCTTGAAGTTTTCGACTGGGGACACAAGTTCTGTGGGCCTGGGGGGGGGGGGGCAAAGGATTCCCCTAATTTGCATAGATTTCCTCTCACTTCCTGTTTGGCTATGGGGCAGGAAGTGAAGGGAAATCTCTGCAATGGGACAAGGATGGTAAAAAATAAACTGACAGGGGCAATAACCCTCCCTTACTATATCCAAAATGGGAAAAAAAAGTGTTGCATATAGTTCTACAGTTCTACTTTAAGCACAAATTTCTGATAATTTTATGGGGGAGACTAAGAAGATATAACCATGCCAATGGTTCAGCAGAAAACATATAGCACAGTGAGGAAGGTTTGTGGTCCAGGATGAGAGCACAGTCAAAATGAAAACGGCGCACCCACCCACAGTTGCGGAATGCCGGCCACCCGCATAGCGGAAGCAGTGAGGCAGCTTTATGGGGACGATAGACTAATTTGCCTCTCAGCCCAGTCCGCCCCATAAGACTGGTGCTACACTAACAGTGTAGCGCAAGCTGGCGGGGACTCTTTCTGTGCTGCCCCCCTGCAAAGTGCTGCCCTAGGCCTGGGCCTTGTCGGCCTAGGCCAGGATACAGCGTTGGCTGTGGCTCTGGTGTGAATTTGCACTGGAGCCCTGTGCGTCTTTTGGTCAGTTTCAAGTCCAAATTCAGCCAAAAATTTCTGCTGAAATCGGACCTGAAGCGGTGAACGAGGACGCACCGGACCCCTGCTGTGAGCCGCATGCGAAGATAGTGTGAACACAGCCTAAATGTCACTTTAAGTCTATTTTTACTGAAAATATGCTTGAAAAAAAAAGGGGGGGGGGGGGGAGGGTCGCAGGGGTGCTGGTCACTAACTAGCAAAACTTGGTCACTGCTACATCTCCTCTTGAGCACCTATCAATGGGGAACATTAGAGGCATAACTAGAACCTTCAGGACCCCGGTGCAAGAAACCATGAAGGGCCCTCTGACCGTTGGGCCCTTTCCATAAATCCTGGGGGCCCTTTCCATAAATCCTGGGGGCCCTTTCCATAAATCCTGGGGGCCCTTTCCATCTATCCCAGGGCCCTTTCCATCAATCCCGGGGGCCCTTTTCATCAATCCTAGGGGCCCGTTCCCGTTCCCAGGGACCTTTACCTTTGGAGAAATATCAGAAGCTAAATAACACCAGGGTATTTTTTCGAAGGTGACATAAGTGCCCAGTGTACAGCAGAAGACCGTGACTGAGAGTGTGGCAACTACAGTGCCTTGTTCTTTATTGGGATTTTATGTGATAGACCAACACAAAGTGACATATATTTGTGAAGTGGAAGGAAAATGATAAATGGCTTTCAACATTTTTTACAAATAAAGTTTTCAAAAGTGTGGGGTGCATTTGTATTCAGCCCCTTTTACTCTGATACCCCTAACTAAAATCTAGTGGAATCAATTGCCTTCAGAAGTCACCTAATTAGTAAATAAAGTCCACCTGTGTGTAATTTAATCTCAGTGAAAATACAGCTATTCTGTGAAGC
Source organism: Lithobates septentrionalis (assembly GCA_037952835.1). Taxonomy (NCBI): domain Eukaryota; kingdom Metazoa; phylum Chordata; class Amphibia; order Anura; family Ranidae; genus Lithobates; species Lithobates septentrionalis. Next base: position 2,974,755 of record JBBDGP010000626.1, on the reverse strand, counting down.
CCTCAGAGGTTTGTTAGAGAACCTTAGTGAAACAAACAGCATCATGAAGGCCAAGGAATACACCAGATCAAGACAAAGATGTGGAGACGTTTAAAGCAGGGTTAGGTTATAAAAAAAATATCCCAAGCTTTGAACATCTAACGGAGCATTGTTCAATCCATCATCCAAAAATGGCACATCTACAAACCTACCAAGACATGGCCGTCCACCTTAACTGACAGGCCGGGCAAGGAGAGCATTAATCAGAGAAGCAGCCAAAAGCTGCAGGGATTTTCTAGGTGGTACAGTATATGCAAGGTATACTTTTCCTTTACCAACTATACTCTAATGATCATCTTAAAGCCTTTAACCGCTTCCCGACCGCCCACTGTATATTGACGTCCTGTTTTTTAGAGATGGATATCTCGGTAACGGCAGCAGCTGCTGCCACAACCGAGGTATCCATCTTTAGGGCCGGCGATTCTGCACACGATAATGGTGGTCTATGCGGCGGGTTCGCCGCGAGATCACCGTTATCGGCGGCGGGAGAGGTGCCACCCCCCCTCCCGCCGCTCTCCCGCACCCTCCGCCGCTTACCGGAGCCGTCGGTAACGGCGGAGGCGATCGGGTCCTTTCACTGCGGAGGTACTGAGACGAGTGAGGCCAAGATGGCCCCCACCCGTCTCTATACCATGTGACGGCCGGAGCGACGTCATTACGACGGCTCCGCCCACTTCTCTTAAAGGCACAATTTATTTTGTGTCATTTTTTTAAACGACTTTTTTTTTTTTTTTTTTTTGCATTATAGTCTAAATATGAGATCTGAGGACTTTTTGACCCCAGATCTCATATTTAAGAGGACCTGTCATGCTTTTTTCTATTACAAGGGATGTTTACATTCCTTGTAATAGGAATAAAAGTGATCCAAATTTTTTTTTTTTAAAAAACAGTGAAAAAATAAATAAAATAAAGTAAAATAAATAATTAAAAAAAAAAAAAAATTTTTTTAAAGCGCCCTGTCCCAACGAGCTCGCGCGCAGAAGCGAACGCATACGTGAGTAGCGCCCGCATATGAAAACGGTGGTCAAACCACACATGTGAGGTATCGCCGCGACCGGTAGAGTGAGAGCAATAATTCTAGCCCTAGACCTCCTCTGTAACGCAAAACATGCAATCTGTAGAATTTTTTAAACGTCGCCTATGAAGATTTTTAAGGGTAAAAGTTTGACGCCATTCCACGAGCGGGCGCAATTTTAAAGCGTGACATGATGGGTATCAATTTACTTGGCGTAACATTATATTTCACAATATAAAAAAAAATTGGGCTAACTTTACTGTTGTCTTATTTTTTTTTTTCAAAAAGTGAATTTTTTCCAAAAAAAGTGCGCTTAGAAGACCGCTGCGCAAATACGGTGCAAAAAAAAGTATTGCAATGACCGCCATTTTATTCTCTAGGGTGTTAGAAAAAAAACAATATATAATGTTTGGGGGTTCTAAGTAATTTTCTAGCAAAAAAACCTGTTTTAAACTCTTAAACACCTAAAATCCAAAACGAGGCTGGTTTTGAAGTGGTTAAAGACTGACACCAATGAGTTTGGTGTATCTAATTCCTGTTTTTTTCAATACCTCCAGCTTCGCCATGCACTTTTTATTCAGGCTTAGTTCTACATCCCACAAACAGATCGATACCCCACTAATTGGTCAAATAGCTAATGCTGATAAAAAAGGTCTTATATCCTCGCTCTATGGGTCATTGGTGCATTGTTATCAAACTTTGTGCAGGTTCATGGCAGAAGGGACTGGTCATCTGATATCCCAACAGTAGATGGTGAAATATGGCAGTCTATTTTAGAACAGGTCCCATTGGTCTCTATTTCCCCTACTCAGCATTTGTCACAACTTTTTGTTATTCATCTGGTTCATAGAACCCCCCTCAAGCTATTTAAATGCCATTGTAGAGAGGACCCAGACTGTCCCAGATGTGGGGGTACTCCGGCTGATAATCGGCATATGTTCTGGAGGTGCCCCAAACTTCTAAGATATTGGAACAAAATAATATCAGTTATTAATCAAGCTTTTCAGGTCTCCATTCAAAATGACCCTCTGACGTGTGTTCTAGGGTTTCTTGATGAAGAACTTTTCACACCCCATGTTCGTATTGCTATTACTTGCCTGTTGTATTTGGCACGTAAATGCATACTATTGAAATGGATAGCCCCTCTCCCTCCTAAGTTTGAGGAGTGGCGCACCCAAGTAAATACTACCTTACTCAAGGAAAGGCATATCTTGGAATCTAGAGGTACCCCTTTTAAATTTAATAAACTATGGGACCCCTGGATTTAAGTACCGGGGTTGGCTCCAATGGCCCTTGTCTCCCTTCAGATTCTGCAAGGCCTATAATAGTGCTGCAGACATGTGTAGGTGGGCAAAATCAAAATAATTGCTGATTGGACAGGACTGTGAGAGATATATAATTATCAGGCTAAAAAGAGAAAAAAAAGAAAGACTTTGCAGGTCTGGTTTTAGTTTTGGTTTAGAACATTTTAGTGGCACTGGTAAAGGGCAGCATCTGCAATTTCTCAATGTATACCTCACTACTGGTAGTGCAAATGCTGTGTTTTTATATACACTTTGTATATATTTTTCATAAGAGATGGACATTGACATGTGCCTCAACATGTTCTAATGATTCTTACTGCTCATATAATAAAATAAGTATGCAAATAATTATGTAAAAGGTGTGTGATCAGTTGTAACATCTGTGTAAGGGTCGGTTCACACTGGGGCAACACGACTTCAGCGCGACTTTGCACGGCGACTTCAACGCGGCTTCGACGCGACTTCAGCGCAACTTCAGCGCGACTTTAGCAAATTACAAGGCGACTTGAAGTCGCCTCCATGACAGGCGACTTCGGCTGTGGCCAATCACAGGGCAATCAGCTCTCTGGGAGGGAGGGGGGAGGGAGGGGTTTTCCCTGCAAAGTCGCTTGACTTTACAGAGAGATCCGACTTGGAGGCGACTTCCATTGATTTCTATGGTACAGGTCGCCTACCAAGTCGGATCAAAGTAGTACAGGGAGTACGCTCTGAAGTCGGAGCGACTTCAGTAGTGTCTATTAAGACGCTAGCGTTCACTCCCATTGAATCTATTTCTGGGGCGACTTGGGGCGACTTGAGGGCGTACAAGTCGGATCCCAAGTCGCCCCAGTGTGAACCGACCCTAACGTGTGCCCTAAAACCTTTTAATAAAAATATTTAAAAAAAACAAACAAAGAGAAGCAACTAAGAAGCCCATGGTAACACTGTAGGAGCTGCAGAGATCCACAGCTCAGGTGGGAGAATCTGTCCACAGCACAACTATTAGTCGTGCACTCCACAAATCTGGCCTTTATGGGAGAGTGGCAAGAAGAAAGCCATTGTTGAAAGAAAGCCATAAGAAGCCCCGTTTGTAGTTTGCGAGAAGCCATGTGGGGGACACAACAAACATGTGGAAGAAGGTGCTCTGGTCAGATGAGACCAAAATTGAACTTGAACTTTGGCCTAAAAGCAAAATGCTACCGTATGTGTGGTGGAAAACTAACACTGCACATCACCCTGAACACACCATCCCCACCGTGAAACATGGTGGTGGCAGCAGCATCATGTTGTGGGAATGCTTTTCTTCAGCAAGGACAGAGAAGCTGGTCAGAGTTGATGGGAAGATGGATGGAGCCAAATACAGGGCAATCTTATGCCCCGTACACACGGTCGGATTTTCCGACGGAAAATGTGTGATAGGACCTTGTTGTCGGAAATTCCGACCGTGTGTAGGCTCCATCACACATTTTCCATCGGATTTTCCGACCCACAAAGTTTGAGAGCAGGCTATAAAATTTTCCGACAACAAAATCCGTTGTCGGAAATTCCGATCGTGTGTACACAAATCCGACGGACAAAGTGCCATGCATGCTCAGAATAAATAAAGGGATGAAAGCTATTGGCTACTGCCCCGTTTATAGTCCCGACGTACGTGTTTTACGTCACCGCGTTTAGAACGATCGGATTTTCCGACAACTTTGTGTGACCGTGTGTATGCAAGACAAGTTTGAGCCAACATCCGTCAGGAAAAAATCCTAGGATTTTGTTGTCGGAATGTCCGAACAAAGTCCGACCGTGTGTATGGGGCATTAGAAGAAAACCTGTTAGGGTCTGCAAAAAACTTGAGACTGGGGCAGAGGTTCACCTTCCAGCACAACAGCGACCCTAAACATACAGCCAGAGCTACAATGTAATGCTTTAGATTAAAGCATATTCATGTGTTAGAATGGTCCACTCAAAGCCCAGACCTAAATCTAATTGAGAATCTGTGGCAAGACTTGAAAATTGATGTTTACAGACGCTCTCCATCCAATCTGACAGAGCTTGGGCTATTTTGCAAAGAAGAATGGGCAAAAACGTAATTCTCTAAATATGCAAAGCTGGTAGAGACAACCCCAAAAAGACTTGCAGCTGTAATTGCAGTGAAAGGCGGTTCTACAAAGTATTGACTCGGGGGGCTGAATACAAATGCACGCCACACTTTTCACATATTTATTTGTAAAAACAACATTTTTAAAATCAATTATCATTTTCCTTCCACTTCACAATTATGTGCCACTTTGTGTTGGTCTGTCACATAAAATTCCAATCAAATACATTTACGTTTTTGGTTGTAACATGACAAAATGTGGTATGAATACTTTTCCAAGGCACTGTATCTGCCCCATAAAGGGGAAAGCGCATTTTGACCAATTGTATCCATAGGTCAAACAACAAGGTGAGAGTTTGGAGTGACTGGTGATGGATCACAAATGAAGTGGATGTGGAGCACAAAAACATAACACAAGAACACATGACACATTGATGGCAAATTGACTATTATTGATTTATTCATAAGTATTGTGTTAGAACGCATGGATTGACACTTGAGGGTTGATTTATTAAAACCGGATAGTGCAAAATCTGTTGCAGCTGTGCATGGTAACCAATCAGCTTCTCACTTCAGCTTTTTCTTGTTAATAAAACCTGGAAGCTGATTGGTTTCTAAGCAGAACTGCAGCAGAATTTGCACTCTCCGGTTTTAGTAAATCAACACCACTGTATGATAGTTATAGTGATTGTATAGCTTCTGTTTATGGACATCACTAATTGGATTTGAGTATTATACTAAAATTGATACACATTAATATAATTGCAGTGCTGCTATTGAATTTAGTACACAGATATGATCCAGGTACTTATACTGTTTGCACTGGAAAATAAAAATATATTTTTTTAATGATCTATTCATGAATACAGAGCTGAAATGGTTTGTGTTTTGTATACAGTATCTGCCAGTGTTCAGAAGCAAAATTTTCTAAACAAAAAATCCCCACATTTATGATGATCTGTATATTTTGATGCTTCGGCAATGAAAAATACACATACTTATGTTCTGGATATTCATCTGGTCCAGCAGACGGGGAGTTAACATGGTTGCAATTGTGTAAATTAATTAATCCCACCACCTTTCCGGTCTGCCACAATAGAGCCCCATGCTCGAGCGCCAATGGACAGCGTTGGGGTCCAGACGCCGGCACCCGTCATGTAAAGGGATGGTGTATTGATTGAATGAGTCACACACGCTCGGTGTTAATTGTTTAATGGCGAGCTGCAGCTTCCCGCCGCAGATCCTGGCTTCATTCAATACAGGGGTGGAGGCAAGGTGAATTGGGGGGGGTGGAGACGCTGCGCCAGGCTGCTATCATTGCGTGGATTAGCTGTGGAAGTCGTGCCGCTGACGTCGTTTTGCGCAGCTCGTTGAACTCTGCTTGCTGTGACAGTACAGGAATGCTGATCCAGTCTGGGATTAAAGTGGAACTCCATAGACAGTATTAGGAGTTACTAAAAAATAAAAAGAGAAATTCCCTGTTTAGGACAATGGAAATATTGTGGCTACTTCAGTCTTATATACACGGTCATGCTACATTGTACCCAAACACATTTTTTATCATTTTCTTCACACAAATAGAGCTTTCTCTTGGTGGTATTTAATCACTGCTGGGTTTTTTATTTTTTACAAAAAAAAAGACCAAAAATTTTGAAAAAAAATGTTTTTTACTTTTTTCTGTCAGTAAATTTTTCAACTAAGTAATTTTCCGCCTTCACTGATGTGCTCTGATGAGGCGGCACTGATAGGCTGAACTGGTGCGCATTGATGAGGTGGCACTTATGGGCACTTATGAGGCAGCACTTATGGGCACTGATAGGTGGCACTGATATGTGGCACTGATGAGCACCGATAGGCGGCACTGATGGGCACTGTTAGGTGGCACTAATGGGCACTAATAGGTGGCACTGGTGGGCACTGATAGGCGACACTGGTGGGCACTGATAGGCGGCATGGATAGGCGGTACTGATGGGCACTGATCGACAGCAGTAATGGGCATTGATGGGCAGCACTGATAGACGGCACTGATTACCAGCACTGACTGCATTGCTAATGGGCACTGATTGGTGGCACTTGTGGGCACTGATTGCTGCCACTGGTGGGCACTGATTGCTGGCATTGGTGGGCACTGTATGTTGACGCTGTTTTACTATACTGTAATCAGGGCACTGATGATCAGTGCCCTGATTACATTCCTACATGTCCCCCTGCGTGGAGATGCTGCTGATTGGCTCTCCTTGCCACACACTTTGTCAGTGTGAGGCGTGGAGTGCCGATTACCAGCACATCCTTGTTTACATGTGACCGGCTGTGATTGGACACAGCCCATCACATGGTTAAAGAGCTGCGGAAACGGATCTTTACAGAGATCGCGGCCGCTCTGTGCGCCCATTCAGGGACGCTGTCATATGACGGCATCCCAAAACGAGAGCCGCACCACCCCACCGTCATTTGACGGTGGGTGGGCGGAAACCAGTTAAAAAAGAATTTTAAGCATGATGATTGCACCCCCAAAACATTAAATATTTTCTGAAAGCAGGCACCCTACCAGTGGCGGCTGGTGCTCAAAATTTTTGGGAGGGTGCAAACAAACTGAAAAATTCTGAAAAAAACCCCATCAATTGCAGCCTTACTGTACCATCAATCGCAGCCAGTGTGCCCATCAATTGCCGCCACTGTGCCCGTCAAACGTAGCCACTGTGCCATCAAATGCAGCCACTGTGCCATCAAATGCAGCCACTGTGCCCATCAATTGCCGCCACTGTGCCCATCAATTGCTCCCACTGTGCCCATCAATTGCTCCCATTGTGCCCATCAATTGCCACCACTGTGCCCATCAATTGCTCCCACTGTGCCCCATCAAATGCAGCCACTGTTTCAAATGCTGTCAGTGTGCCCCCCCGCCGGACCACCGTCTGCCCTTACCTGTCTCAGTGGGACAGCTCCTCGATGTCTTCTCCCGTCCTCTCTTCCCGTCCCCTGCTATGATTGGATGCCTGGCGTCCAATCACAGCGCCTGTCATTTCAGCCAATCAGGTGACGGGTAACAGATCCGAGCACCTGATTGGCAGAGAGGCGGTTTAGTGTTAGGAAAGCGAATATTGATTCGCTTTTCTAACACAGCTGAGTGACCTGCAAGCGCCCAGCATGGCGCTCGCAGGTCACCTTTTTTTTACGCCTATTAGAGCCTATGGCTCTAATCGGGTGCTTCAAAAAAACACCCGCCACTGTAATTCAGGCGCCCTGCGACCGAAAAGGGGCCGGGCGCTGAATAGTGGGTGGCAGCGGCGGCCATAGATAGATTCATGCAATGCATGAATCTATCTATTGGTGCTAGAGGGGGTGGCTGGAGAGAGGGGGCAGCGCTCGTGCGCCCTTATGGATGCACCACCACTGCACCCTACAGAATAAAACAGTAGTAGTTCCAATATTTTATGTTACATGATATTACCGCAAAGGTCTAGGAAATGCAACATTTCTGTACAAATAACACTTATGCCGCGTACACACGGTCGTACTTTTCGTCTACAAAAGTCCAACGGACGCTGACGGACTAAAGCTGGCTGGTAATCCGATCTTGTGTGGGCTTCTCCGGACTTTCAACTGACTTTTTTAGCCTCAAATCCGACGTACTTTAGATTTGAAACATGCTTCAAAACTTTACTTCGTAACTACGACGGACCCCGAAATCCGCTCGTCTGTGTGCTAGTCCGACGGACAAAAAGCCACGCTAGGGCACCTATTGGCTACTGGCTATGAACTTCCTTATTTTAGTCCGGTGTACGTCATCACGTACGAATCCGACCGACTTTTGTGTGGTCGTGTGTAGGCAAGTCCGTTCGTTAGAAAGTAGGCCGCAAGTCCGCCGCAAGTCCACCGAAAGTCTGCCGGAAGTCTGTCGGACAGGCTGTCTGACTTTTTTGTAGACGAAAAGTACGACCGTGTGTACGCGGCATAAAGGTAATTTTAGGGCACTCAAACGCTATAAACTACGCAATTTTTTTGTTAAATGATAAGGTTGCACCAAGTAAACAGATACCCAACATGTCAAACCTTAAATCTGCATTCGCCCCGTTAAATGGCGACAAACTTCAGTACCCTATATTTTCCATAGGCGACGCTTTAAAAGTCCCTTACAGGTCATTTGTTTAGCGTTACGGAGGAGGTCTGGTGCTAGAATCATAAAAGTGAAAGAACAGTGCTAAGGCAATATAAATGTGTTCAAATACTGCGTGTCCCCGCTGATGTTCCCAACTAGGTGCTAGAATGCCACACTATTACCTAAGATGAATATTAAACTTGCATGCACAACCAATGCACATGAGTAGAAGCTGCGCTGAGATTACAAAACCTAAAAAATTATTTTTGTGCTAGAATTATTGCTCCCATTCTGGCATGAGCGGCGATATGTAACATGAGTATCGCAATCAATGTTTGTGTGAGTAGGCGCCCCAGATGCGTGTGTTTATGTTGGTACATGCATGTACGAAGGGGTTAAAGTGACTGTAAGGGCTCTTTTTTTTTTTTTTAAATAACAAACATGCCATACTTACCTCCACTGTTCAGCTCGTTTTGCACAGAGTGGCCCCGAACCTCATCTTCTGGGGTCCCCTGGTGGGTCTCATGGCTCCTTTCCACATCAGATAACCCCCTGGGAGAATCCCAGGGGGTTACCGCGCGGGCGTGCTCCCGGGTCCAGCATTTGCATCCATAGACGCTTGTGTAATTGGATTTGATTGACAGCAGCGAGAGCCAATGGCTGCAAGAGCCAATCAAGAGCTGGGACCTCATGGAGAGAGGGAGAGTGCGTCACCGCCAACAGAATTACGGGGCTCGGGTAAGTAAAACGGGGGGGCTGGGGGGGCTGGTAACTGCCAGGTGTTTTATTTTCAAATGCATAGAATGCATTAAGGTGAAAAAACACAAAGGGTTTACAACCCCTTTTAAGAGGCCTACCAAAAAAAAATGTGGGGGATTTTATGTGCTTGGGTGTAACTTTAATTTTTTCCAATTTTTTTAACTTTTTTTATCACACAGGGAACAAAAAGTCCCCCATGTGATGATATCTTGGTGACAGGTTCTCTTTGTTCAGACATCAGGAGTCTAAAAGACCTGTGCTCCAATTAATCAAATGTAGCACAGATCGTTTGGCATTATATTTTTTCCCAGCCATACAGGCTAGGGAAAGTGAAAGGGGGACGTCGCTTCTGGGTCAGCAAGAAGACTAGGAAAGCTAACTCATGTCCATTCAGCTCCCTCCCCTCTATCTGGCATGCCGGTGTCTTGTCGAATACTGTCCCCCATCGGATAGTGTCCGCCCTGTACTGCGCAGGCGCAGTACGGAGGACAAACGAGACGCCGAAAGTCTCCGAAGTTCAACAGCTGATCATCAGCTGTACACGGCGCCTGCGCTTTTATTCTCACCCTGTGTAAAGGTTCATTCCCTACTATCCAAGTGGACATAGAGTTAGAACAAATAGATGCCGAGCGCAGCGATGCCGTGCCCGAAGCATGGCGAGACAAGCGAGCGCGGAAGGGGCCCTCTTACAAAGCCATCCTTAATATGTGCCCAAGCGCTGTGTACAGCTGATGGTCAGCTGATCAACTTCGGACACTTTCGGCATCTCCTTCTCCTCCGTACTGCGCAAGCGCTGTGCCTGCGCAGTAAGGAGCGGACACTATCCGATAGGAGGACACTTCTCGTCAGAACACCGGTCCCGGGCCCACAGATAGACAAGTGACGCCCAGGATACATGGTGGGGGCATGCAAGGGGAGGGGAGGGCAGCTATTAACAAGGATTTGGAAGCAATACGGTGGCTTGCTTCTATCTGACAGCCAGAGGTCAGCTTGTCAGATATACACACACTTCCAGTGGCTGCAGCACCCATGCCAAGCTAGCAATCTCCTGTGCGGTTGCATAATGGAAATGGAGAAAGAGAAAAAAAAAACAGAGAAAAGAGACCTATGTACTCCGTCCAGTTCCAGGAGAGGTATGTGTATGGTCTCCTGATGCCCAATTTAGAAGAGTATCGAAACATAGACCATGAGGTCCAGGTCAGCGAAAATTGTTCTTCTCTACCTGCCTCCTGTGCCAACAGTCTTTCAAGGTCTCTGACAGAGTCAACCTCGGTGGACCACTACCCAAGAGAAGGTATGTTGGTTGACGTCCAGCGTGGCGTGGAATGATCGTTTTTGCTGCAGGTAAGAAATGTCAAAGAACGTCTTTTTTGATGGATTTGAAGGATCCAGGGAGTCTCAACAGAAGATGTTTGAACAGAAGTCGCCATTAGTTTGCAGTAGAGATCAAAGATACACTGCCATAAGGATATGATAGGGACGCATTCCACCATATATGGATCATGGTGCCCCTGGAGGAGCCGCAGCACCATCAAGTGTCTAGTATGGAGTGGTTAAAAGGGTGCATGACAAACGGGCATCTATACCATCTAGTGGTCACCTTGAACCCTATTTCTTAGTTTTTAGTAGCTAAGGAAAGTTTTTGAGTTAAGGTGAAGCATTTCAATGAATCAGAGGGGGGGATAGAGTGGTGTAGCTCGGATTCACAGACCTAGACGTAAGAGAGTAAATCGGGAGATGATGCCGATCTAAGCAACGAATACAAGTGGGACACTACATGCAATGGGGGATCCTCCTGCAAAAGCAGAGATTCAAAGTTCGATGGTTTAGCATGGGCTATTGAAAGGGAAGGGATAGAACGTATAATTGATAAAGCTTGTTGTCGCTGTAGCTGGATGAAGAGTAGAGTTCATACGCCCCCACAAGTGGATCGTCTGCCGTATTCAGCTCGGAAGGGATTGAGACGATTAATGGGTGAGGTCCAGGGAAGAGCACGAAGGTCCATAGGGTTCAGATGGCCCTCCAATTGAACCCACAGTTTGGATGAGTGGTGATGGAACCAGTCTAGGACTCTAGAAAATACTGCAGATTTATGGTATAAGGCTATATCTGGGACTCCTGTCCCGTCCCGATGTTTTGGGAGGGTTAATGTTTTGAATCTAATTCAAGGATGTGTCTTGTGCCAGACAAATTTAGAGAAAATCTGGCGTAAGGATTGGAAGTACGAAGCGGGAAGGCAGATAGGGAAAAAAGTAGTGGACAGAGGTAGATCCGGTTCTAAATGGTAAAGAGGTTGAGATTTGTTTCAGGACCCTTGGTGGGAGGGATATGTTTAGAAGTTCTAACTTGTTATAATTCACTTTAAAGTTGTTAACACCCCCAAATCTCTGAAATTCTGCTAGAATTGAGGGGAGGGAAGTGAGAGGCTGTGTAGCAAAAAGAAGCAGATCATCTGCAAATAAAGCTCACTTATTGTGAAGGGGGCCTACCGAAATGCCTTTTATTTTTGGTTCTGACGCAAGGCCACAGCTAAATGTTCCATTGTGAGGACATAGAGCAGGGACCATAAGGGGCATCCATGTCGTATACAGTTGTGAATAGAGAGCACAGGGGATAAAGAGCCATTCATCCTGGTCCGAGCCGAATAGAGAGACATTATCCTCAAAATCATGTATGGGCCTAAACCTATCTGCTGGAGAGATAAGCGAAGGAACTGCCAACTAACCCGGTCAAATGCTTTTTCTGCATCGACCGACAGAAAGCACATGGAAACAGCATGAGAGCAAGCGTGATCAATCAGTAGGAGAGTTTTCAGAGTGTTGTTTCTGTCCGCAGATTATTTTTAATTATTGTTTTACCATTTGCGCAGTATCTTCTTTATTGTTTTTTTATGCTGGCTGTGCCCCAATTAGGGAGATTCACCCTCTCTATTTGTTCTGTTTATCAAAAGTGAAAGAAAATCCAAAATTTTGGGTTGACACAGAACAGGAATAGAAGGAAAAATCTTCCAATGAGGTCAGTAGTTCTGGGATTCCCTCACTTTGGAAGGATTCCCTCTCACTTCCTGTTTTTGCAATGGGACAGGAAGTGAAGGGAAATCGCTGAAATACAGATGGCAAAAAAAAAACTGACAGTGGTTATAACCCTCACTTACTTCCAAAAGAAAAAAAAAAGTTTTGCTTTTGGTTAGACCTTAAAGCGGAGCTCCACCCGATTTTTCTACACTAGCTGCAGCTGATTACCGCAATGTCCTAATGACAAAACGGCACTTTTTTTTTTTTTCCAGGCTGTACCTTTCTTGTAGATAATCTCTTTGTTTCTTCCAGGAAGCACAGGCTGCGGTTAGGGGCGTGTTTTCAGCGGCTAATTAGTCACTTCCTCTTAGCCGCACTGGCTCCTGGGAGCTTGTGTCATTGTTCCCAGGGGTCAGTGCGGCGGCCTGTTACGAGAGTCATCTCGAGAGTTGCCATCACAATGGGGCGGGACCTCCTACGACGCTGCTCGTTGAGATGGCAACCGGAGCTGTTGACGGCGCTCCGATTTCTGTCCAATGCGCATGCGCGAGATCAGGAAAAGAACGGGCAGTGCATGCTGGTCGATCAGCAGCACCGTATCCCGGAAGAGGATGCCTGTGGGCTTCACATGCCCACAGGCAAGATGACAACTGTGTAGATGTGATTATATAAGTTTATTTATTAGGTGAAAACAGACAGCACTGTCACTTAAAAACGGAAGAAGTGAGTTCCCTATTGATATATCATAATCAATTTCATTTGGTCAAAAAAAAAAATTAATCGGAGAGAGTGGAACCCCACTTTAATATGTATTCTTTTATTTATTGGTATAATTACACATAGTTGATCTACATCTCATAAATCATGCTAACTGTCCAAAAGCTGTAAGTCAAAAAACTTTTTTTTTCAAAATCTCAGGGGTTCCCCAAGATCTGATTTTGTTTTTAAGGATTCCTCCAAGGTAAAAAGGTTGAGAACGGCTGCAGGAAACAGATATGTGTCTCAGCTGTATATGAATCTTTTTGCCCAGAGTTCAGCTTTAAGAAAGGAAGCATTATGTATAGCGATGTTTTATGCGTCGATTTCTCGCTGTCTTCCTTCCTCCCATCCCCCCCCCCCCCCACACACATCTTCCACCCATCTGTTCATCACTCAGGCGTCACCGGTCTCTGCTTCCTGAGTGATACAAATGCTACACTCAACACCGTCTTATGTGGCTTCCTATTATCACAGGAAGCCAGGAGCCGAGGTAGAATTGCGGCAGAGATCATCTTAGGTCATTTCATAACGGCTGAAAATAAAAACTGATGCTGAGCCGTGTATGTTAAAGAGGACCTGTCTCAACACCATAGGCAGCCACCTTGGTCTCAGTTTATAACGTTTACTAAGACCTGTGGATGACATTTAGAGCCCAGTTACGTGAACGCATCTTGGTAACGCACTGTCGCGCTGCAGTGCCCTTCATTCTGAACACCGCCCCAACGCACTAAGCAATACAACCAGTCTGTTGCATGATGAAAATAGATCTGGTCCCATTTTCAGGATAGTAGGGTGCTTGGGCATTTGTTTTTAAAACGTTCCTTTAATGCAACGCGTGTTAACTTGTGACATAATATGCGTTGGCGTACTGCAAAACTGTAAATAGGCCCTAAAGCAAGACAAACATCATCTGGGTGTTTGAAAATTATAAATAATGTAGCTGATGACTTTTAAAAAACAAATACTTACCAGCCCATGGAGTCCAGCACTGTCTTCCCTGCAGTCAATTAATCCGAAGGCTGTAGATTTTTAGCACCGCCATCTTGGATTTGGGAGCCAGCTGTGGCTGCCTCCACCGCACATGCAGGTGATCAATCGATTCAGAGAGACTTTCAAAACTTTGAACACACTGCTCCTCTTTCTAACCCCAATCCACACAAGGTGCTGGTCAAGTTCGCCTCCCGGTAAGTATGCTAGTATTATTATTATTAATTATACAGGATTTATCTTATAATAGTAAAAACATCATCGCATACACAGATGGGACCGGGTGGTTAACGTGTTTCATGCACAAAGCGCTTACCCATATGAGTTTATGAATAAGAGCTTCGTGCACAAAACGCGTTAACCACCCTGTCCCATCTGTGTATGCTATTATGCTTTTTCTATTATAAAATTGCATCAAGTAATGGATTATCTAACACATTGGCGTCCGGTCATCCAATAACGTAGAGAGACCTTCCTGCAGTCTCCTGGGATGTGTGACATTATCTCAGGAGGCTTCGGGAGGGACAGGACGAGGCAACGTCATTCTCGTTTAGGTGAGATTAAGGAAGTGGGAGTGGGTACCTGTCAAAAAAAAAGGTACTCACTCCCCAAAAAAAAGCAATGTGCTGTAAAACTGGGGGGGGGGGGGGATACAATAAAAGAAACATTTCTTTTTGTGTGAAGGTCTGCTTTAAAACACAAATTTAGAATAAAAGCTGTCCATGCAACAAGTGAGGAATTTCAATTTTATTATTAAATTATTAACTCAGCAGTAAGTTATTTTCAATAGCTTTTGGCCCATTCTGAAAGATTGGAACAATAGGATGGATCAGAATAAGGAATCGGGATCTGACTTCAAGAAGATCCAAGAATGCATGAAGGTAAAAAACCTTGAGCCTTTAGAATCACTTTAACCACTTGACACCCACCCACCCTCAAATGACGGAGGAGCAGTGCGGCTCTCGTTCTGGGTGGACGTCATACGACGTCGCCCCAGAACAGCCGCTCTCGCATGTCCTAGAAACACATCGTGATCCTGATCTCTGTAAAGAGCTGATGACGCGGCTCTTTAACCATGTGATTGGCTGTCTCGAATCACAGCCGGTCATATGTAAATGCGGAAGTGTCGGTAATCGGCTCTCATCGTCTCACACTGACAGACTGTGTGGCAAGGAGAGCCGATCAGAGGCATCTCCTCGCAAGCAACACCCGGACAGGAAATCAGGGCACTGATCATCAATGCCCTGATTACAGTAAAGCCCCCCATTGCCCATCAGTGACACCAATCAGTGCCCATTAGTTATACCAGTCAGTGCTGCCTTTCAGTGCCCATCAGTGCCTGCTCATCAGTGCTGCCCATCAGTGCCCAGCGCCGCCTATCCATGCCCATCAGTGCCGCCTATCCGTGCCACCTATCAGTGCCCATCAGGGCCACCTAACAGTGCCCAACAGTGCCGCATATTAATGCCTCCTCATCAGTGTCACCTAATCAGTGCCCATAAGTGCCGCCTCATCAGCACACCTCAGTGAAGGAAAAAAATAGCTTATTTACAAAATTTACTGACAGAAATTTCATTTTTTTTCAAAATTTTTGGTATCTTTTTCTTTTTTTTTTGTTGTAAAAAATAAAAAAACCCAGCAGTGATTATATACCACCAAAATAAAGCTCTATTTGTGTGAAGGAATGATTAAAAATTAATTTGGGTACAGTGTTGCATGACCACGCAATTTTCATTCACAGTGCGACAGCGCTGAAAGCTGAAACATGGTCTGGGCAGGAAGGGGGTGAAAGTGCCCGGTATTGAAGTGGTTAAGAACACCTGGAATGTATTTTTGCTGTTTTAAACTGAAAGTTCAGACTGACATTATTATAATTTGAACAATTATATTATAATGTACATGAGTGGTAAGCGGGGAATATGAACCAATCCCCAGGTCCAGTGAGCTGTTGCTGGAGCCATCTTTTGTTGCAGTATTTATAGGCCAAATGAGGCTCCCATCAGCCTAGGCGTCTTGTGACAAAGCTTTTTTGTTAAACTAAAGTGTTACTAAACCCAGGACCCTGCATTTATTATATCTGGTCTCCCACAGTACACAGAACATGGAAATACAATTATTTTAGTAAATATAAACTGCTAAATACCTTTTCCCATCAGCAGTATATAGCAGTACTGTGACTTCTATCAGTGTCTAGTTAAAGCTTGTGGGAGGAATTTTCTTTCTACTCTGATAGTCCTATGAGGCTACAGGACCACTGACCCTCTGTCTGGACAGTGCTGATTGGCCCTGTGCTGATCACATGCCGCCCCCCCCCCCCCAAAAAAAATAGCAATACAGACCAAACTGAGCATGTGCAGAGTGCCCCCAAGGTTCTGTTCTATCAGGAGATGAATCGGGACAGTGGAAAAAGGGGAGAATCAGAGAAGACAGGATCAAACAGCATTTTTACACAGTTCAGAGGATTAACCCCTTAGGTTCCACAGTGAGTATAACAAGCATGCATTTCTGCATATACACACTGATTTTACTGTTGTGGGTTTAGTAACACTTTAAAGGGGTTGTAAAGGTAAACATTTTTTCACCTTAATGCATTCTATGCATTAAGGTGAAAAAATTTCCGACAATACCGCCGCCCCCAGCCCCCCCCCCCCCCCCGTTTTACTTACCTGACACCTCAAAAGTCAGCCGCTCGCTCCCGACATTCATTAAGCCACTCAGCCTGGCCGCTGATTGGCTACAGTGGATGGATTGAAAGCAGCGCAGCCATTGCCTTGCGCTGCTGTCAATCACATCCAATGACGCGGCGTGCCGGGGGGCGGGGCCGAGTGATACAGTGAGCGGCTATAGCCGCCGGCTGTACCACGGGAGCGCGCCCGCAAGAACTAACCACCATGCGAGGGAGCTCACATTAAGGTGGTTAGTTCTTGCGGGGAGGAGCTGAAACAGCCGCCGAGGGACCCCAGAAGACCAGGTTCGGGGCCACTCTGTGCAGAACGAGCTGCACAGTGAAGGTAACTATAACATGTTTGTTATTTAAAAAAAAAAAAAATTACCTTTACAACCCCTTTAAGTAGAGAAAAGGGAAGTCACAAGGCTGGCTGAACAGCGCTACAAATCCTTTGATAACTTTATCATTTTTAGCTATCTGCCTTTAGCTTTTTTATTTGATTACGGATGTGCCAACACATCAGATGCCAAATGCACTCATTGCCAACAAAATTCTAGTCTGCAAGAGCTACGCCATCATTGTGGCCTTGTGGGAGGGGGTGGAGACACAACGGCGTGGGCATTATCGCTGTTGGCATCTCTGACATAAAGCAAGCCAGGGGGTGATTCATCCCACATTTGCCCACCCAAAACTGATGCTTCGGTTTGACCTTTTTAAGGCCCAAAATTTGCTTGGGGGAGAGAAATAAAAATTCACTAAGAAGCATTTCTTTTCTATCCCCCCCACACAGTCTTAGTCAGTGTTTATCTGTAGTAATATGACAGAAACCTCAGATTATTTGATTTGCTTACTCACCCAATGGCACAACTTTTTTTTTTTTTTGCTCTACGCTCACCAACGTGGGTGTTTCTGGTGACACAACGATTATAATAAAGAGGAACAAGAGAAACCACAAACGCCTCCTCTCTGAACATAGAGGGATACGAGATCACAGAGGCTTCCACACAACACGCAGCACAGTCACAATCCTGAATTTACTCAGTCGGTGCCCACGCAGTGAAAAAAAATTAAAAACCTTACAGAAAGTGTAACCACTTCATTTGTGTTACTGGAAGACAAACTGGTGTATTGGATAATACTGTGCAAGACAATTAGCGATGAGTGAATCGATTAACTCCAGACAAACAGCTAATACACAGATAAAGTACATATACATGAACTGTTGTACTTGTATTTCTGTCCATCCAGTCTTGAGGTTTACACAGCCCTGCTGCACAGCACAATCCTTTCTGGCATGGCAGAAGACCTGATTTTTCTCTGCTGGGGTTCAGTAACATTAATGCCGCATACACGATAGGATTTTCCGACAACAAAATCCATTTTTTTTCCCTACGGATGTTGGCTCAAACTTGTCTTGCATACACACGGTCACACAAAGTTGGTCTCAAATTCCGAACGTCAAGAACGCGATGTAGAACACGTACGACGAGCCGAGGAAAATGACGTTCAATAGCCAGTGCTGCTCTTCTGCTTGATTCCTAGCATGCGTGGAACTTTGTGCGTCGGAATTGTGTACACGCTATTAGAATTTACGAGAATGGATTTTGTTGTCGGAAAATTTGAGAACCAGCTCTCAAATTTTGTGTGATGGAAATTCCGATGGAGCCTACACACGGTCGGAATTTCCGACAACAAGCTCCCATCGAACATTTTCCGTCTGAAAATCCTATCATGTGTACGGTGCATAACAGGTCTTGTCCCTCCCTTAGCCTTTGATTGGACAGTAGAAAGAGAAGCAGAAGACTGATGAGCTCATTTCTCTGTCACTCTGCTCTACTATCAGCACATCTGATTTTTATTTAATACAGGTACACCATCAATCTATGCAGTGCTTTGCATATATATATATATATATATATATATATATATATATATTCATTGCACATTCAGTTTTTGCCCTTAAGGAGCTTACAATCTAAGGTCCCTAACTCACATTTCAGACAGGAACCAATTAACCTACCAGCCTGTCTTTGGAGTGTGGGAGGAAGCTGAAATACCCGGAGGAAACCCACGCAGACACAGGGAGAACAGGTTAACTCCATGTAGGTAGTGCCGTGGTTGGGATTCAAACTGACGACCCAAGTGATGCTAGGTGGAAGTGCTAACCATGTAGCCACTGTGCTGCCCATTGGCTCCTTATGCTGCTTCTCCCTCTTCAAGGGATTAAAGGGAAATATCTTTATTGCATTTTTGGTGTGCTTTACGTCTGTGTTTTAGCACAGCAGTATGTATGTGTGAAAGGGGTCTAATGCCTGGTACACACAATGAGATTATCTGATGAATGAGCGTCTGTTTTTTTTTTTTTTTCCCATGCTAATCTCATATCGAAGAGTTTACTAAAGTTACGAACATTCTCGCTTTGTGCACTGGTCCAAATCATTTGGTGGATTATGGGATTATGGTGGGGGGTTGTTTTTCAGGAGTTGGGCTTGGCCCCTTAGTTCAAGTGAAGGGAACTCTTAAGGCGTCAGCATACCAAGACATTGTGGACTATTTCGTGCTCCCAACTTTGTGGGAAGAGTTTGGGGGATGGCCCCTTTTTCTGTTCCAATCTGTTCCGACACACTCCTAAACCTTGTGGACAGCCTTCCCAGAAGAGTTGAAGCTGTTATAGCTGCAAAGGGTGGGCCAACTCAATGTTGAACCCTACGGACGAAAACTGGGATGCCATTACATTTCATGTGCGTGTAAAGGCAGGTGTCCCAATACTTTTGGCAATATAGTGTATTTGTATTGTATTTTCGAACAATAACTGTACTGATTAAACAAAAATAATATAATCTGGTATCGTACGAGAACATTTTTCGCGCTTGTCCGATCGGATATCGGCTCTCGAAAGCTGCATACTAACAATCCAGATTATTGTATGATCGCTTCCAAATCGGTATTTTTTTATTTACGATTTTCTGATTGTGTGTACAGGCCATTAGGTTGGATTCACAGCTATGCATTTTTAGTGCTTTTTGCATTTTGCAGATTTGCACTGCAGAACGTGTTCCATAGGAAGCCATGTTAAATGGACTGTAGTGCAAATCTGCAAAATGCAAAAAGCACTAAAACTGCATAGGTGTGAATCCAGCCTTAGGCAAATTCTTGAATTGCATTGTTCTCTGCAAATAATTGGGAATTCCAAAGTAATGAATCACAAATTTTCTTGATTCCGTCATCATTACAGATAAGTGTGATTATGTAGAACGCCAAGTAAGGAGTTGCTTCACAATACCAAGAATGAGTGTGATGTCTTATTTGCCTAAAATACTTAATTTTTTTTTTTTAAGTGTTACTAAGTGTTACAGTCTATATATGCAGTAAAGCATGCTTGTTATACTCACCGTGGAACCCAAGGGGTTAATCCTCTGCATTGTGTAAAAAAGCTGTTTGATCCTGTCTTCTCTGATCCTCCACTTCTTCCACAATCCCCAATCTGCCTCCTGATAGTACAGAGCCTTGGGGGCAAGCTGTACATGCTCAGTTTGGTGTGTATTGCAAGAGAGTTTTTTTTGATCAGCACAGGGTCTAGACATGTGCAGAACTAAAAGATTTGTTTAGTTAGTAGATTCATTATTTACATAATTTTTTTAGTTAAATTTGTTTAATTTGTTGAATTCGTTTTTGGAATTCGTTTTGTTTACAGTATTCAAACTCGAATTGATTCCAATTTTCCAAATTTGATCGAATTGAACTCAATTCGACCGAATTAGGAAAATTTAAATCAATTCCAGTTCGAAATAGACTTGCATTGAAATTTATTCTATTCGAAATTTGAATTTTGGAAGATGGTTATATTCTTTCTATTCCGTTCTATTCTATTGTTTTTTTCTGTTCTTTTCTTTTTTATTATATTCTATTCTGTTCTATTGTATTCAAATTCAAATGTATTTTATTTGAAATTCGAATTTCAGAAGATATATATACATATACATATATATGTATGTATGTGTGTATATGTATATGTATATATATATATATATATATATATATATATATATATATATATATATATATATATATATATATATATATATATATATATATATATATATATATATATATATATATGTGTATTATTTTATTGTATTTTTTATTCTATTCTTTTATTTTCTATTGTATTTTGTGCTGTTTAACTTTATTCTTTTATTTTCTATTCTATCCCTTTATTTTCTATTCTATTTTTTTAATATTCTTTTATTTTCTATTCTATTCTGTTCTGTTTTATGCTATTATATTATATTTGTTTACTTTCTATTCTATTCTGTTTTCTAGTCTATTCCTTTTTTTTCTATTTTATCTTCTTCAGAAATACGAACTCGATTGAAAAACTATTTAAATTTAATTTAAAAATTATTTGAATTTTGATCGAAATTTTGTTTCGTTAGTTTGGATTCGTTTAAATTCGTTACTATTGTAATTTGGAAATTTGGATACATCCGAATTTCCAAATAACGAAAAATGCGTCCAAATTTCAATTCGGAAGGAAATGAACCGCACACATCTAACAAGGCCAATCAGCACACCCCATAGGGTCAGGAGTCCTGCAGCCTCATAGGACAATAAGGGGAGAATGAAAACTCCCCCTACAAGCTTTTAACCAGACACTGATAGAAGTCACAAGACTGCTATATACTGCTGATGAGAACATGTACAAAGCAGCTGTATGTTCCTCTTTAAAGTCAATAGGAGCATGACGTTTTCTCCTGCCCGGCTTGGTATAATAACATTTACTTGGTTAGATGATCATTTATGCTGCAGAGCTGCGATCACAAACACAACATTCAGCCCCTGTGAGAAGTGCAGAGAAGACTCAGCGGATCCCCACAGGGCTGGAAGACGGAACCTTATTACATGCCATTTTATTACCGCTGTAACAGAAAATAAATCTTATAGGAAATTGCTGTTACAATTGCTCGCTGTGGATGCACCGGGAGACAATGTATCTTCCTGTACAGTGACAGTTATTAAAAACCGGCACTATAGCTAGAAGAGACCCAGCTGTCCTCAGGCCCATAGGGCGGGGGAAGGGATCCACTATAATGGGCACTCCTCATTTACAAGCTAGGCCTTGGCGCCATATTTTGTAGAGAATAAAGAAGAGTTTCTGTCTTCACATCTTTTCCTGTTCTTTCATCTTCTGTCTCCGCCTCAAGTAGGAATACAAACTGTACCAGAACGGAACAGGACAGTTAAAGTAGATATAAACACAATCACTAAAATCTCATAATAATGCTATTTCAAAAGTAATTTTATTATATTAAAATCTAAATGTGGGGTTTAGGCCAGGGAGCTCCTCACAAATTTACCAGTAGTTGTCCTGGTCGATTGTTAGCGATCTATTGATTTCTCCCTAAAAAAAAGAAAACAAAAAAAAAAACAGGAAATAGCCGCAGGACTTTAAATGAGGTAAATGCGGTTAGCCAATAATTGACAGAGTAAATGCAGTCTCAAAATGTATTAAAATTGTCATGCAAACATAAACAAACATAAACAACATGAGTCATAGCCAAGCCACTGAAATGATACATACAGTAAAAAATGGAATTACAAGTATAATAGCATAAAATGTAAATTGCAACGTACACAGGCATAAAAATGATCCCAACGCATTTCGCAAGACCATGCTTGCTTCATCAGGGGTAGATGCGTGTGTAGTACATCTGTAGGGGTTATAATGAGGCAAATAAGTATCAACACAGAGAGGGTATCGTGACAATTCGTCAAGAGGGTCCAAAACGCATAGCCCTATACTCACCGAAGGCTGGATCAGACTACCAAATGCTGAATACCCAGAGGCGGCAGTAATGAGCGTCCGGCTCTGGAGCTGAGGAGGGAGAGGACCAATCCAACAGAGCACAAGGCCGGGATGGGGGTGTGTGTCACCAAAGATCTCCCAGTATCCATTTATAATGTCAACTGAAACATAAATGCATATGTATCAATAGATGCTGTCATAACAGCATAGAAGTAAAGTAGTATATGATATAAGTATGTATATGCATGAACCAATCTGGTTCAATAATAGTATGGGCTTAGAATCTAGGGGACAATAGAGAAAAATAAATAAATAAAATGTGTAAATAAAAAAAATAAAAAGGTGATGGTTTTGTCGGTCGGAGAGCCTGTCAGTGGTCGGAGGTAGAAGGGAAGCTGTCGCCAAATGGGACCATCCACCTTTACTGGGGACCACAGTGCGTAACTGAAGAAAGTACCGCAACCATATTCTCACCAAATGGGCACTGTGGAGAATAGGGAAACTTCAGGCGGTGATCAACTCAGGGACCCGACCTGTGGAGGAGACGCTTGCAGAGCAGCCTTGTGAGTCGAGCCAGGGACCTTGCCAGTTAGCAGGGGTGAAGCTTGAGAAGTATCTGGAGTGCCAAGCTAGGGACCCAGCAGAGAAGCGGGGGTGACGCTTGAGGGAGATACCACCGCCAACCTTGGAGGAGCTCAAGGAATTCCGAGTCAGTGCATCAGAGGGTCTAGTGAGAGACCAGGAGCTCAGTGTTGAAGTACTACAAGAGGCAGTTGTAGTGGAGCTGAATGGACTGTTACGTTTGAGTTCGGAACTGTTAAAGACTGTTACCATAGGAGGAGAGAGCATTCTTGCATGTGCAGAAGTGGCGCCTTGGTGGGGCCTTTCCCTGTACGGCTGTCCTCCTATTGAAGTCTCGTATCTGCCAATTGAATCTATAAATACATAAGGGTGTCCTGGCCCTAACTCTCTTTCCCTCAAAAATACAAAAAGGGCTGTCAAAAGAAATAAAACCTCTTTTACATCCAAAAAGTGTCTGGCGCCCAATGAATTTCACCATCTTTGCACCCACTATGCCTCACAACCCACTACATATTGAAGGATGTCAGCTATTTTTGGCTTTGGAAGTATTCATTATGCAGCGTACACACGGTCGGAGTTTTCGAATGGACTGGTCCGACGGACCGAGTCCGGCGGACAATCCGATCGTGTGTGGGCTTCATCGGACCTTCAGCTGACTTTTCCAGTCGAAAATCTGACGGACTTTAGATTTGCAACATGCTTCAAATCTTTACGACGTAACTCCCAGAAATCCGCTCGTCTGTATGCTAGTCCGACGGACAAAAACCGATGCTAGGGCAGCTATTGGCTACTGGTTATCAACTTCCTTATTTTAGTCCGGTGTACGTCATCCATACGAATCCGACGGACTTTGGTGTGATCGTGTGTAGGCAAGTCCGTTCGTTAAAAAGTCAGTCGGAAGTCCGTCAAGAGTCTGTTGAAAGTCCGTCGGAAAGTTCATCGAACCAGTCCGGTCGAAAAGTCCGCCCGTGTGTACGCAGCTTTAGACTGGACAAGGCCAGAGACATGAAGCTTTCATCTAAATAATCCCTGGTGATCTTGCCATGAAGGTTCTTAGTCAGTCACTTCCTGTTACAAGGTGACCACGCTCCATTCTTGTCTAATAATTGTGCTCCTCTGTTGTCACCCTGTCACATGGGCTCCCAATGGAGACTATGGGTGGTTGTGTCAATAGGCCTCACACAGGCATAACCCACTGTTATCACTATTAAAAAACCCGTCTTGAGCAATGGCAAGTGGACATCGCTGCAACGAGACTGCAGGGGATTAGCTGAGGTGTAACAAAGGATGAAAAATAGGTGAAGACAGCCTTTCAACCACAACAAGCCTACAGCAAACCCAGGCACTGGCCTGGATCTTTAAAGTGCATGCATGTTAAAAGGGAGTTCCCCAAAAGTGGAACTTCCGCTCGTTTTACCCCCCCCTCCGGTGCCACATTTGGCACCTTTCGGGGGACAGGATACCTGTCTTTCACAGGTATCATGTTCCCACTTCCACGAGGCTCAGCCGCGGGTATTGACGTCTCCGCCTGGGCTCCTTCCTCCTCTCCTGGCCACCGGGCCAGTAGGAGAGAGGAGCGGAGCCTCGTGCATGCGCAGTAGGGTTCATTATGCAACGTAAACACGGTCGGACTTTTCGACCGGACTGGTCTGACTTTTGACAGACTTCTGCCGGACTTTTTTTTATGAACGGACTTGCCTACACACGACCGGACTACGGATGGCCTTGCCTTTTATCGGCGAGATTGACACCTTGCGAGCCCCGTCGCGGGGCATACCAGGCCCTTAGGTCTGGTATGAATTTTAAGGGGAACCCTCTACGCCGAAAAAACGGTGTGGGGTCCCCCCAAAATCCATTCCAGACCCTTATCCGAGCACGCAGCCCGGCTGGTCAGGAAAGGGGATGGGGACGAGCGAGCGCCCCCCCCCCCCCCCAACCATACCAGGCCGCATGCCCTCAACATGGGGGGGTGGGTGCTTTGGGGGAGGGGGGGCCCTGCGGGCCCCCCCTCCCCCAAAGCACCTTGTCCCCATGTTGATGAGGACAAGGGCCTCTTCCCAACAACCCTGGCCGTTGGTTGTCGGGGTCTGCGGGCGGGGGCTTATTGGAATCAACATCACCTGGTGACCACGCCCCCTTATGACGTCACAGTCCCAGAATGCCCAGGAACTGTGATGTTATAAGGGGGCGGGGTCACCGCCTATATAAGTCATCGCGCACCGCTCACACACCATTACAGTGGGAGAGAGCGTCGTGTCAACATCGGAAGATGAGAAGAGGGAAGAAGACGACGCAGAAGTCCGGGCCACCGCTAGCAAAAGAGCGGCAGAAGATAGCGGAGGAGCCGGCAGAAGAACCAGACACCAGGAGAAGAGGTCGAACACCGGGAGAAGAGGCCGGAGAGCGGGAGAAGAACCGGACACCGGGAGAAGAGGCCGGAAAGAGCGGCGAAGTCGGAAGAAGACCCCCCGACCTGTCTAATAAATTACTTTAAAAACCTGTCTAGTGTGTTTTTTTTATTGACACTTTTTCCCTAGGTGAATGGGTAGGGGTACGATGTACCCCACACTCATTCACATAGAGTGGGGGGCCGGGATCTGGGGACCCCCTTATTAAAGGGGGCTCCCGGATTCCGATAAGCCCCCCCACCCGCAGACCCCGACAACCAACAGCCAAGGTTGTCGGGACGAGGCCCTTGTCCTCATCAACATGGGGACAAGGTGCTTTGGGGTGGGGCCTGCAGGGCGCCCCCCACCCCCAAAGCACCCACCCCCTCATGTTGAAGGCATGCAGCCTGGTATGGCTCAGGGGGGGGGCGTTCGCTCGTCCCCACCTCCTTTCCTCCTCCCCACACACAGTCGGATTGTCCGCCGGATTCGGTCCGTTGGACCAGTGCGGTTGGAAAGTCCGCCCGTGTGTACACGGCATTACTCGCAATGGAGGCAGCGTGCACACGACAGCTGATGGAAACATCAGCTGCAGTGCCGACATCCCTGGACTCCAGGACAGGTAAGTGTCCTAATATTACATTTCTGGGGGGCGGGGGCTCCGCTTTAAGGGATCTACAGCTGGCTGGAGGCCCCGGCCTGGCAGTGGGCCAGAGCCCAGTGGTTGAGAATCTCTACTCTAGCCCTTAGATGGTTTAGCCCTCCCATATTTACCAAAAACTGAAATATATATTTTGTTTTACTGCCATCCTAAAGCGGTAGTAAAATCTTATAATTAACTTGCACCTACAGGTAAGCTTTTAAGATTCACCTGTAGGTACTGTGAATATCTTCTAAACTTGCGCTGTTTATTGGATACATTTACAGCAGCGTCAGCCAGTGACGTGACCGGCGCATGCGCAGTTCTATTTTCAGAGTACACTGAGTGTGCCGTCAATGCAGAAAGAGCTGTGCTATGATTGAGACATCATCATGGCCCAGCCATTCAAACAGCCAGAGAGCGCAAACTGAAGGAAGACTGGGCAACAATAGAAGCGCCGGCAGCAGTGACAGCATGCCGCTGGAGGGCTCTATTTTAAAGGTAAGTTTGTCATAATGTGGCAGTACTGTATGTGGTGCATACTAGCACATTATATCATGAGCCTGCAGGGGGACCATTAACAAAAAAAACCCGCTAGCGTTTACTACCACTTTAAGCATCTGCCCTCTACATCAATTCTCTACATCTTATAAACTCCGGAAAGAAATTCCTCAGTGGAAGCCATGATGTACAGTCCCTTGCCTTGAGAACATATTTTTTCCTGTTCTATTTCAAGCTTCTGGCAGAATTTTATATATAACTGCTGTGCCTAGGGAGAGCTCCACTCCGCTATATGCGTGTGAATGTATTCCACAACTACTACAGAAAACTCAGTGAACAACTTCTATACAGAGAAAGGGATCCCAGATATTTAACAAATCAAACCAAGAAATAAAAAAAGTCTTCAAGCAATTGCAGCAGTTATAATGGCAACTTCTTCAATGCAGTCAGCACTGTTAGGGACCTCTGTGCTTTATGGATGCAGTGAGACTCCAGTTTCTGAGGCTGCAATAATTTCTGATTGGAGTCCCAACTCTGCCTCCTAAAATAAACCTTAAGCCTGGGTTCACACTAAAGGGATCTCAGAGATCGCATGTGATTTTGCACCCGCACTACAGGTGCCGATCACATGCGATCTCTGAGCAATGTGGGTTCAGCTATACAGTTGTATGGCTGAACTCGTATTGGATTCGCACAGAAAATAGTGCAGGGACTTGTTTTTCCCCGCACTAGAATCGGATCGCATGGGTGTACTCACCTATGCGATCCGAGTCCTGTGCGAGTTCACAGTTCGCACTGCGATCTGTGAACTAAACTGGGGGTGTCAATAACTTTGTTAATTACATCCACAGCGGTTCGCACAAGGCAGTGTGAACTGCCTGCGGGAGAGGAGCGATGCGGGAACCAGCGCTGTAATCGTGCTGGTTCCCGCATCGCAAGTGTGATCCCAGGGTAAAGCTGACCTCCAGCCTTCGCTTCAGTCTTGCACAGTTGTAGAGGCTCCTCTCCTGGACTAGACATGTGCAATTTGTTTCGTTACAAATTAATTTTTTAACAAATTTAGACAAATTCGTTGACTAGGAAATATCTGAATTAACGAAAGCCCATTTGACAACTTTTTTCGAGTATTCGGAAATTCGAAAATTCAAAATTTCGGAAATTTGAAAATCAGAAAATAAGAATTAAAATCCTAAAATTCAAAAGAATGAAAATCTGAAAACAAGAACGAAAATCCGAAAATTTGAAAACCCGAAAATTCGAAAAACTGAAATAATAACTAGCTAATAATAACTTAACTATTATTATACTATTAAATTATAGGTATTGGAATTTCCTTTAATTTTGTCTGTTAGTGAACGTAATGAATACGAATTTATCCGAAGTTACGAATTATCCGAAATAATGAATGCCGTATCTAAATGAATGGAGCGTAACTAATTACTTTTTATTATTATTATTTATTATTAATTCAGTCTGTTCCATTTGTTTAGATGCGGCATTCATTATTTCAGATAATTTGTAACTTCAGATAAATTCGTATTCGTTACGTTCACTAACAGCCAAATTTGAAAGGAAATTCCAATACCTATAATTTAATAGTTAATTATTATTAGTTAGCATTTATTTCAAATGTTCAGATTTTCTTTCTTATTTTCAAATTTTTGAATTTCCAAATTTACGAAAAAAACTAAAAACGAATGAAACGATAACGAAATCAAACAAATTTTTCAACAATGCACATGTCTATCCTGGACTGAATGAACTGTACTCAGAATGTGCATTAGAAGCTGCAGCAAGTCAGATGGAACCCACTTCATTTCCTGGGTGGAGGACGTCCAGCATCATCTAGCGTACAGATCACCCCAGGTAATGTCCACATGTGATGCTGAGCCTCCGTGATCCGTGATTAACCACTTACCTCCTGGGGCATTTTGTTAATTTTTTTGCACACGTTAAATTCTGCATTTTTTTTTTTTGGCTAGAAAATTATTTAGAACCCAAAACATTATATATTTTTTGAAAGCAGAGGCCATGGAGAATAAAATGGTGACTGTTGTAATTCTTTATGTCACAGGATATTTACACAGCCGTTTCTGAAATGCAAATTTTCAGGAAAAAAATACACTTAAATGAATTTTAGTGCACACATACACAATATATTATATTTTTCAGGTAAAATATAAAAGATGATGTGGTGCATAAATAGAGTTAAAATTGTGCACACCCGTGAAATAGCAACAAACTACAAGCCTTTACAGGTTATCAGTTTAACGTTAATCGTGATTTATGGCCCTAGAATTATTGCTCTCACTCCAACGTTTATGGCAATGTCATGTGTGCTGCAGTCACCATTTACATATGCTTGCATTTGCATTTACATGTACACTACCGTTCAAAAGTTTGGGGTCACATTGAAATGTCCTTATTTTTGACGGAAAAGCACTGTACTTTTAAATGAAGCTAACTTTAAACTAGTCCTAACTTTAAACAAATATACTCTATGCATTGCTAATGTGGTAAATGACTATTCTAACTGCAAATGTCTAGTTTTTGGTGCAATATCTACATAGGTGTATAGAGGCCCATTTCCAGCAACTATCACTCCAGTGTTCTAATGGTACAATGTGTTTGCTCATTGGCTCAGAAGGCTAATTGATGATTAGCAAACCCTTGTGCAATCATGTTCACACATCTAAAAACAGTCTAGCTCCTTCCAGAAGCTACAAAACTGACCTTCCTGTGAGCAGATTGAGTTTCTGGAGCATCACATTTGTGGGGTCAATTAAACGCTCAAAATGGCCAGAAAAAGAGAACTTTCATCTGAAACTCGACAGTCTATTCTTGTTCTTAGAAATGAAGGCTATTCCATGCGAGAAATTGCAAAGAAATTGAAGATTTCCTACAACGGTGTGTACTACTCCCTTCAGAGGACAGCACAAACAGGCTCTAACCAGAGTAGAAAAAGAAGTGGGAGGCCGCGTTGCACAACTAAGCAAGAAGATAAGCACATTAGAGTCTCTAGTTTGAGAAACAGACGCCTCACAGGTCCCCAACTGGCATCTTCATTAAATAGTACCCGCAAAACACCAGTGTCAACATCTACAGTGAAGAGGCGGCTGCGGGATTTTGGGCTTCAGGGCAGAGTGGCAAAGAAAAAGCCATATCTGAGACTGGCCAATAAAAGAAAAAGATTAAGATGGGCAAAAGAACACAGACATTGGACAGAGGAAGACTGGAAAAAAGTGTTGTAGACGGATGAATCCAAGTTTGAGGTGTTTGGATCACAAAGAAGAACGTTTGTGAGACGCAGAACAAATGAAAAGATGCTGGAAGAATGCCTGACGCCATCTGTTAAGCATGGTGGAGGTAATGTGATGGTCTGGGGTTGCTTTGGTGCTGGTAAGGTGGGAGCTTTGTACAGGGTAAAAGGGATTCTGAATAAGGAAGGCTATCACTCCATTTTGCAACGCCATGCCATACCCAGTGGACAGCGCTTGATTGGAGCCAATTTCATCCTACAACAGGACAATGACCCTAAACACACCTCCAAATTGTGCAAGAACTATTTACAGCAGAAGCAGGCAGCTGGTATTCTATCGGTAATGGAGTGGCCAGCACAGTCACCAGATCTGAACCCCATTGAGCTGTTGTGGGAGCAGCTTGACCGTATGGTACGCCAGAAGTGCCCATCCAACCAATCCAACTTGTGGGAGCTGCTTCTAGAAGCGTGGGGTGCAATTTCTCCAGCTTACCTCAATAAATTAACAGCTAGAATGCCAAAGGTGTGCAATGCTGTAATTGCTGCAAAAGGAGGATTCTTTGATGAAAGCAAAGTTTGATGTAAAAACAATGTTATTTCAAATACAAATCATTATTTCTAACCTTGTCAATGTCTTGACTCTATCTTCTATTCATTTCACAACGTATGGTGGTGAATAAGTGTGACTTTTCATGGAAAACACAAAATTGTTTGGGTGACCCCAAACTTTTGAACGGTAGTGTATGCGTAGAGAGATGGGGGTGCATTTAATATATATTTTTTTAATTTTCATTTTATTTTTATTTTTTTTACACTTTTTTTTTCCATGTAACTTTTATTGCTATCACAAAGGGGGTTGAACAAGCCCCCTTGTGATAGCTTACAGCGGGTGAGAGGTACTCCTAATGGAGACCTGGAAACCCCTGATGTCTCCCCTGTCCAAAGCAACTAACCAAGCACAGATTGTGCTTACTCAGGGAATGACAGCTCTGAAACCGGAAGTGACAAAGTCTTCATCTCCTCCAGGATCATTCGTACCAGAGGAGATGGGGGAATGGATGTTCCTCCACCTCCTCTGTGGGGGGCCATACAGACCACTTATTGTGGTCCTGGGCTGTCCAGTTCCTCTGGGGAGCCTGAGCTCACTGCAAACAGTAGTGGGTGGGGGGAGACCTTGGAGCATTTTACATCTACCCCAATTACTTTTACAAAAAGCCAGTTACCAGATGAAATAAATGATACCAGACGCAGCTGCAGCCATGATCTTGGTATAACCACATGCTGACCAGGGCACTTCAATAAGTACGTAAGTTGGCAAGTGGTTTAAAGGATATCTAAAGTTTTTTTTGTTTTTTTTAAATCAAACATGTCATACATACCTCCTCTGTGCAGTTGGTTTTAGACAGAGTGGCCCTGATCTTCCTCTTCTGGAGTCCTTCAGCGGCGCTCCTAGCTCCTCCTCTTCTCGAGTGCCCCATTGGAGAGCCGATCTCCCTCAGGGCACTCGTGCGGGCATGCTCCTGTGTCCTGCTGCTGCGTCTATTGACACAGACAGCAGGACTCAGCCCCGCCCCCCAGCTTTCGCATCATTGGATTTAATTGACAGCAGCGGGAGCCAATGACTGCGCTGCTATCAATCTATCCAATCAGGACCTGAGACACCGGCTAGAGCTGGTGTGTTCATCCCTGTCGCTGGAAAGACCAGGTTCAGGTAAGTAAAAGGGGGGGCTCTGGGGGGGGGGGGGGGCAGCTGCACCACAGGAGGTTTTTTACCTTTAAAGGGGTTGTAAAGGTATGTGCTTTTTCACCTAGCAGTCACCGGCCCCCTAGCCCCCCCCCCATGTTACTTACCTGAACCCCTTCATTCAGTCAGCGTGGACGCGTTGGCTCCTTCTCCACAGGCTCCCGGCTCTTGATTGGATAAATTGATAGCAGTCAATTGGCTCCCGCTGCTGTCAATTAAATCCAATGACAACGGGGGCGGGGCCGAGTCCGGCACTCTATGTCTATAGACGTAAATGCTGGACTCGGGAGCGCGTCTGCAAGGTAACACCCTCGAGGAAGCATTTCTCCGAGGGGGTTATTAGATGTGGGGAGGAGCCGCAAGAGCCGCCAGGGGACCCCAGAAGGGGATGTTCGGGGCCACTCTGTGCAAAACGAACTGCACAGTGGAGGCAAGTATAATACATTTGCAATAAAAAGTATGTGAACCTTTTTGGAATGATATGGATTTCTGCACAAATTGGTCATAAAATGTGATCTGATCTTTATCTGAATCACAACAATAGACAATCACAGTCTGCTTAAACTAATAACACACAGAGAATTAAATGTTACCATGTTTTTATTAAACACACCATGTAAACATTCACAGTGCAGGTGGAAAAAGTATGTGAATCCTTGGATTTAATAACTGGTTGAACCTTCTTTGGCAGCAATAACTTCAACCAAACATTTCCTGTAGTTGTAGATCAGACGTGCACAGCGGTCAGGAGTAATTCTTGACCATTCCTCTTTACAGAACTGTTTCAGTTCAGCAATATTCTTGGGATGTCTGGTGTGAATCGCTTTCTTGAGGTCATGCCACAGCATCTCAATCGGGTTGAGGTCAGGACTCTGACTGGGCCACTCCAGAAGGCATATTTTCTTCTGTTTAAGCCATTCTGTTGTTGATTTAGTTCTATGCTTTGGGTCATTGTCCTGTTGCAACACCCATCTTCTGTTGAGCTTCAGCGGGTAGACAGATGGCCTTAAGTTCTCCTGCAAAATGTCTTGATAAACTTGGGAATTCATTTTTCCTTCGATGGTAGCAATCTGTCCAGGCCCTGACACAGCAAAGCAGCCCCAAACCATGATGCCCCCACCACCATACTTCACAGTTGGGATGAGGTTTTGATGTTGGTGTGCTGTGGCTTTTTTTCTCCACACATAGTGTTGTGTGTTTCTTCCAAACAACTCAACTTTGGTTTCATCTGTCCACAGAATATTTTGCCAGTACTGCTGTGGAACATCTAGGTGCTCTTGTGCAAACTGTAAACGTGCAGCAATGTTTTTTTGGCAGCAGTACAGCAGTGGCTTCCTCTGTGGTATCCTCCCATGAAATCCATTCTTGTTTAATGTTTTACGTATCGTATATTGGCTAACAGGGATGTTAGCATATGCCAGAGACTTTTGTAAGTCTTTGGCTGACACTCTAGGATTCTTCTTCACCTCATTGAGCATTCTGCGATGTGCTGTTGCAGTCATCTTTACAGGACGCCCACTCCTAGGGAGAGTAGCAGCAGTGCTGAACTTTCTCCATTTATAGCCAATTTGTCTTACCATGGACTGATGAACAGCAAGGCTTTTGGAGATACTTTTATAACCCTTTCCAGCTTTATGCAAGTCAACAATTCTTAATCATAGGTCTTCTGAGAGCTCTTTTGTGCGAGGCATCATTCACATCAGGCAATGCTTCTTGTGAAAAGCAAACCCAGAACTGTGTGTTTTTTATAGGGCAGGGCAGCTGTAACCAACACCTCCAATCTCATCTAAATGATTGGACTCCAGTTGGCTGACACCTCACTCCAATTAGCTCTTGGAGATCTCATTAGTCTAGGGGTTCACATACTTTTTCCACCTGCACTATGAATGTTTACATGGTGTGTTCAATAAAAACATGGTAACATTTAAGTATTTGTGTGTTATTAGTTTAAGCAGACTGTGATTGTCTATTGTTGTGACTTAGATGAAGATCAGATCACATTTTGTGACCAATTTGTACAGAAATCCATATCATTCCAAAAGGGTTCACATACTTTTTATTGCAACTGTATGTTTGTTATTTAAAAAAATATAAAATTACTCTTACAATCACTTTAATACATAGAGGTGAAAAACCCTGAGGGTTTACAACCCCTTTAAAGGACTGAAATACAATGAATGAAAGGGGTGGGCCAGGAACAGTCAGGCTAGCGATTAAAGGCTAAGTAATGCTGGACTTTCTCCAGACAGGAAATGAGGCTGGCTCTATCTGACTTGCTGCAGCTTCTAATGCCGCGTACACACGGTCGTACTTTTCGTCTACAAAAGTCCAACAGACGCTGATGGACTAAAGCTGGCTGGTAATCCGATCGTGTGTGGGCTTCTCCGGACTTTCAACCGACTTTTTTAGCCTCAAATACGACGTACTTTAGATTTGAAACATGCTTCAAAACTTTTACTTCGTACCTACGACGGACCCCGAAATCCGCTCGTCTGTGTGCTAGTCCGACGGACAAAAAGCCACGCTAGGGCACCTATTGGCTACTGGCTATGAACTTCCTTATTTTAGTCCGGTGTACGTCATCACGTACGAATCCGACCGACTTTTGTGTGGTCGTGTGTAGGCAAGTCCGGTCGTTAGAAAGTAGGCCGCAAGTCCGCGGCAAGTCCACCGAAAGTCTGCCGGAAGTCTGTCCGACAGGCTGTCCGACTTTTGTAGACGAAAAGTACGACCGTGTGTACGCGGCATAATGCACATTGTGAGAAGCTCGCAGTGTGCAGTGAAATCAGAGTAAGTAATATCAGTCCAACCAGAGGCGTTGCTAAGGGGGTGCGGGGGGTGCCGTCCGCACCCAGGTGACACCCGCTAGAGGGTTGACACCCTCCCAACGGTGAGGAAAGCGCTGGTATTTTTTTTTTCAGCTGACCCCGCAGCCCGCTGGCCTGGAACAACACACTTCCAGCGCCGCGGCCGCGCCTGGTGTGTCACTGTGTGGGTGTGTCCTCCTTCTTCTTCTTCCTCCTCCCTACACTACTGAGCCAGCGAGCCTCAGCCTATCACATCTCACACTGCACTGCAGACATGATGATGACATCACTACACACACTACTAGTATCTCCGCCCGGGCGGCGTGGCGGCTGCACGCTGTGAAACTGCCCTCCTCTCCAGACTCCAGCTTCCAGCTGCCGACCGGCACCCAGATTTGGAACAGGTGCGGGGGGGGGGGTGTCCTGGTGTCCACCGCCGGCCCGAGCCCAGGGTAAGGTGTCTGTGTGTGTGTGTGTGTGTGTGTGTCGGGGTGACACCATGTTATACCGCGCCAGGTGACGCCAACCCTAGTGACGCCACTGAGTCCAACAGAGCAGCCTGAAGGGAAGGCTGGGCTTCAGCTTTAAATTCTTACTTGAGCCTCTGAATGCCTTTTTAGAATCAAACATGATTTATTTAAAAGGAATGAGGTCACCCCAAAATAGTGAGATGATTCTCCATTTCTATGAGTTAATCCTTAATTGGGATACTTGTTGTAGTGACAGATATTACCTGGGAAATTAAACATACCAGAACTAGATAAACAGGTTCACCTGATTAAATAACACCGCAGAGCGTTCACTTATCCCATATATGTTCTGCCTCCTTGGCATGCAGCCCTGACCTCAGAGCAGTTTTCGTTCGCAAGATTCATACTAAGTCATGTAGAAATATTACAAAATGAAACCAAACATTGAAAATGACTCAGTGGCATTCCTGACTAGTCATTTTTCCACGCAGAAACTAAAATTATCTCAGCACAACGTCAGCC
Source organism: Lithobates septentrionalis (assembly GCA_037952835.1). Classification (NCBI taxonomy): domain Eukaryota; kingdom Metazoa; phylum Chordata; class Amphibia; order Anura; family Ranidae; genus Lithobates; species Lithobates septentrionalis. Next base: position 2,939,324 of record JBBDGP010000626.1, on the reverse strand, counting down.
TCGCTGGAGCCTCGGGAACTGTGCAGAGCGCCGTCAGTCCCCGAAGAGCTGCGAGCGTTTTCCAAAGCAGGTTCTTGTTTATTACTCTCCCACCCTGGAGATTAGATAATTAAAGGGTGAGCCCACCCAAAACTGATATTTAGCTATAGGTGGGACTGGGAGTCTGAGTCACCTGCTGACTTCTTTGTGTCTCTTCAGGACCCCGGTGGTTCGATTTTCCAAATTATAACAACCCACCCTAGATTTTTGCGCGATCCCCTCTGCCTATGGGGTTCCTCTCCTCCTAAAGCAATTTCTAAGAAAAGCTTTTAGGCTGTGTTCACACTAGTGTGAATTTGATGTGGGTTTCTCCACATCCAATTCGCACAGCATGAGATTGTAACCGGCTCTCTATGGAGCCGGTTCACATATCCCCGCAGCAGATCCGGTGCGATTTGCACAGGAGTCCTGGGTGTCTTTTGGTTCCTTTTCAGGTCCGAAATCAACCAAAAATTTGGGCTGAAATCGGACCTGAAACGATGAATGTGGCAGCACCGAAGTCCTGCTTTGAGCCGCTCCGTGCTCATATGTGAACCCAGCCTCAAGCCGTACGAAAATGAAAAGCAAACATTTATTATATTGCAGCTTAGCAAATCTTAGATGTGATGGCTGCATTCCTTTTCTTTTTTAGACTTTCTTTTTTCTATTTTCATCTGGTGTTCCAGCCAGCAAGTCCGTTGTTTTTCAACAGAACAAGCTCTCCTGCAGACTGTATCAGTTAGTGGAATGAGACAAACCATTTACCACTGACAGGGGTGCTTACAATGACCGATTTTTATTTATTTATGTAAAACCTTTATCACGAAAGAAAAAAAAAAACTGTTTCTGTAACTGTTTATGATGCATTAGAGTCCTTTCACACTGGGGCGGTTTGCAGGCGTTATTGCGCTAAAAATACCGCCTGCAAACCGACTGTTTGTTCAGTGTGAAAGCCCGAGGGCTTGCACACTGAAGCGGTGCGCTGACAGGAGAAGAAAAAAACTCCTGCCAGCCGCATCTTTGGAGCGGTGTACCTCCCAACATTTTGAGATGGGAATGAGGGACACCTACGAGCAAACGTATGTAGGCATAGGACACGCCCCCTGCCACACCCCCTTAAAGGGGAAATAACAAAAAAAAGGTTAATCAAATCCACGAGTGTTTTTTTTTTTACCACTAATATTCCTTTATATTGGCTTTTAAAATTGAAAAGCAATTTAGAATTTGGATGAAAGGTTTAGCACTGGGAAACACTTTTTGAAAGATAAAAAGTGCATTTTATATACAACTATATAGATCTGACCAAAATGAGGGACAAATGAGGAGGAAAGAGGGACAGAGGGACATTGCTCCAAATCAGGGACAGTCCCTTGAAATCAGGGACAGTTGGGAGCTATGTACAGTAAACCCTGATGGGTTTTACTTCCTCTTTTTTCCCCTGCAAAGTAAAAACATATTGGGCTAGTATGCATTGCTAGTAACACTTTAAAGTTCCACAGTTTTGTTGCACTAGAACTACACTGCAATTTTATTGCAACTTGTTTAAATACCAGATATTGGCTTGATTTTAGACTCTTTACCACCTATACAGCAGCACTCAGACTGGGAGAGAAAGAAACAGTACTTAGGGCCATTCAGGTCTTGACAAAAATCATGCTGACAAGATGAAAGAGCAGGGAGATGGTACATAAGTTTGTCTCTGCTACTTCACTGTCCAGTAACAGGTTGGCGATGGGGAGGTGATCAGTGCTGTTTTGCTTAACTGCAGCAGAGACAAAAATCAGGTCACCAGGTTAACTGTGCTATCTAGCAGGGCTGTGTAAATTAAAGGACTGGATGAATAGAAATGTATAAAAAAACAAAAACAGCTCCCCTATGTGTATTTAGCTGTTTGCCTGGAGTCCAGTCTAATGCCCCGTACACAGGAGCAGAATATCCGTCGGAAAAATCTTGGATGGTTTTTCCGACGGAATTCCGCTCAAGCTTGGCTTGCATACACACAGTCACACAAAAGTTCTCTGAACTTTCGACCACCAAGACGAGCCGAGAAAATGAAGTTCAATGCTTCCGAGCATGCGTCAAATTGTTTCCAAGCATGCGTGATTTTTTTGCGCGTCCCAATTGCATACAGACGATCGAATTTTCGGATAGCAACTTTTCCTGACCGAAAAATAGAGAAAAATGCTCTCAATCTTTTGCTGGCTGGAATTTCCGCCAGCAAAAGTCCGATGGAGCATACACACGGTCGCATTTTCCGACCAAAAGCTCTCATCGGAGTTTTGCTGGCGGCATTTCCGATCGTGTGTACGCGGCATTAGGTAAACTGATGAAATCTGCAGTCGTGGCCATCAAGCGTCTCTGCATAGGAATCTTTTACACTTGGATGGCAACAAATATTGTTTCAATGTTTTGTAGTTCCTCCCACTGAGCTGCTAAATATAACGCCGCAACCTCATAAACAAAGTATGTGAACAATGTGTATTTTCTGATCCTGAGTAATGCTCCGAATACAATGGGAACAGGGCTGACGGCGTAAATTATGCTCGAGAATTGAAAGCGCACAAATCATCTCACCTCGGGACAATCAGGATGAGTCACTCACTGACAAGCAGATTTCGCTGAACGGTCTGTCAACTGTCTCTAGGGTATGGGGAGAGCGCACAGAACAAAATATTTATATCGGCCTTCAGGTGTTTACTGTCATGTCTGCAAAATCTTAGCAACAAATTCAAAAATAGTTCACATTGTCTTGGAGTAATAAAAAAAAGAATGGGTACAGAGATGTGCATTTTTTTCTCCTGTGCGTGGTCAGCCTTCTCCATTACAGGTCCCTTCATGTTATTTGTAGTTCAGAAGGAAAATTTAGTTTAGCTCCTCTGTAAAGAGTAAACTTGCATTGACTTCTATTGCAGAAGTCATTTGCAAGTCCTGCTGAAGTTATAATCGGCTTTTTTTATCAGCACAATCGGCCGATGCCGATTAAGTAAAAAAAGCCAAATATCGGCCGATATATCAGCCGACCTCTACTCTGTATCATTGCAAACATTATGCTTTAGTACATATTCACTGGTGCGTTCAACTGGGTCTTGCGATTCCGCTGGGATGGACCAGTCTGAGTTAGCACTTTCTCCTATAGCTTGTTCTCAGCCTTGCTAGGGCAGCTGCTTCCTACCCTTTCCATTTGCAGAATCTTTAATTGGGAATCTGTCTCTGCTTGTTGAGCTTTCATCTTTGCCTTTTGTGTTTCTAGTTCTGCTTCCCTTCTGGCAAAGGAGCTTTGCACTTTTTTTGCTTCCACATCAGCACGGGCCTCTATTATCTTATCGCTTAATGTTGAACTTCTGGAGCGAGAGGATCTAGAAGAACGTGTAGTGTGCTTGGTTGGTGTGGATCTGTGAGATCTGGTCTCCTGCAGTTGAGCAATGCGGAGTTCTGCCTTACACTGGACATTTTGCACTAATGCCGCGTACACACGAGCGGACATTACGGCGGACTTTGCCCGGCGGACTGGATTTCGTCGGACAATTCGATGTGTGTGGGCTCCAGCGGACTTTGTTTTCTCAAAAGTTCGACGGAATTAGATTTGAAACTTGCTTTAAATTTATCCGACGGACTCTGCTTTCTAGCGGACAAACCGATCGTCTGTGTGCTAGTCCGACGAACTCAAACTGACGCATGCTCTGAATCAATTACAAGACGGAAGCGCTCGGTCTGGTAAAACTAGCCTTCGTCTTGAAGCTAGCACATTCCTCTTCTGTCGTCTTTTAATACAGCCTTTTTTTAGGATTGATAATGCGAGAGGAATGAAGTTGTTTTTCTGCTTTATATTCACACAGAGTTCTCACAAACTTCTTTCTTCATGATTTATCCTCATGCCATGACTAATATAATATTTTGTAACAGCCAGATCTCCATAACTTTTAAATTTTAAAATAGATAATTTTTTTTTTTTTTTTTATTTCCGCACTTTAGCTATTTTACAATGTGTGTTAAATGTTAACCACATTTTTGGTGTGTATTTTCAAGTTACCACAATTAACATTCATATTTTGTGTTGTTTTAAAGAACCTTAATGAGGTTGTTGTCCCTTGTTCATTAGACATAGGGGGGTGTATTTAACAAAGGCAAAATCATTTTTCACTCCAATTGCTAATTATACATATAATTCCACATAAAGAGCATTTTGAAGTGTGTTCGCTGTGTATCCGAGGGGCACATGCAAGGAAGGCCAAACCAAAACAATTAATTTTTATTTGACATGATTTTCCGCAAAAATCAGCAGAGCTTCCCCCGAGCTTGTTTTTGACAAAAGGCTTAAATCATTTAAGAATATCAAGTGAAATGTTCACTTGAGAAATTGCACACCAAGTGCACTTGTTGGAAGTGCAGTCGCTGAAAAACTGAGGGGAAGAGCTTAAATTCGAGGAAGCTCTGCTGATTTATTCCTAAAATCATGTAAAATCAAAATAAAATATTTTTATTTGACAAAAACACACATAGGGGTTGATTTCATAAAGGTAAAAAGCATGTGCATTTTGGAAATTGCATTTGCCCTCTGCAAGAGCAGTTGCTCCCAAGCTTTATTAAATGTGAAGCAGCTGACTTCCATCATCCAATCATGTGCAAGCAAAAATGTTTTTTTTTTTCTTTTACTTGCACAGGATTGGGTACTCTTTGCAAAGTCAAGCTTTTAAATAATTTCTGATACTCTGGAGCAATTGCACTTGCAGAGGGCAACTGCCCTCTGCAAAGTGCACAGACTATTTGCTTTTCTCAAATCAACCCCATAGTCTTTTCGACCTGTACCTGCCGACTCCCAAACAAAATGGCGTTTTGGAATCAAAAGACATAGGCAAGAATGTAAGGTAAACCAAAAAGTATTTATTTGATAAACAAAAAAATTAGGAAGGCAACACTGGACACACTTTTAGAATCTGGGAAGCCTTTCGTCCCCCAGGACACACATCAAGTTTGAGGACAAGAAAATAGGTATCTTGCGACTATAGGGAGCACAGGGAGCACAGTCAGAACAGACAGAAGCCAGGCAATCACTTTCGACTCTTCCGTGTAGCCTTCCCTCCACGCTTCTCTGCAGCCTTCCTCGGAGGTTGTGCCTCTGGTGGTGTACTTGGGGCAGGAGGAGGAGGAGGAGGAGTAGGAGTGCCTTCATCTGCTATATATGTGTTAGCAGTAAGCTCCCCTCTCAAGCCCTTCTGGTATGCCTGGAAAAATAGACCCTCACAGAGGAGGCGTTGGCCCTTTTCCAACTCCTGTAATCTGCAGGCTATATAGGTGCCATACGCCTCCTCTGCATTGGGAGGTTTACTCAGGATCAGGCTTGCTTCCCGTATGAGCTCTAGGGATTCCTGCTCTGTTGCAGTCATCCTCCTGGGCCTTTTCTGTAGAATGTGGAGGGGAGGCACCTGGCACTCCGTGCGGCTTCTACTTGGCCCAGCCACAGCTTCCTCCTCTCTCCCACTGGGCAAGGCCTCCTTCTCTCTCCCACTGGGCAAGGCCTCCTCCTGGCTGAGGTCATCCTGGGTAAAAAAAAGGGACATAGTTGTAATTTTCTGTTATGCAATCAGACACAATTTTCAGCTCATAACTTTCAAATATAATTACACAAAATAGTAAAGGCTATCTATTTGACCACACCATTATTTCAGATGATCAACAAGATCTGAAGTTACGTATATATTTGGCCACTACTGTCTAGTGATATGTCTACATATTACTCTTTGTGCAGAAGTGATTTTTGATGAAGCACTTTCAAAATGAACACCTTAACATCATTAATAACATTTACACAATCCCAAAATCTTCAAAAATAAGTATACCTGGCTGAAGCTGGGCGCATCCACTTCATCTATGGTGAAAAGGCCCAGTTCATCCTGGGACTCCTCAGCTGGGGTGGAGGTGGATGGAAGGCTGGAGGGAAGGCTGGAGGGAAGGGTGGGGGGAAGGGTGGGGGGAAGGGTGGAAAGGGATTGCCTGGCTTCGGTCTGCTCATCCAGGAATCGCAGTTTGTGGTAATACCACAACTTGGGTACATAAACTTGGTCAGCTGCTGCCCCGGATCTCAGCGACTCCTGGATTTTTCTGTGCTCCCGCTTGTACATATTACGCAAGATACCTATTTTCTTGTCCACAAACTTGATGTCTGCCTGGGGGAGTCGAGTCTTCACAAACTCTAAAAGTGTGCCCAGTGTTGCCTTCCTAACATCACGATTATAATATTGGGGGTGTTTGACCTCCCAGAGGTTTTTCTTCTGCTCATATAGATCAATGAAATGGATCAAAAACTCTTCCTCTTTAAAGGGATTCATTATTTCTGCAAGACAAGACACAAGATCAAAACTTAAATGTCAGTCCCAAATCTCAGGATTAGTTTGTGTTGTAATCTAGGGGACACACACACACACACACACACACACACACACACTCTTTAATCTTACCTTCGTTTGTGCCGCTCGCTACTTCCGCATGGACATACGTTGGCCATCGTGCTAGCTTTATATACACTGCGCATGTGTCATGCTCCGCCTGCGTCGCCCGCCCCTGACGTTCGTGAGTACGATTTCGCCCCGCCCCTTCACTCTTCGTTGCGCAGTGGGAGTAGATAGCAAAAGATGGCGGAGCGATTAAGTGGAAGTAGCGCGGAGGAAAGCCCGGAGCCCCAAACATCCACATCCCGGAGGAGATATAAGGCCACCAACATGGCTTTTGAAGAGATGGTGGAGATGGTGTCCATATTAAGAAGGGAGGACTACGATGGCAAAAAAGGACCGTACACACGACCCAATATGAGGAAGGACAAAATAATGTCGTCAGTTGTCACCGCTCTGGAAGATAAATTTGGTACAAAACGTTCGAAAGAACAATTGCGGAAGCGGTGGTCTGACATCAAAAGTCGGGAGCCAGAACAATATTGGCGAATAAAGAAGCTGCTGAAAAAAAGTAAGTACTTGTGTTTTACTATTGAGATACAGAACTTGCATGCTGATCCTTATTTTTGGCGGTTTTTCTGCATCGTTCGTAAATACCGTTCTTTGGAATAGATCGGATACTTTATAAAGTGACGTTATTTTTTCGCCAAATACGATGGGACAGGGTTGGACTTACATTTATGGCTTGATAATTTTGCGAATTCACACAATGAGTTGATGTGGTGTAGATGTGTTTGAAAATATAATGCTTCATCAAAAATGATTCAGTGTAATGTAGGGACAGGACACAGCAGCTGTTTCCACATCTGGACTCACGAGCACTATAGTTAGTGGGAATGATTTAGCAGGCCCACTATTGTTCTTCGATTTTCTTTTTTGAAATATTTAATTGGAATATTATTCCGTACGTTTTTTGGCTCTGCGTAACTTCTGCATACTTTCAGCTATTAAAACCATTCAACTATGAAAATGTTCGTCTCTTTGAGCTGATGTGTGCTCATTTTCAACTTTTTTAATACCATGTATACTTTATTAAATAATCCATTTTTTTTTCTCTTTTTTAAACATTGAATTCAATGGGAGCATGCTTGAAATCCTCAAATTCTTCTTCCGCTCCCCAAAGTTTCAGCTCCTTCATACTTTCACCTAGAGACACCAAACAAACTTTACAATCTTCACTAAATATTCATCTATCTGGCTATATCTTTTCAGTTTGATATTTTTTAAATTTTTGGAGAAAAAGCTTTTTGTTTAGAGGTCATTTCGTGTAATTTTAGACATTAATCAGAGTGTACTGTGTTTGTTTTGTTGCCATGGTTACCAAAGCTTCTGTTATACACAGGGGGGGAGGTGGCCGGAGCATCTCAGCTCTGATTACAGAGCCCGGGGGAGGGGACAGACACACCATGTACTGATTTATAATAGAGGAATATGATGGGGCATTCCCCCGCATTTTGCTAAGGAAATGCATTTTCTAGTGTACTATGTGACCATAACTAAATTTTTGAGGGGTAATACACATAGGAGATCATTGAGGTGTCAGCATCTGTGAAACTTTCCCAAAAATATGCATTCTTTCTAATTGTTGTTCAGAGGTAATGTTCATCCTGTCTTCAACATTTATTATGATGCAAAATTTGCAAAAAAATCATAACCAACATTTTACTTTCTTTATTAAAAAATAAAAGATCAGTGTGTTTTAACTTGACCTTTTTTTATAATCTCATAGGGGAGAAAAGACTCAGACAACAGTCCAAGGATCTCAGGACCCCCCCAAGTCACCAGCCTGAGGCCCAAGATACCCCAAGCCCCAGCCCAAGACCACGCCCACCCGACGACCTTGAGGAAGGAGAGGTGGAGGAAGTGTGCGAGGTTTCAAGCCCACCAAGTGAGTGACTGACACCCCAGCTTGAGTTACTGTATTTTGGCGTGCATATTGTAAACCTTGTTTTTATTCACTCGTTTTAGGTGAGTTTCTGGTTGTGGAAGGCCAAGCGGCAGAGCACTTCACCACAGACAGTGCGCAAAGACTAATAGGCCAGATAATGCTGTGGAATGGCCACATAGATCAAATGCGTGAACAAATTCACAGCATGAAACTTCGCCTGGACTCCATGCAACAGGAAATGAAGAACATGATTGATGTTTTGGGCAGAATATAATCACGTTTGGCCTAAAAACATCAATCATGTTCTTCATTTCCTTGTGAAGTTATTTTGTTTTTAAAAAAAAATTTGCAAGTTTTGGGATATACCCAAATTTACATTGTGTGATGCACACGGTGTGTCATCATGTGCTATCTTCCATCATGGGTTAGCAATGTACTTGTTTTGTGTTTGCAAACCCTTCATCCTGAAAATTCGTGGGTGGTGAGAGCAACCAAAAATGGGATTGCACACACAAAACATGTACATTGCTCTCCCATGATAGGAGATAGCACATGTTGACTTGACCCTTTAGTAAAGCTCAATTTTGAGCATCTTATAAATGACCAATTTCTGCAAGGGTGACATTACATGCACCGTTCTCGAAATATTGAACTTTGTAAGTTAATGTATTGTAAGTTTTGTTTATAAAAACACTGTTGTGTATGTAAATGTTTTGAGATAAAGGTCTATATATTTTTGAAAAAATGGCTTGAATAATTTTGTAAAAGATAATTTTTTTACACAACGTAAAATATTTTTTAACAAAATAAAAAAAAAAATAAAAAAAAATATGATAAAAAATGCACCTTTCAATGTGCACCAAGTAAAATGTTTTACCCTATACAATGTGTGTGGCTGTTTCTTGAAGTCAACATTTGGGGTTTGTTTTTGTGGGCCTGATTAACTAAAGCTAAATGCACTTGACACTACTACAAGTGCACTAGGAGACAGACATAACTTAAAGGTAAACAACAATAAAAACAAGATATTTAGATAAACAAATTTTCTTTTTTATTTTTGTAAAAAAATTAGAGATGTTGCTGAATAGCAATGGCCCCCCGCCCATTAAAATAATTCACATAACGGTCACGCACTTGACGTGCGGGTCGGGGGGCCAAGCCCATACGGCCAATTTCTAGGCCTGTCAAAGTGCTACTAGCCTCTTCCAGTCTGGGCTCAGGCCCAACAGAGGATAGATATGTCACTGAATGTCTCCTTAAAAAGTTATGCAAGATGCAGCAAGCAAGGATGACGTGGTTGATTTTATAGTCCGCCAAATTAATAGCCGTAAGGAAGATACGGAACCAGCTGGCCAGAATACCAAAGGCATTCTCAACAACCCTTCTTGCTCTGGCCAGCCGGTAATTAAATACCCTCCTCTCAGGGGTGAGTGTCCTTTGGGGGAACGGCCTCATCAAGTTCTCACAGAGAGCAAATGCTTCATCAGCAATAAAAACTGAGGGGAATCCATCCACATTATCGTCATCAGGTGGCAATTCCAGGCCACCGGTCTGGAGACGATAGCACAGCTCGGTCTGTGCAAAGACTCCTCCATCAGACATTCGGCCGTTCTTCCCCACATCCACAAACATAAACTCCAAATGTGCCGAGACCACCGCCATCAAAACTACACTATGGAACCCCTTGTAGTTAAAGAAATATGACCCCGAATGCGGTGGTGGCACAATCCGGACGTGCTTCCCGTCAATCGCCCCTACACAGTTGGGAAAGTCCCAACGGTCAGCGAACTGGGAGGCCACAGTCTGCCATTCCTGTGGACTTGTAGGAAACTGTGGAGTGCAAAAAAAATAAGATAAGGACTTTAATAACAAAAATTGTATATCAGATTACACCAAAACATTAGTAAACAACAAATATTATGAATATGTGTGTTTGTAATTGAAAATTATAAAAACATAAGGCACACTTATAAGATTACTCACCCCCTATGATGGCCCATTGATACATTTGAATGTGGGGGGAGGGGCTCTAATTAGGTTAACAAACACACCTGACTGGCTGAAACATTTGTGGGGTGGGGGAGGGGTTCTAATTAGGTTAACAAACACACCTGACTGGCTGAAACATTTGTGGGGTGGGGGAGGGGTTCTAATTAGGTTAACAAACACACCTGACTGGCTGAAACATTTGTGGGGTGGGGGAGGGGTTCTAATTAGGTTAACAAACACACCTGACTGGCTGAAACATTTGTGGGGTGGGGGAGGGGTTCTAATTAGGTTAACAAACACACCTGACTGGCTGAAACATTTGTGGGGTGGGGGAGGGGTTCTAATTAGGTTAACAAACACACCTGACTGGCTGAAACATTTGTGGGGTGGGGGAGGGGTTCTAATTAGGTTAACAAACACACCTGACTGGCTGAAACATTTGTGGGGTGGGGGAGGGGTTCTAATTAGGTTAACAAACACACCTGACTGGCTGAAACATTTGTGGGGTGGGGGAGGGACAAACAAGACAATGGAGCAGACAATATACATTGTTCAATGGACTATAGGCTAGAGATAAAAATGGACCCAGCATTGCATGGTGGGGAGGTTAATGAAAGAAATTATGCATGTATAGGGCAATAACTGATTAAAATAGGCATGCACAAAGATAAAGGGGACATTCACAGCAGATTGAAATAATGAAAGAAATTATGCATGTATAGGGCAATAACTGATTAAAATAGGCATGCACAAAGATAAAGGGGACATTCACAGCAGATTGAAAGCATGGCAATTAGGTAAAGAGGACAGTTCTACAATACATCAAAAAACAGTTAATACATATCATGTAATGTTAAAGGATAAAACTTACCTTCATATATTCCTTCTGCAGGACCTGAATAATAGCAGAACAGGTCTCTGGGATTATGATCCCCAGAGCCTGGGGGGAGATGCCTGTCGAGAACTTTAAGTCCTGAAGACTTCTCCCTGTCGCCAAGTAACGTAAAGTGGCAACTAGCCTCTGCTCCGCACTAATGGCTTGCCTCATGCAGGTATCCTGCCTGCTGATATAGGGGGTCAGCATAGCCAAAAGACGCTCAAAGATGGGGTCCGTCATCCTGAGAAAATTCCTGAAATCCTCAGGATTATTCTCACGGAGCTCACGGAGCAAAGGCATATGACAGAACTGGTCACGCTGGCGCAACCAATTCTTGGTCCATGAACTCCTCCTCACCCTGTTCATGGACTGGACTCGGGTCAAAGTGTTAACCCCAACACCAAGTCCCCACACAGCACGAACTCGAGAACGAGTACGTCCACTCGACATGGCTTCAAAACGGTCGGCTGCTCAAACTAACAAACTTATAACAAACGCACTGAAGAACAGCAAGGCCTATGAAGAACGACCTGAAAATCAGGAACGAGCGGAGCAGAACGGCCTGCAAGGCAGGTTACGAACTGACCAACACGCACTGAAAAGCAGATACAAACCTCACAAGCACAAACTGAACCGCAGAAAACGAACGAAATAAGCTGAAGTGTGAAAAGCGCGAATCGTCTCTAACCAAACTTCTACTAACACGAGATAAACACGAGATTAGCAGAAGGAGCCCAAAGGGTGCCGGAGTGGGGCTTGGACTTCCTTTTTATAGTCCCGTCGTACGTGCTATACGTCACCGCGTTCAAAACCAGCGGACTTTTGCAGTGACCGTGTGTGGCCAAGTCCGTCCGTTTTTAAGTCCGGCGCAAGGAGCAAACAAAGTCCGACGAAAAGTCCGCCGGGCAAAGTCCGCCGTAATGTCCGCTCGTGTGTACGCGGCATAAGAGATCCCTTTGTTGGTTTAGTGCATCAGCCTTGGTCAGTTCTGCAGAAGAGTCCTCTATATTACAGTCCTGCAAGAAAGCTGTGTATTTTGCAAACAGCCACTGGTAGCGTTCATACGCGGCAGATAAGCGATCTATAGAGTTTCTTAGTTCAGCTGGTTGATCATTTAAGTGTGACAAAACTGGCATGCGGTGTGAAGTTCTGTCCCATAAGTCTAACAGATTGCTGGAGAACTCATCTCTAGTGGTTTCATAGTTTTCTCTGAGTTTCTGTGTGGGTTTTATTGTACGTTTGGGTCTTACACTCTGTTCGGCAATACCTGCAGAACCTGCTCCCTGTACATCTGCGGGTTCAGAGGCATGGTGAATCTGCTTTGGTTCAGCCACAAAAGGGTGCTCAGAGTCTTGTCTAGACATTTTTTTACGTTTTTGCAAGAAATGGTACTGTCTCTTTAAGAAGATGAACAGCAGCTTAGACAGGTGGGGTAACACAGTTCAATGTAGAGAAACAGTTTTTAAAATTCACATGAGGTGCAGTAAACGCATGCGACCATGTGCTTCACAAGATGGCTGATGGCACTGAGTTTAAACGCAGGTCAGGCGCACACATATACACAGCAGGCTGTGGAAATTCTATACATCTTTTAAATATTCTGACTCCGATGGTTGTGAAGCGATTTATCCCTTGTGAGACCTCTATACCTGGCGTGTATATGATATAATCACTGAGGACAATCCTCATCAGATAGCTTGAACTCACCAAATACCAATTCCATCCACAAAGGTGCTTTTATTCTGAACATCGGGTTAAAGCAGATGACAGGATACAAACAGATGAACAGGTTGTAGTATTTATGCGGTCAAAAGATGATATTGTCTGTAGCTTACAATGCAGAATGTGTCCTGCTACATGTGGCTTGTAGCTGCATCCATGACACAGGAAGCACAAACACAGGAAGAAGGGTGAAGCATTACATATAAAAGGAAGTGTGTCATAACATAAGGGAAAAAGAACATAAGAAACAAGTGCATTACCACAAAAGGTCACTACATGGCAGCATGTGAACTAAATATAAAAGTCCATGGAAAATGGTTAGGAAAACAATTTATATCAATTCTTTGCCCGATTGGGGCAGCACACTCTAACTACATGATGTTTGCTTAATAAAATGCCGTTTTCAGCCTCTTTGTGGTCATTTTCTGTCTACATGCACTCCAGCGATGGCTGCCTCCCATTTGTTGGGTGGGTTTCTTGATGGTGATAACAGTGGACCATGTAAAGACAGACCTAGAGGAATTTAAAGTGGATGTAAACCCAATGCCATCCTTTCTAAACTACTGCCATAGGGGCTATCTATAAGGATATACATGCCTCCTGCATGTATCTTTACCTGTCAAATGTCTCCCCTCTGTCTGTTATGAGACCCGAAAAACTGCAGATTCTGTGGGCGGGTCTGTTGTCTGGAGCTCGGTGGGTGGAGTTGTGATGTCAGTAGACTCCCCGGCCACCTCTACACTCCCCTTGTCAATATGCATTTTCTCCTGTGTATTTCTTACCCTGAACTTCTGCTATGATCTCTAACATCCAGTGAAAAGACAGGAAAGTTGTCAGGTACTCACCAAGGCCGGAATGCTGAGAGCGACTCCCCTAGCAACTAGGTGCGAGATACCCCTGAAGGTGGTACAGAGGGAATCAGGCACGGAGAGGCACGGGTTGCCAGCAGGTGTGCAGATCACCAAGGTTTCACTAGACGTGTAGAACCCGTGTAGCATGGACTGGTTGCTAAGCTGGAGAGAAGACTGGCAGGGACTCCAACACTTGACCTGGAACCAGGAACAGAGCTGAGGAGAAGCACAGGGTTGAGCAGAACAAGTCCGTTAAGCAGGCCGAGGGTGAAACACTGGGAAGCGTGGTAGCAAGCACAGGTTGAGGCAAGGCAAGTCCGTTGAGCAGGCAGAGGGTCAAAACACTGGAGAGAGGATCAGTAGAAGAGTCGTAATCAAGCCGGGGGTCAAACACTGGAGAGAAGATAAGCAGAGAAGTCCTTAATCAAGCCGAGGGTCAAACACTGGAGAGAGGATAAGCAAGGTAGTCAAACGGTCCGGGTCACAACAGGCAGGAACAGGTATGCAGAGGATAAACGGGAACACTGGAAGCTGAGAAGACAAACCAGCAATGAGCACAAGGCATAGCTGCCTTTATATAGGCCCGCCAAGGGGACGTCCCGCTGTACGTGCATGCGTTCGTGTGCCCACGTGTGCTAACTCGTTCGGATCACGCGCTCGTACCCGCCGATCGTGTGCCCGTACGTGCTGATGTGGGGCTCTACCGCGCAGGCGCACCGGGACGCGCCGATACTGACAGGCTCTGACTGTGTTAACCCTCTGACAAAAGTAACCACATGACTTCAGCATGCCAAATCATGCTGAGGTGTGGAACAGCCAATCCTTGCAGAGCTGCTGAAGAAAGGAGTGGGGGTGGGAATTAAAAAGTAATGCATGTCTTAGGCTAGTGCAGGAGATATGTAAATCACCTGTCACTCACAGCAAGGGGGAGGATTTGACAAAGTTTTTCTCTGTTTGCCAAGATTTATCTCACTGAACAATAAAAGAGGATTGCTCAGAGATGGATTAACTCTGTGTGGCAAGACTGGGCTCAAATGATAGGAAATATTATACTCTACATTATGACATAAAAAAAAAAAATTTCGGGTTTACATCCACTTTAACAGAGGTATCCATCACTGATGGGAGGGATAGTCCCAGGAAAGTTTTAAAATGTTGTGGAATGTTGCAAAAGTCCTTACCTGATTGGAATTAAGTGATTGGGAGGCAGGTGTAGGAGCTGTAACGATTGCCAGGATAAAATTCCAGAAGTGTGAATGAGAGGATGTCCTGCCTGTCCTTTCTCATGTCTTGTAAGTCAATGGGGTTGGATTTTAGGAAGACCTTTCATGGTAGCTTGGTGGATTGGGGGTCTTTGGAGGTCTGTTGAATAGTGGGATGCTCCAAAATATTGGGCCCATCTGGTGGTATGGTTGTTCCCCCATTGTTGTATCAGTTGTCTTTACCGAAGGCTTGGTCCCTTAGGAAGGCAGGAAATGGTCAATTTGGAGCTGCCCTGAGGCCAGTGGGGTGAAGCTGAGGACAGAATTGATCACATTCAACCCTTAGATTAGCGTTCACTAGGGTTTGACCAATACCAATACTGATACTGATATTGGTGCCGTTACTGAGCATTTGCATGCACAAGTACTCATACTCGTGCAAATGCTCCAATAACTGAAACCGATACCTTTGCGGTGTGTATAAAGAAAAAACTAAAAAGGGAGAACAAAGGGCGGGACTTTAAATGAGGCACACGGGAGCAGATACAAAAATTAAACACAAAACTAATTTTAATAAATTCAAAATAATCACATATTTAAATAATATCATTGCACATAGCTAATAAGAACTTTGTATTTCATCAAAAGTAAACATTCCAACATGGACTTGTTTGCAAATACATGATAAGTTAAATATCTAAAAAGGAACAATGATATAGGGTATGTGACACACAGAGGTGTCCATTAAGAAGGATTACAAAAGAAAAACGCAGATAAAGATGGAACGTCCACACATGATTGTTGGTTAGGTACACCTATGGTAGTTGTAAGCTCTACGCGTTTCGGGACCTTATAGCCACTCGTCAGGAGCAAAACCACAAGGTTTACCTAGGGATATGAGAAACAGCCATACTTTAAAAGGTTGAAGAAAAAGGGGGTGGGCAAATGTAGGGTATGTCCCCAACATATGTACACTTAACCCACCAACTTACATATATATCTGCGCAATGGCGGTGCGGCCCCGCGAGTCAGAAAAAGGGGAAGAAAAAGGGGGTGGGCAAATGTAGGATATGTCCCCAACATATGTACACTTAACCCACCAACTTACATATATATCTGCGCAATGGCGGTGCGGCCCCGCGAGTCAGGCCGACCAAGGACACCACGCCCCGGAGCTGAGGGGGCCCATCCGGGCGACACATAACCGGCCCAAGGCCAAACCCCTGGTGGGTCACAGATGGAAGTGATGGTGGTGGATGGTGAAAGGAAGAAGGGAGTGCAAAAGGGACGGTTATCCCCAAAATTGGGGGAGGGGACCTGGGAAAAATTGAGTGAGTGATAAGTCAAATTAATGAAGAAAAAACTGATGCAAGATACTTAGCCTGAAAAAGGGGGAAAAGGAAAAATAGGAAAAATAGTGAAGGGGTGAAAAGGAAAAATAGATACCTGCTCAAGGTTAAATGTAGGTAAGGATGCCAAGAAGTGTATGGTTCCAGGGGGGAAAAGTGACTGGAGGAAACCAGACTGTGAAGCCCAAAAAGAACAGGGGGAGGCTTAAGCGGGAGGTGCCACCATACATAAGCCCCGAACGTCATGCACCAGCCGACCATGGAGGCAAGGGAGGCTCCTCGGGGAGACGGCCGGTAAAACCAAGCTGCTCAGCCGAATGCGTCATGTCAAGTCCCCCGAACGCTGGAGATGGTGAACAGTCTGACTGAAGTATGCCATGAGGACGCCAAACAGCCGGCACAGGGAGCATGACGCCGATGCGCAGTGGGGGAGGCCCCGCCCCCCGCTTCACATCAAGGGGGAGGGGGAACCCGCAGTGCACTTCGCAGCTCCGGGACGTGATACGACAGCACGGCCAGAACCACCAAGAGCCACCGACACCAGGGTGTCGTTTTGTGTTTAATTTTGGTATCTGCTCCCCTGTGCCTCATTTAAAGTCCCGCCCTTTGTTCTCCCTTTTTTGTTTTTTCTTTATATATATTGATCCGGGATGGAGGAGGGGATTTGAACGCCCCCTTTAACCTCATTTAAAGTCCCAACTTATTTTTCTGTATCTAACCTTTGCGGTGTGATTTGAGCCCATACAAAATGTATGGGCTCAAATTGCACTCCAAACAATGGCATGCGATTTGAACAGGAATGCGGTACGAATCCTGTCCAAATTGCACAGGGTTTCCCGCACCGCTCCTGTGTGATCCCAGCCTTGTCACAGTGACTTCAGCCTGGGCTCACACAGGAGCGGTTTGGGAAACCTCATGCATTCCTGTTCCAATCGCATGCTATTCTTTACAGTGGGATTTGAGCCTATTCGTTTTGTATGGGCTCAAATTGCACCGCAAAGGTATCGGTACTCAGTATCGGTGAGTACTGAAAATATCGGTACTCGTACTCACCGGTAAAAAAACAGCATTGGTGCATCCCAAGTGGACACCAAAGACCCCATCTTTGAATCTTTGAATCCAATAGTCACCATGTTATTTATTGGGCATGGTATATTTGATTTTGTTATTTTATTAAATGAATTGTTTTATTGGCTAGCAATCTTGAGAGATGGGCTGTTATTTTTTAAGGGTAGCACATTCAAATTTTAAAACCCTGGAGATAATCGCAGCAAGGATAAATGTCAGACCATGTGTAACATTTAGGCACCAGAAGCTCTGGCTGATTTCCCCTATGCTCTTTATGATCTGATTCTACGTGGATGGTAAATGTAGGAGGATTTGTTTCATCTCTGTATATCATCTGAGGATAGTCATTTCCCTGGGTATATGTGAGGATTTACATCTACTTTAACTGTAAGTGATTGAATATAAAAATGATTAATGTGATACTAATAAATGTCAATTTTCGTGATGATGTTTTGTGTGGGTGCCTCAAAAGTCTGCTATTCTTGTTATCTTCTCTATAAATTGTTTTATTTGTTAAAGCAGTATTAAACCCAAAAGCAAACATTTATTATATTGCAGCTTACCATTTCTTAGATGTGATGGTTGCATTAGCTTTCTTTTTTAAGCTTTCTTTCTTCTATTTTCATCTGGTGATCCAGACAGCAAGTTTTTTTTTTTCTTTTTTTTTTCAAAAGCACAAGCTCTCAAGCAAAATGTATCAGTTTACATGGATGAGACAAACCATTTAACACTGGCATGGGTGAATAAAACAATGAGCTTTTATTTATTCATGCAAAACCTTTATCCCAGGGGTTGTAAAGTCTAAATGTTTTTTACCTTACTGCTCTCCTTGCATTAAGGTAAAAAATGTTTAGGTGTCAGCATTTCCCCCTCAGCCCCCCATTACTTACCTGAGACCTAATTCGATCCAGCGCCGTACACATCTGCAGATCTTTTCTCCCCTCCCTTCCAGGTCTCGCTGGCTTTGCTGGGGCACCGGGGACCATTAGCTCCCAGTGCTCTCAATCAAAGCCAGTGATGAGGAAGCAGGGGGCGGGGCCAAGTCCCTCTGTCTGTCAATGGACGCAGCCGAGGGACTCAGGTGCGCACACGCATGAGTTCCCCCCATGGGAAGTGGCTTCCCATGGGGGCACTGGCCAGTGAGGAGGGGCCAGGAGTCCAGAAAAAAGGAGGTTCCCGCCCACTCTGTGCGATTCCATTGCACAGAGTAGGTAAGTATAGACATGTTTGTTATTTAACTGCTTCAGATCCGGGCCATTGCCAAATGACGGCAACAGCGCGGATCTAAATTGCCGGGACTACGTCTATTGACGTCGTCCCGTGCACGAGCGGCCTGCGCGCCCCCTGCAGGGCGCGCGCGGCGCGCTCGGTGATCAGCGAGTCTATGAGACTCGCCTGATCACAGATCAGAGTAAGGGGTTGGTCCCAACCCCTTACCACATGATCAGCTGTCAGCCAATGACAGCTGATCATGTGATGTAAACAGAGCCGGTAATCGGCTATTTTTCCTCCTCGCGCTGACAGCGTGAGGAGGAAAAAAAACCCGATCACCGGCGGCCGTGATCGGGACATCAGTCCCGATCACGGCGATCTTATAGCAAAAAGCAATAGGCAGCAGTGCTGCCTACCAGTGCCCACCATATTAACCCATCAGTGCCCACAGTGCCATCAATCAGCGCCACCCATCAGTGCCCACAGTGCCACCCATCAGTGCCCACAGTGCCACCCATCAGTGCCCACAGTGCCACCCATCAGCACCCACATCAGTGCCACCCATCAGCACCCACATTAGTGCCACCCATCAGCACCCACATCAGTGCAACCTATCAGTGCCCATCAGTGTCACCTACCAGTGCCCATAAGTGCCCATCAGTGCCACCCATCACTGCCCATCAGTGCCACCCATCAGTGCCCCCCATCAGTGCCCCCCATCAGTGCCCCCCCATCAGTGCCCCCCCATCAGTGCCACCTATCTGTGCCACCTATCTGTGCCACCTATCTGTGCCACCTATCTGTGCCACCTATCCGTGCCGCCCATCTGTGGCCATCAGTGCCGCCTTATCTGTGCCCATCAGTACCGCCTTAACTGTCCCCATCAGTGCCGCCTTAACTGTGCCTATCAGTGCCGCCTTAACTGTGCCTATCAGTGCCGCCTTAACTGTGCCTATCAGTTCCGCCTTATCTGTGCCTATCCGTGCCCATCAGTGCAGCCTATCAGTGCCCACCAGTGCCGCCTCATCAGTGCATATCAATGAAGGAGAAAAATTACCTGTTTGCAAAATTTTATAACAAACTATTAAACATGATTTTTTTTTTTTTCAAAATTTTCCATCTTTTTTTGTTTGTTTAGCAAAAAATAAAAACCCCAGCTGTGATTAAATACCACCAAAAGAAAGCTCTATTTGTGGGAAAAAAATGATAAAAATTTCATTTGGGTACAGTGTTGTATGACCGCGCAATTGTCATTCAAAGTGCGACAGCGCTGGAAGCTCAAAATTGGTCTGGGCAGGAGGGGGGTTTAAGTGCCCAGTAAGCAAGTGGTTAAAAAAAAAAAATTAAATTACCTTTACAATCCCTTTTTAAGTATATCCTACTTCGTCAGATTTTGATGATGGCGCTTATTGAGTCCGCTGATGCCAGCCATAATATTCGAACGACAGACGTTCTCTGGATTGTGATTCCCAGCTTTGTCAGCTTTCTGTTGAAAAAAGGGTCAGCCAGCCTATATGAAAAGAAGGTTGCCTGGCGGCTTTGACAGTGCCATGAAAAAGCTATTGTGACAGGTCCCCTTTCAGCCTGCTTCACCGCACTATGCTGTATCCTCACATGTGACAGATCCTCCTCGAGTCCTCCCTTGGAAGTAATGTATAATTCCAGAAAGTCATTATTTGCAGTGAATGGGATGTATTAAGCATGAACAAGCATCTACGGCGCACTTACACAAAGCATGCCCGCAGGACTGCGGAGGAGGAGGGCTTTTAATGTATAAAATAAGAACTATACTCATTACATTAGCCAGCTCTGGCTTTTGTGCTGCGTGTTTGCTTGCTCGGGTGGATGGGAGGGGGTCAGAGCAGGAATTTGGGTCACAATGACGGCAGTGGATGTAGTCACATTTTCTCCTGACTAGCAGACATGACGAGGGATGAAGTTCTTGGGGCTGGCTGTCAAGCAAAAAACGCACAAGGATCATAGATGGAAGTTGAGGCATAAAATGGGTAGAAGGACTTTTCTGGCCCTGGAACGCTTTATCCTGGTCTAGGCCAACAATGCCCAGGCCTAGGGCAACACTTTACAGGGGGGCAGCACAGAAAGAGTCCCCGCCGGCTTGCACTGTTAGTGTAGGGCTGAGAGGCAAATAAGTCTAGCGCCCCCATAAAGTGGCCGCACTGCTTCCGGTATGCGGGCGGCCGGCGTTCCGCAACTGTGGGGGGAGGGGTTGTCCTATCATCCTGGACCACAGATCTTCCTCACTGTGCTATATGTTTTCTACTGCACCATCGGCATGGTTATATCTTATGCCGCGTACACACGGTCGGATTTTCTGGCATACTTGGTCCGGCTTTCGCCAGAGTTACGGTGGACTTTCAGAATGAACGGACTTGCCCACCCACGGACAAGGCTGTTCATTTTGAATGTGACTCAGGTGCGACGGGACTAGAAAAGGAAGTCAATCTTGCCCCTTTTATCGGCAAGATTGACACCTTGCGAGCCCCGTCGCGGTGCATAAAGCCCTTAGGTCTGGTATGGATTATAAAGGGAAACCCCTACGCCGAAAAAACGGCGTGGGGTCCCCCCTAAGATCCATACCAGACCCCCGATCCGAGCACGCAGCCCGGCCGGTCAGGAAAGGGGGTGGGGATGAGCGAGCCCCCCCCCCCCCTCCTGAACCGTACCAGGCCGCATGCCCTCAACATGGGGGGTGGGTGCTTTGGGGAGGGGGGCGCCCTGCGCCCCCCCCACCCCAAAGCACCTTATCCCCATGTTGATGAGGACAAGGGCCTCTTCCCGACAACCCTGGCCGTTGGTTGTCGGGGTCTGCGGGCGGGGGGCTTATCGGAATCCGGGAGCCCCCTATAAGACGGCCCTCAGATCCCGGCCCCCCCACCCTATGTGAATGAGTATGGGGTACATGGTACCCCTACCCATTCACCTAGGGAAAAAGTGTCAATAATAAAACACACTACACAGGTTTTTAAAATAATTTATTAAACAGCTCGGGGAGGGGGGGTCTTCCTCCGGCTTCAGGTGTCTTCTTCCGGCTTCGGAGGTCTTCTTCCGGCTTCGGGGGTCCCTCCGGTTCATCTTCTCCCGGCGTCCGGTTGGTTCTTCTCCGCTCTCTCCGGCCTCTTCTCCCGGTGTTCCAGTTCTTCGGCCGGCTCCTCTGCTGTCTTCAGGTAGCTCTCTTGCCAGCAGAGGTCCGGAGGTGATCACTGGGTGATGTTGACCACGCCCCCTAAAACGTCACAGTCCCAGCATGCCCAGGGACTGTGACATCATAAGGGGGCGGGGTCTCCGCCTATTTAAGTCACAACGGAGCCCTCAGAGAGCAGTCCAGCCGGAGAGAGCGTCGTGTCAACATCTGGAGAAGAGAAGAGAAGACAAGAAGCCCAGAAGTCCGGACCTCTGCTGGCAAAAGAGCTACCTGAAGACAGCGGAGGAGCCGGCCGAAGAACTGGAACACCGGGAGAAGAGGCCGGAGAGAGCGGAGAAGAACCAACCGGACGTCGGGAGAAGATGAACCCCATACTCATTCACATAGGGTGGGGGGGCCGGGATCTGGGGGCCCTCTTATAGGGGGCTCCCGGATTCCGATAAGCCCCCCGCCCGCAGACCCCGACAACAAACGGCTGTCGGGTTGTCGGGAAGAGGCCCTTGTCCTCATCAACATGGGGACAAGGTGCTTTGGGGTGGGGGGGGCGCAGGGCGCCCCCCTCCCCAAAGTAACCACCCCCCATGTTGAGGGCATGCGGCCTGGTACGGTTCAGCAGGGGGGGGGGGTGCTCGCTCGTCCCCACCCCCTTTCCTGACCAGCCGGGCTGCGTGCTCGGATCGGGGTCTGGTATGGATTTTAGGGGGGACCCCACGCCGTTTTATCGGCGTAGGGGTTTCCCTTTATAATCCATACCAGACCTAAGGGCCTGGTATGCCCTGCGCTTGCCGCAATAGGAAAATTAGTTTTTCCTATTGCAACGAGCGCGAAATGCAATACCCTGCCCTCGCGTCGTATCTGGTCCGTTGGACCAGCATACACATGAGCGGGCTTTCCGTCAGACCAGCACACAGACGAGCGGACTTTCCGCCAGAAACTGAGTCCGACGGAAAGATTTAAAACTTGTTTCAAATCTAGGTCCGACGGGCTTTTGGGAAAAAGTCCGCCGGAAAAGTCCGCCGGAGCCTACACACGGGCGGATTGTCCGGCAGACTCTGGTCCGCCGGACCAAGTATGCCGGAGAGTCCGCTCGTGTGTACGCGGCATTAGTCCTCTCCATAAAATTATCAGAAATTTTTGCTTAAAGTAGAACTATAGGCAACACTTTTTTTTTCATTTTGGAAAGAGTAAGGGAGGGTTATAGCCCCTGTCAGTTTATTTTTTACCATCCCTGTCCCATTGCAGAGATTTCTCTTCACTTCCTGCCCCATAGCAAAACAGGAAGTGAGAGGAATTCTATGCAAATTAAGGGAATCCATTGCCCCCACCCCAGGCCCTCAGAACTAGTGTCCCCCGCTCGATAATTTCAGGAAGGGGTGTGGCCTTGACAGGAAGGGGTGGCTCATATTTAAATTAGGAGTTCACAAGTTTAGTCAGGCCTAGGGCAGCACAAAACCTAAATACACTACTGCCTGGATGACTATCAAAATATCTTTTGTCGGCGGGTTGGACGAGGCTGCGGGCACACGTGAAAATTTATTATGACTATTTGCAATTTTTGTTGAATATGTAATTTTTTATGGTAGAATGAAACTTATTACTAATGTCCCTAATGTTACTAAACCCACAATGGTAAAAACAATCTGTTAAGGGGTTAATCCTCGGCATTGTGTAAAAAGGCTGTTTGATCCTATCTTCTCTGATCCTTCCCTTCTTCCACAGTCCCCAAGCCATCTGCTGATAGAACAGAGCATCGGGGGCACTCTGCACATGCTCAGTTTGGTGTGTATTGCTAGAGAGGTTTTTTTTTTTTTTTTTTTCTGGAAGGGTGCATGTGATCAGCACAGGGCCAAACAGCACTATCCAGAAAGAAAGTCAGGGGTCATGCAGCCTCACAGGACAGTCAGAGGAGAATGAAAACTTCTCCTACAAGCTTTAACCAGTGCTGGCCCGGACACTGAAGAAGTCATAAGACTGCTCTATACCGCTGATGGGAAAAGGTATTTAGCAATCTATATTTACTAAAATAATTGCATTTCCATGTTCTGTGTACTGTGGGAGACCAGATATAGTGAATGCAGGGTCCTGGGTTTAGTAACACTTTAAAGGAGTTGTAAAGTCTTGAGGTTTTTCACCTTAATGCATTCTATGCATTAAGGTAAAAAACCTTCTGTGGTGCAGCTGCTCCCCAGAGCCCCCCTTTTTCTTACCTGAACCCGATCGTTCCAGTGATGAGAACAAGCCCAGCAGCTCCAGCTGCTGTCTTGGGTCCTAACTGTACAGATTGATAGCAGCATGAGCCATTGTTTCCCACTGTTGTCAATTCAAATCAAATCCAGTGACACAGGGGCGGGGCCGAGTCCTGCTGTCTGTGCCAATGGATGCAGCAGCAGGCCACAAGAGCGCGCCCACACGAGTGCCCCCATGGAATGCTACTCTCCTTGGGGCACTCGATGAGGAGGAGGAGTGCCGCCGGGGGACCCCAGAAAAGGAGGATCGTGGCCGCTTGCACAGAGGAGGTAAGTATGACATGTTTGTTATTTATTTATATATATATTTTTAAAAACCTTTACAATCACTTTAAGTTTGCTTTATCGGTCTGTTATACTCAATCATTTTGGTATGTCGCTGGATTGGAAGGGTGTTATTTCAGTCAAGACTGCTAACAGGAAAAAAACCCTGGGAGTCCATCTCCCCATCACTGAGGAGCTTACATTGGCTAACGATAAAGAATCGGATCACATTCAAGACCCTCTGCCTCACCCACAAATGCATACAAGGAAACGTCCCTCAATACCTCAGAGAGAAAATAAAACACTACACACCCAATCGCAATCTGCGATCATCCAACCAAAACCTCCTCCTCGTTCCCAAATACCGCTACAAAGCAAGGGGAGAACGCAGATTCGCAGTCCAGGGACCTCGACTATGGAATACTCTTCCGACTCACATCCGCATGGAAGAAAACCATCTGGCCTTTAGGAAAAAACTAAAAACCTTCCTCTTCTAACAAGCTGCTCAGACACAAAACGCATGAGCGCCTTGAGGCGATTCAGTTCGCATTTGCAGCGCTTTACAAATCATTCATTCAGTCATCGATGCAATGATAATCGAGATATAATTCTTTAGGGCCGGTGATTCCCTTTAATGTAAAAGTAATCCAAGCTGCTAAAACGCTGCTGGATTACATTTACAGGCGGCGGAAGGGGGTCCTGGCATCTGGTTCCTGAGGCACAGTGAGAGGAACTGATGTAGTTCCTCCCACCCTGTAAAGTTCCGATTTTGGTCCCATGTAAAAAAGCCGATACCGCCTTGAACAAGAATCTAATGAAACCGATCTTGATGTGATTAGATGCTTTGGAGGGAGAGGAGAGATCTGGGGTCTAATAGACCCCATAAAGAGGACTTGTCACGGCCCATGCTCTCAATTAATTTAAAAAAAGGAACAGTGTAATATTTTTATTTATATAAAATAAATAATAAAAGAAAACAACATTTTAAAGTACGCAATTTAAAAGTGTGACATGCTTGGTATCTTTTTATTTAGTATTTAACCACTTCCAGCCTAAGGACGTCATATGATGTCATTGACTTTGAGTGGGGATATTTGAATGATGCCTGCAGTTACAGACATCATTCAGATATCATCTTTTCTGGCCGGCGATTCTCTGCACCGTAAGAACAATCATAGTAGCCACCGCCACCTTCTGCTGCTTCTACTGGCTCGCCGTGTGATCGGCGAGCTGGAGAATGAATTGGCCGCTGCTGGAAGTTGAGCATAGAGATTTCTGGTGACCAGATGGTCCCCAGTCATCTCTATGAACTTCGGAGGGCCAGGCGCGGTGTTATGATGTCACGTCCAGGCTGGAGGAAGTAAACATTACCTGTTTGGCTGGTAAGGCCGAGACCGTTAATTTTTTTTTTATCTCTGTCTTTCCAGCCTGGAGGAGCGATGTGGGGTCTTATAGACCCCACATCTCTCCATAAAGAGGACCTGTTATGCACCATTTCTGTTACAAGGGATGTTTACATTTTTTTTTTTGTGACTGCCTGCCCAGGTGCCCCCTATGAACGGGCCGCCACTGTTTTTCATGTAACAATACTGAAGAAATGACACTTTGCTACAATGTAAAGTAGTCAGTGTACAGCTTGTATAAGGCCCCTTTCACACGATCGGACCGTTCAGGTCCGCCTGTCAGTTTTGACGGCGGGCCTGAACGGGCGCTCCATGTTAGCCTATGGAGCGACGGATGATTGACCCCGTCCGATCCGCTAAAAGCAGACGGATGGCCCTACGTCCAGGTCCGTCGATATCGGATCGGGTGAGATCTGATGAAAACGGACATGCTGTCCGTTTTCGTCCGATCCCTCCATAGGCGGCAGCGGCGCCTGACAAGCCCCTCCCTGCTCAGTGAGCAGAGAGGGACCTGTCATCCGCCGGCTCAGTGGAGATCAGTGGACTGATCTCCCGCTGAGCCGGCAGACCGTGTGAATGAGGGCTAACAGTGTACATTAGCTGTTCCCTCAAAATAACTCAACACACAGCTATTAATGTTTAAACCGCTGACAAAAGCGAGCACACCCCTAAGTAAAAATGTCCAAATTGGGCCCAAGTAGCCATTTTCCCCGGTGTCATGTGACTTGTTAGTGTTACAAGGTCTCAGGTGTGAATGGGTAGGGTGTGTTATATTTGGTGTTATTGCTCTCACTCTCTTATACTGGTCACTGGAAGTTCAATATGGCACCTCATGGCAAAGAATTCTCTGCGGATCTGAAAAAAAGAAGAAGAAAATTTTACTGACCGGACCCCCGTGAATTTTAATTCAGTACCTCTGCTCTACATAAAGATGGCCTAGGCTATAAGAAGATTGCCAAGATCCTGAACTGAGCTGCAGCACGGTGGCCAGGACCATGCAGCGGTTTAACAGGACAGGATCCACTCAGAACAGGCCTCACCATGTGTTGTGGAAATTTTATGAAGATGTATTTTAATATGTATTCTCATAGTGTCTCCCAGTGTTAGTACTCCTGCAGCCCGCTCTAAAGAGCTGACTGGGGCAGACTGACGCTGGTTGAGATCCGTTTGGTAGTGGAAAGCTCCTTGGGGATGTAGAGAAGTGTTTGCAGAGTGGGGATATGTCCGCCAGCGAAGGGCCCCTGTCCGATGCACAGTACAATCGTCTGGGGGGGGATGTGTTCGCTCTGCAAAGACATTATCGGTTTAGCGGATGTGCGCTCGTGTCACCCTGTATGCCTGATCAACATATTTGGGGTGCCATGGCTTATACCTGCAGATAATCTCCCATCAGCAGAGACAGTAGTATAGTCCGGGTATGTTTTGTTCTCTGAACAAAGCAGAATAAGGATTCATGAACAAGCGGTAAAAACGGGAGCCTTTGAATCGTTGTGGTCTGGAACAGCGTTCATAAACTCAGGCTTTCTGTGATACAGAGACAGGGGGCTGGAGATCGTACACGCTGCCCTCGCCCAGACACGCCCATAAGACTCCCCTAGTCATTATTCATTGGTTGTTGTATAAATTCATCTTGTTTGAAAGGATTTCCTGTGTTAAAATCTATATCCTGTGAGGTCATATCCTGTGGAGGAAGCAATTGGCTGTTGGGGCTAGGGCTTCCTGTTTGTGACTTTCTGTTTGTGACTTCCTTTGTGTGTGTGAATAAAAGCCAAGAACCTCTGTCCAGCAGAGCAGATGAAGGAACAATGGAGCTAAGATGGTGATTATGTCTGTTTACTGGGGAAATGCAGGAGACATGGGTTTTTTAAAGATGCATTATACCATTAGACTGAGAGGGCGCGTATTAGCGCAGGTGAGATTGATTATGTATAGCGTGTAGCGAAATCTCCACATCACCACGTGGTCGACCAAAGAAGTTGAGTGCACATGCTCAGCGTCATATCCAGAGGTTGTCTTTGGGAAATAGACGTATGAGTGCTGCCAGCATTGCTGCAGAGGTTGAAGGGGTGGGGGGTCAGCCTGTCAGTGCTCAGACCATATGCCGCACGCTGCATCAAATTGATCTGCATGGCTGTCGTCCCAGAAGGAAGCCTCTTCTAAAGATGATGCTCAAGAAAGCCTGCAAACAGTTTGCTGAAGACAAGCAGACTAAGGGCATGGATTACTGGAACCATGTCCTGTGGTCTGATGAGATCAAGATAAACGTGCTGTGGGCACTGGGGAGCTACAGTTCATTGAGGGAACCATGAAACCCAACATGTACTGTGACATACTGAAGCAGAGCATGATCCCCT
The DNA here is from genome assembly GCA_037952835.1 of Lithobates septentrionalis. NCBI lineage: Eukaryota > Metazoa > Chordata > Amphibia > Anura > Ranidae > Lithobates > Lithobates septentrionalis. Next base: position 2,911,272 of record JBBDGP010000626.1, on the reverse strand, counting down.
TCCTTTGGAAACTGAACCGCAGGGCAGTATTCCAATATGATAATGACCCGAAACTCACCTCCAAGATGACCACTGCCTTGCTAAAGAAGCTGAGGGTAAAGGTGATGGACTAGCCAAGCATGTCTCCAGACCTAAACCCTATTGAGCATCTGTGGGGCATCCTCAAACGGAAGGTGGAGGAGCGCAAGGTCTCTAACATCCACCAGCTCCATGATGTCGTCATGGAAATGTGGAAGAGGACTCCAGTGGCAACCTGTGAAGCTCTGGTGAACTCCATTCCCAAGAGGGGTAAGGCAGTGCTGGAAAATAATGGTGGCCACACAAAATATTGACACTTTGGGCCCAATTTGGACATTTTCACTTAGGGGTGTACTCACTTTTGTTGCCAGCGGTTTAGACATTAATGGCTGTGTGTTGAGTTATTTCGAGTGGACAGCAATTTTACACTGTTATACAAGCTGTACACTCACTACTTTACATTATAGCAAAGTGTCATTTCTTCAGTGTTGTCACATGAAAAGATATAATAAAATAATTACAAAACTGTGAAGAGTCTACCTACTTTTGTGAGATACTGTAAGAAGCATGCTTTACTGCATATACAGACTCTACTGTTGTGGGTTTAGTAAAACTTTAAACCTAAGAAGGAAAAGTTCTGCACTTACAGCTGGGATCCTTGCTTGCCAGTGGCCTCTCTAGAGAGGTCCAAGACACCCTCTATTGAGTCAGACCAATAGCTGTGCAATCAGCAAAGTTCATGCTACCAGCTGATTGGGCATGTCAGACCTCTGCAGAGAGACCACTGCTTTCACACAGAGAGCAAGGGTCCCACTCTGCAGCTTTTTGGGAGGGGACAGGCTTTATTACTCAGGCTGTGGCTGCTTTAGAATGAAAACCATCTGTAAGACTTTGAACACCTTTTGCTTTGATGCACCTGGAATGTATGTAGCTGATTGAACCTGAAAGTTCAGTTGGACTTTAAAGTACATGTACACTGAGTGATCTTTAGTTTGTTAAAGCTTTGTTTATTATAAACATCTATCATTTTTTTTAAAATACTTGTTTTTCTTCATCTTTTTCTGTCCGTTGAATCCCAGTGATGCTAAACTCCTGTCTACATACTGTAAACTCCATTGACTGTTTAGTCACTGGGGTCTTGTATTCGAATCTTACCAAATACAATGCCTGCATGGAGTTTGTATATTCTCATAATTTCTGCTAGGCTCTGGCCTCTAGGTTCCAACTACTACATACTGGTAAGCATAACCCATAACATTTCAAATTCCTCTGTCTGGATCAGCTGGAGGAAATGACTGTCTCATTACATACTGGTCACACGTAGGAAGTAACATGTTTCTGATCACATTACTCAGGCATAAGTAGACAGTGACTATGGCAGGCGGTAGATGAGGATGGTGGAATTCTCCTACTGAATAATGCCTTCATTATTAGCTTTTATACTTGTCATCTGTCACACACATCTCTCCTTGGATTCAGCGCAGTCTCCTCTCCAGCACATGGCTACCGGTACTTCTGCGATTTACCTAGAGCGGCAAGGCTGCAGCCAATCAGGTCCTTTGCTGCATTCACTAACACTGGTGTAACTTGCCCTGATGAAACTTTCCAAGCAGTAAATCACAGAGCAGATGTATTTACCTGAGTCCATTTAAGCACTGTCAAAAGCCCTGATGAAGGGAGAGTGTATTTAGCCCCTGAAACACAGTGGCTTTATTATGCTATGAATCAATTTTAAACTTACCCGGGACTCTTGGATGTTTGTTTGGCACTCCCTTTGGAATGTATGGCTGTGGATTCTCAACTCTGGGTCCTTTCCCTTTTGCTGAGAGGAATCCCCATTTGCTGCAGAACTGAAACCAAAGTGCCCAGTGACAATTTCAGTGACCCTTAGAAAATTTGAATCCAGCGCCAACTTTGCCCTTCTGTTTTTGCAACCATTTAGAAAGTAGCTCTCCTGATCGGAGCTATGGCCAATCAAGAGACATCTCCCCTGACTGGTCATGGCACTGGTGCTCCAGGTGAAATGCATTGTGAAAGAGAACTGGATACTAGGAGAGGTGAGTGTGACATTGGGCTCCATTTACAAAGCGGTATCTTACTGCATCCTAGTATGCGGTAAGATAAAGCGCAATGTTTTTCAAAATGTTTTTTGGCATTCACTAAAAAACGCTACTAAAATGCTGCATAAGTTATTTTATGAAGTCATGCGGTATTTTAGTAGTGAACACATGCGGTAATTTAATGCCTAGCGTCCTTAACAACCACTAAACAACATGGTTGTTAAAGCGGAGCTCCAGTCACCATAATCATTTTTTTCAAGAAGCACCCTCATGATTGACACAGATTGTACATAACTATTTAGATACTGTTGCAAATGTACCTATGTCATTTATAATTTGTAAAAAATTACCTGATCTTGGAAGGAGGCAGGGGCCATCACGGTTCTTGGCATCTGAAATTGGGTGCAGCTGGATACCCAGCACCTCCCGATCTCGTGCCTGCGCAGTGAAGACACTGCACGGCGCAGTTTGCTTATTGCAGGTTGCCATAACGATAGCGGCGGCAGCCGAAGTTCCCGCCCCATTGTTGTGACATCTGAGATCGATGATGTCGATATGCCAGGAGTCCAAGGGAATCTCCTGATGACGACATCGCCATCCATATTAGACCCTTATCTGAGCATGCAGCCTAGCAGGTCAGGAAAGGAAGGGGACAAGCCAGCCCCCCCACCTCCTGAACCATAGCAGGCCACATGCCCTCAACATGGAGGGGTGCTTTGGGGCAGGGGGGCTCTGCCCCTCCCCCACAAAGCACCTTGTCCCCATGTAAAAACACGATTTTATCTACCCTCTGTGGTCATCAATTGATCCTCCGGCTGGGGTTGCTTCTTGATCTAAATAGCTTAACTACTTAAGTTTCCATTCAATTCGCTATCCCAATTTTTTACAAGACCTGCATACAGTGCCTGATAGATACTACTCTCCTGAAGAAGCCACGATGTGTGGTGAAACATGTTGAGAAATCAATCCTTCGGTTGCACTATTTAAAGATTGTTCCAGTACATTGCATGTTAACTATTTTTACAACCATTTTTTTTTTTAATTTTTCAAAATAAAATGTGAACATTTTATATAAAAAAAATTGTGTCACCCTGTTTTAAAATCCCAATTTTCCCTTTATTGCGAGGTAAGTGTCCTTATTTTAAAAGTCAGCAGATGCAGTATTTGTTATTCTGAAGAAATAGCTGCATGTTTGTCTGTGTCCATGTACAAAGTGAATGTGAATGGGAGTGATTTTATAATTATCAATCAGCTGCTGCACTAGCAGGGTTCTAATGAGGAAGTGGCAGGGTCTGCATCCCTTTAGATGTATTTTACCTTTGGGAGTATCTCACCAAAAATTAAATTTTTGTTGCAGGGGATGCGTAAATCTGACTTGTATCTTAGTGCAGACTTCAGGGAAAATCAGTGAGCCAATCACACAAGAGGAAGCAGTGGTCTCCCTGCAGAGGTCTAATACGCCACCTGCAGACTAATGCCGCGTACACACGATCGCACATTCCGACAACAAAATCCATGTTTTTTTTCCAACAGATGTTGGCTCAAACTTGTCTTGCATACACACAGTAACACAAAGTTGGTCGGAAATTGCGAACGTCAAGAACGCGGTGACGTACAACATGTACGACGAGCCGAGAAAAATTAAGTTCAATAGCCAGTGCGGCTCTTCTGCTTGATTCCGAGCATGCGTGCAATTTTGTGTGTCGGAATTGTGTACACACGATCGGAATTTCCAACAACGGATTTTGTTTTCGGAAAATTTGAGATCCAGATCTCAAATTTTGTGTGAGGGAAATTCCAGTGGAAACTGTCCGATGGAGCCTACACACGGTCAGAATTTCTGACAAAAAGCTCCCATCGAACATTTTCCGTCGGAAAATCCGACCGTGTGTACGAGGCATTAGACTCTGCAATCAGAAAAGCTCACGCTGCCCACTGATTGGAGAGCTCTGGCTCTGACTCGCAGGGGGGGGGGGGGGGGGGGGGTCGAACCACTGCAAAATAATTCACTGCTTCCCCATAGAGAATAAAGGTCCCACTCTGCAGCATGCTGGCAGATGACAGACTTTTCTTCTCAGGCTGTGGCTGCTTTTTAAAGAAAAGATGTAAGACGTTGAACATCTTTTTGATGGATCTGGAATGTATTCAGCAAATTTAAACGTATCATTCTGCCAGTGAATGATGATGTGCTACCACAATGCTGCCACTGCAGCCTGATTGCAGGTAATATGCATACAACTGTCTGCTGCCAAGTCCAGCTGCTCCACCACTAGCAGGGCACACAGGTAGCTGCAATCTACAATGACGAGTTTGCTGTTTGTACAGCTGGCGCTCCGGTGTCCTGCAGGGTAACCTAGGTCATTTACATGGGGATATGATATATTTTCCATCTAAAAGCTAAGATTGTGTCATCTGCTGTCCCTTCTGTACTGATGACATCACTGTTTCCAGTGCCATGGCCTTAGTCACCGCTGAGTTCTCCCCAAGCTGCTCCATCCTTCACAGTTTTGTCCTACCCTCTTAAGCTGTTAGAGCTGTGATATCAGATTGCAGAGACAATGATAGTGTGCAGGTCACATAGACCTTTGAAAGCAAGACATAGGCTCAAATGTTCCTAAATCATTTTCCTACAATGAATCATTTGTACGGCTATTCCTAAATTGTTACATATTAAACCCTATCTGGGTGACATTTAGTTTGCAAAAGCATTGCATGTTACAGAATTGTTGCCAAGTGTCTCGGATCCTATTGGACAGTCCTGTGATTTTGGACACTGCCCCACAGGATCCAGGATACCGTCACAGAATAGTAAGGCTGAAACAGGCTGCACTCTGGCATCTGACAGTGACAGCATAGTTCCTATCCAATCAGTGGCGCAACTAGAACCTTCAAGGCCCAGGTGCAAGAAACCATGAAGGGCCCTCCCATCCCCATCCCAGGGCCCTTTCCATCGGTCCTGGGGCCCGTTCCTCTGGTCCTGGGTCCCTTCCATCTGAGACTGGGGCCCTTCCCTCTGGCCCTTCCCTCCGACCTCGGGGCCCTTCCCTCTCAGCCTGGGGCCCTTCCCACTGACCCTAGAGCTTTTTAATCCTTTTGCAGGGCACTTTATTAGGGTCCCGCAGCAGGACCCTTTCACATGTTCTGCAGCGGGACCCCTTCCTGCTGCAGAAGGGCCCTCACCCCTCAGTGGTGAAAAACCAAGGCCCTGTCGCAAATATGATCTATGCGACCCTGGTAGTTCCATCGCTGTGTCCAACCAAAATCAACAGAGCAGCGGTTAGGGAGAGGAGCATGTATCAGAGACATCAATGCAAAAATAGGACTTATCCATGCTCCCACTGACACCAACAATTAACTTATTTTTACTCACACTGACACCAATGATGGGGCTTGTTCTTACGCCCAATGACACCAATGATGGGACTTATTCTTGCTCCCACTTATTTTTGGAGAACTCAGATAGGGTTGAGGGAATTAGTTGGATACTTCAAAAACAAGAACTATGTACAACTCGAGGACTTAGATATTCTTTAGAACAAGCTATGTTAAAGCATGTGCTTGTAGCAGCTAGAACTAGCGGAGGAGAAACGGCAGCAAACTGAACTTCCCATTGCGTGGCTGTGAGGGGGGGGGGGGGGGGGGGGGGCGTGTCAGCACAAGTCTAATCATTCAAGGAGAGCAGGCTGAGTTGCCAGGACAGCCAGAAAACTGATCACGCTGTGCTCTCATGCCTAATGTGATCAGTTTTAATAGGAAAGCAGAGGGACTGGCAGGAACACCAGGGATTTCACGCAAAGGAAGCAACACAAAGAGAACAGGAGACTTTTTCATATAAGTACATGGTACAGCAGGCACATATCAGAAATATAAAATGTTAGGGATAACATATTCTTTAAAGCCAACAGTGGTAGTAATATAATACAACTAATGTCACGTACACACGAGCAGTGGCGTCTCCAGCTTTCAAATTTAGGGGGGGCACATGGGGGGACAGGGACAAAAGTAGGGGGGCAACTATAAAATGTGTGTATATATATATATATATATATATATATATATATATCTATATATCCTGGGGCCCTTTACTACGACCCCACAACGGGCCCTTTCACATGTTCTGCAGTGAGCTCCCTTCCTACTGTATTGGGGTCCCCCAGGGTGGCAGAAAACAAGAGATATATGTCACCAGCATATCAAGAAAATATAAGGATCCAAAGCAGTGGGAGAACTATCAGGGTTGCAAAGGTTGTCTTGCCTCCGGGCCCTGGTGTTCTGCCACTGTGGGGTTCCCCAGCCTCCTCTTGCTGTCCTGCCCCTGCTATTGACAGTGCTGGTCTGGCATCTCTTGGAATTTACAGGCTGGTCCTCCTGTCCTAAGGACGGGAGAAAGCAGTCTGTTTTTTCAGTAACTGAGAGTCCTGGTGGAGTCCTTCCTGCAAATCGCTCTTCTCCCTGCCAATGAGGATGCAGGTGAAGGAGCAGATCGGGTGGCCGTGGTTGTGTGAGCGCTCGCACTATGCAGTGTCAGCGAGCAGGGGAGGGGGGAGGAATCACCCACAGGAGCTGACTGGGGACTCTCTCCCTCTTAGACATTGATTTTTTGTAAAAAAAAAAAAAATTTTTTTTTTTGGAGGGGGGCACATGGTGGGGCACAGCATAATGTTAGGGTCGCCATTGCACACGAGTGGACTGTCCGGCAGAAAAGGTCAGACGGAGCGATTCCGTCGGACATTCCGATCGTGTGTGGGCTTCATCTGACCTTCATCTAACCTTTTCTGTCGAAAATTCCGACGGACTTAGAAACAGAACATGTTTCAAATCTTTCAGACGGACTCGAGTCCAATCAAAAAATCCATTCGTCTGTATGCTAGCCTGACGGACAAAAAAGGACGCAAGGGCAGCTATTGGCTACTGGCTATGAACTTCCTTATTCTAGTCTGGTCGTACGTCATCACGTTCAAAACGACCGGACTTTGGTGTGATCGTGTGTAGGCAAGTCCGTTTCGTTGAAACTCTGTCGCAACTCCGTCAAAAGGTCCTTCAGAGTTCAGACGGATGAGAAGTCCGCTCGTGTGTACGCGGCATTAGAGTTTTACTATCCCCAGCAACCCTCCGGATGTAGTATACCTGGACCCAGCACAAGGAAAAAAAATGCCTTTTCATGGAGTTCCACTTTAACGTCTTTAAAATAGATCTATGTCAACGCGTGTCCCCAGGGCTCTTGCCATAAGCTCCAATATACTTCCACAATCCACATTATGACAGACTTACCTCCCAGTATACTCTTCTTTAGTGATTCTAGGTCCATGCTCCCCCTTCATCGCTCCATTAACGCTGCTGCCATCTTTTCCTGTTCTTCTTCTGGGTTGGAAGCCTTCTGTCTTCTTCACTAGCCAGCCATGGATGATGTAATTTCTACGCATGAGAGAGTTACTTCGTCTTGACACCTAGCTGTTATGGCACAGTGGTCAAAGTGCAATTGATAAAAAAAAAAAAATGAAATGATAGCAGAAAGCTAAATGGTTCTTATGGCAAAAGAGACTTTTCTACCATCTACCATAAAATCCTGCCTGATACCACTCCATTTATTGATGCTTAAATATAACACAATACTTTTCCCTCTTCTATGTACACCCAGGCCCTAAAGCACAGCAAAGCATAGGAAAAATGACGCAACACAATAAGTTGTACGTCGTAGACCAACACCAATTTTATTGGCTACAACCACCTTTTTTGGCCAAGCCCACATGTTCAGTGTACCACATTTATCATCTCAAAGCCACTGTTTTCTTCATCTGTGCTACTGATGTTCTGCAACCTTGTTTAACCACTTCCTATCTACATTAACTCCCTCCGGTGTTGGTCAACATCATTGCTCTGGAACAGCTTCCTAATGGTGACAATGGTGGGCCATGCCTGTGCAATATATTTCGGCACAGATACTTGTAGTCTGCACCAGGGGTGCACGTGACAGGGTGACAATTCAAGAGTCCAACTGAGAGCTAGTTGTCACCTCATAAGAGGAGGGGCCTAAAAAAGACCTTTCATGGCCAAATTGCTATGCATTAGTTTAATGAAAACTGACTGAAATCAACTTGAGGATTATAAAGTTTTTGTGAAATTTTAGAGTTTAGCTCTACTTTAAAATTGATTTAGTGTGGCTAATGTAGGCAGGTTTCCTACTGTGTTCATTTTAGCCAGACTAGTGTGGCTGCCCAGGTTAAGGGAGAAGGGGTTAATTCTGCTTTGCATTCCCTGCTCACTTATGCATTTTATGGAGTCCAGCTTCCTGTCCTGTGAAATACAAAAGGCAGAGGTTCGGGTGCGAAGAGAACGTGAGGATAGGGGGCTAAGGACAAGAACCTTGCAGGACTTGCAAAGACTTGTACTTTGTCTACGGAGCACCGGCATTTGGGAATGCACCCAAGCCACAGACTTCTCCAGTCGTGTCACGCCAGCTTTGGACTTAACCCATAAGGACTTTACTTGTGCGGGTACGCTGGGGCAGCCATTGTTAGAGTTAGTTAGGGGAAGGAAGTTTTGCCATGTTATTTTTGCCATGCCGAACTTTCAGTGAAAGTTGTTTAACCACGCAAAGCCTGGTCTGAAGTTACTGAAGGGGGTACATGTAGGGTCCTGGCGCTCATGAAAGGGTCTGAGTCTACAACAGCACACAAATGGTTCTGGTAACATTACAATAGCAAGAAGTTAAGCTGCAACCAGTCTTTGGCGTGGTGCCTGGTTGGGTGGCAGGTTCTCCGGTAGTGAGGGGTCCAGTGCCACGGCTCCCTCCCTAGCGGTACGTCCTTGTTGGCACATTAGCGTTACAGAGATTCATGGCCTGATCACTAGGTATGGAGGAGCAAGAATTAAGTTGAACATGTATGAGGTCCACGTTATGTGCTGGTCAGGACCCCATTCTATTACTGGAAGAGAGGTAACAGAGGTACGCTGACTGGTGGAGTAGGCATAGGCTCTGCATGTCCCTCCTAATGCAACACAAACACCTGCTCAAGTGTGCAGGAGACTGTCTTTTGGAGGAAGCCATAATATAACTCTACACACAAGTACCTCATCTCTGAGTTGGGGGACTTTCACATAATCTTGGTCCTCATCTGGTCCCGACATTGACAAGCATGCCTTCGGGCAAGGTGTAACCCTGTGCTATAATAAATGACCCTGTTCATTGTCTGGCATAGCCCAGAAAAACCTAAGCTGCGGTAGGCCTCCTATGTGACCCACACTTGGTGCCCAAGGAGTTAATGGGGAACATATGAAGGATTTGTCATCTGCCTTCTGTAACACACACCCTACACTTACACTAATACCCCTACATAACTTCTATCTAACATTAAGGAGCAGTTTACGAAAAATATGGCATGAAGGAACAACAGTCGTATTGCCCGGAAATCAGTCATGTTTTCCATTTCATACAACACAAGAACATTGGGATGGATCTGTTTTTATTTGGAATGATGCAATCTATTGAAGGAAAATGAAGCCTCTGATACATAAGCCTGATCTCTGGAAGATTTGATGAAGTTGGAGGTGTTTTCAGAGCTCTCTAAATCAGGTGGGGATGTGTGGGATTATGGTGGCTGACAGTGAAATTCCCAGTAACCTGTGACTCACTCATCTCTGCAGAGGAAGAGCGCTCAGGGATCGCTGAGACAAGCCATGCAGCCGACTGTGCCTGACTATTTATAAATTCTGCTCGATCTGAAATCCCAGTGTGCAAAAGTAATGTAATGCCAGCCTGTCAATCAATGTGCAAGGCTTTGCTGGAGAAGTAAACATTGAGCGTCTAAGGTCTAAAATAAGGCCTCTGCTAGTCGGCTTCCATCCATACACCCTATATCTGCCACACTGTATAACCACACCACTGCAAAAAATTCCATTGTGTTCTTATTATGTCATTTTGGATGAGATTTTTCTGGACAATGTGTTATTGTTCTGTAACCCCCAAGTGTCTGTGTATCGGTGTTTTTGGCCGCCAGAGTGTCAGTGCGTCACTGCTCTGTATATCCCAGGTGTCAGTGTGACATTTTTTTAGACACCCAAATTGTAGTATTTCATTGTTCTGTGACCCAAAGTGTCAGTGCATTAGTGTTCTTGAAACCCCAAAGTGTCAGTGTGCATTGTCCTGTAACCCCCAGGTGTCAGTGTGTCATTGTCCTGTAACCTCCAGGTGTCAGTGTGTCATTGTCCTGTAACCTCCAGGTGTCAGTGTGCCATTGTTCTGTGACCTCCTTGTGTCAGTGTGTTAGGCATTGTTCACATGGGGGGTACTACAGTGGAGGGGAGGCACTGAACAATGACACACTGATACCTAAGGTCCTAGAGCAACATCACATTAACATTTGGGTAACCAGAACAATGACAACCTGGCACATGGGGGTCCCAGAACAATGACACACTGACATTTGGAGGTTCCAAAACTATGCCACTCTGGGTGTCCAGAACATCGACGCACTGACGCTTTGGTTTCCTAGAAAAATAAAGCCCCATTCACATAGTCTTTAGTTCTCTAACCCCCAAGTGTCACTATGTTATTGTTCTGGGAAACCAAAGTGTCAGTGTGTCAATGTCCTGTAACCCCCAAGTATCAGTGTGTCATTATTCTGGACATCCACAGTATCGGGCACTTTGTACCCGATACCCATTCACATGGGGGGAGGGCGGAATCTGGGGGCCCTCTTTTTAAAGGTGGCTACCAGATCCTGATTTAGCCCTCTGCCTGCAGACCCTGACAACCACAGGCCATGGTTGTCGGGAAGAGGCTCTTGTCCGTATCAACATGGGGACAAGGTGCTTTGGGGTGGGGGGATCTAAACCATTCCATTGTAACTCTGGCTGTATGTTTAGGGTCTTGGCCTGCTGGAAGGTGAGCCTCCGCCCCAGTCTCAAGACTTTTGCAGACTCTAAAGCCACGCACACACGGGCGGACTTTTCGACCGGACTGGTCCGACGGACTTTCCGACAGACTTTCAACGGACTTTTGACGGACTTCCGACTGACTTTTTAAGGAACGGACTTGCCTCCACACGATCACACCAAAGTCCGACGGATTCGTACGTGATGACATACATCGGACAAAAATAAGGAAGTTGATAGCCAGTAGCCAATAGCTGCCCTAGCGTCGGTTTTTGTCTGTCGGACTAGCATACAGACAAGCGGATTTCTGGGTCCGGCGGAGTTAAAGATTTGAAGCATGTTCCAAATCTAAAAGCTGTCAGATTTTCGACTGGAAAAGTCTGCTGAAGGTCCGATGAAGCCCACACATGATCGGATTGCCCGCCGGACTCGGTCCGTCGGGCCAGTCCGGTCGAAAAGTCTGACCGTGTGTACGCTGCATAACAGGTTTTCTTCTAAGATTGCCCTGTCTTTGGCTCCATCTATCTTCCCATCAACTCTGATCAGCTTCCCTGTCCCTGCTAAAGAAAAGCATCCCCACAACATCACCCCTGTGAAACATCACCATGATGGTGTGTTCAGGGTGATGTGCAGTGTTAGCTTTCGGCCACACATAGCATTTTGCTTTAAGACAAAAAAGTAAAATTTTGGTCTTAACTGAACACAGCACCTTCTTCCACATGTTTGCTGTGTTCCCCACATGGCTTCTCGCAAATTGCAAACAGGACTTCTTATGGCTTTCTTTCAACAATGGCTTTCTTCTTGCCACTCTTCCATAAAAGCCAGATTTGTGGAGTGCACGACTAATGCCGGGTGATCACCGGGTGATGTTGACCACGCCCCCTAAAACGTCGCAGTGTCAGCATGCCCAGGGACTGTGACGGCATAAGGGGGCGGGGTCTCCGCCTATATAAGTCACAACGGAGCGCTCAGAGAGCAGCCCAGCTGGAGAGAGCGTTGTGTCAACATCTGGAGAAGAGAAGAGGGAAGAAGACAAGAAGCCCAGAAGTCCGGACCTCCGCTGGCAAAGGGCGGCATGAAGACAGCGGAGGAGCCGGCAGAAGAACTGGAACATCGGGAGAAGAAGCCAGAGAGAGCGGAGAAGAACCAACCGGACGCCGGGAGAAGAGGAACCGGAGGGACCCCCGAAGCCGGAAGAAGACCCCTGAAGCCGGAAGAAGACCCCCGAAGCCGGAGAAAGACCCCCGAAGCCGGAGGAAGACCCCCCCCCGGAGCTGTTTAATAAATTATTTTAAAAACCTGTGTAGTGTGTTTTATTATTGACACTTTTTCCCTAGGTGAATGGGTAGGGGTACCATGTACCCCATACTCATTCACATAGGGTGGGGGCCGGGATCTGGGGGCCCTCTTATTATAGGGGGCTCCCGAATTCAGATAAGCCCCCCGCCCGCAGACCCTGACAACCAACAGCCAGGGTTGTCGGGAAGAGGCCCTTTTCCTCATCAACATGGGGACAAGGTGCTTTGGGGTGGGGGGGCCCCGCAGGGCGCCCCCTCCCCCAAAGCATCCACCCCCCATGTTGAGGGCATGCGGCCTGGTACGGTTCAGGAGGGGGGGCGCTCGCTCGTCCCCACCCCCTTTCCTGACCGGCCGGGCTGCGTGCTCAAGTCGGGGTCTGGTATGGATTATAGGGGGGACCCCACGCTGTTTTTTTCGGCGTAGGGGCTTCCATTCAAAATCCATACCAGACCTAAGAGCCTGGTATGCCCGCGCCCGCTGCAATAGGAAAATTTGTTTTTCCTATTGCAGCGAGCACGAAATGCAATACCCTGCCCTTGCGTCGTATCTGGTCCGTTCGACCAGCATACAGACGAGCGGGCTTTCCGTCGGACCAGCACACAGACGAGCGGACTTTCCGACGGAAAGATTTAAAACATGTTTCAAATCTAGGTCCGGCAGACTTTTGGGAAAAAGTCCGCTGGAAAAGTCCGCCGGAGCCTACACACGGCCGGATTGTCCGGCAGACTCTGGTCCGCCGGACCAAGTATGCCGGAAAGTCCGCTCGTGTGTACGCGGCATAATAGTTGTCCTGTGGACAGATTCTCCCACCTGAGCTGTGGATCTTTTAACGTCTCCAGAGTTTGCAATTGTCCCATACTCTTTCCATTTTCAGATGATGGATTTAACAGTGCTCCGTGAGATGTTCAAAGCTTGGGATATTTTTGTATAACCTAACCCTGCTTTAAACTTCTCCACATCTTTATCCCTGACCTGTCTGGTGTGTTCCTTGGCCTTCATGATGCTGTTTGTTCACTAAGGTTCTCTAACAAACCTCTGAGGGCTTCACAGAATAGCTGTACTTATACTGAGATTAAATTACACACAGGTGTACTCTATTTACTAATTAGGTGACTTCTGAAGGCAATTGGTTCCACTAGATTTTAGTTAGAGGTATCTGAGTAAAGGGGGCTGAAGACAAATGCACCCCACACTTTTCATATCTTTATTTGTAAAAAAAATTTTGAACACCATTTATCATTTTCTTTCCACTTCTCAATAATGTGCCACTTTGTTTTGGTCTATCCCATAAAAACACAATATATTTACGTTTTTGGTTGTAACATGACAAAATGTGGAAAATTTCAAGGGGTATGAATACTTTTTCAAGGCACTGTGTATACTGTATATACAGTTGTATGCAAAAGTTTAGGAACCCCTGACAGCTTCCATGATTGTCATTTATAAATATTTGGGTGTTTGGATCAGCAATTTCATTTTGATCTATCAAATAACTGAAGGACACAGTATTATTTCAGTAGTGAAATGAGGTTTATTGGATTAACAGAAAATGCACAGTATGCATCAAAACTAAATTAGACAGGTGCATAAATTTGGGCAACCCAACAGAAAAATCACATCAATATTTAGTAGAGCCTCCTTTAGCAGAAATAACAGCCTCTAGACGCTTCCTAATGCCTGTAATGAGTGTCTGGATTCTGGATGAATGTATTTTGGACCATTCCCCCTTACAAAACATCTCCAGTTCCGTTAGGTTTGATGGTTGCCGAGCATGGACAGCCCGCTTCAAATCACCCCACAGATGTTCAATGATATCCAGGTGTGGGGACTGGGATGGCCATTCCAGAACATTGTACTTGTTCTTCTGCATAAATGCCCGAGTAGATTTTGAGCAGTGTTTTGGGTCATTGTCTTGTGGAAATATCCAGCCCCGGCGTAACTTCATCTTTGTGACTGATTCCTCAACATTATTCTCAAGAATCCGCTGATATTGAGTGGAATCCATGCGACCCTCAACTTTAACCAGATTCCCAGTACTGACAATGGCCACACAGTCCGACAGCATGATGGAACCTCCACCAAATTTTACTGTGGGTAGCAAGTGTTTTTCTTGGAATGCTGTGTTCTTTTACCGCCATGCATAACGCCCCTTGTTATGACCAAATAACTCAATCTTTGTTTCATCGGTCCACAGCACCTTATTCCAAAATGAAGCTGGCTTGTCCAAATATGGGGATAGGTAGCAGAAACAAGAGGGGCGGTGGAGGCAGTGTCTACTGGTACCAATCCCCTGTATTTTCCTCCTGTGGCAGCTGAATGCTGGCGGGAGGGAGAGGAGCAGAAGCCTACTTTTAGCTGCTGCAGGAGGAAAATAGAGATTGATCCCTGGATTAGGGTGTGCCTAGGCACACCCAGCACACCCTGTACGCACACCTATGACCCCCCCCCCCCCCAGTATCAGTTCTGGACACCAAAATGTGGTTGTTGTTCATTGTTCTAGAACCCCAAACATCAGTGTGTTATTTTCCAGTGCCCCCACCTCCAAATGTCAGAATGTCATTGTCCTGTAACCCCAAAATATCAGTGTGTCATTATTCTGGACGGCCAATTGTCTGCGTGTCATTGTCCTGCGACCCCCACCCCAAATTTTAACGTGTGATTGTCCTGTAATACCCAAGTGTCAGTGTGTCACTGTTATGAAACCCCCAAATGTCTATGTGTGATTGCATTGGGAGACCAAAATGTAAGATGGGTCATTGTTCTGTGCCCCTCCCCCGAGTGTTAATTCTGCACATCCAATTGTAATTGATCCAAATGTACATCCAAATGTAATTGAGTCATTGTTCTAGGATCCCAAATATTAGTGTTATTGTCCAGTGCCCCCACCCCCAAGTGTCAGTATGTCATTCTTCTTGGACTCCAGTGTCATTTCATTTAGTTTCATTGTTTTGGGACCTGAGTGTCAGTGTGTCATAATCAATGCACAGCATAATGCAGCAAGGAGAAGATAACATAGGAATGCATCTCTGTGAATGGTGTCATTGTCAGCACGCCAAAGATCAGAAAATTTTCTATCAGCAGGGAAACTTCTGATCACTGATAATGTGATGAATCACCCAGAAAAGCAAAAGAAAGATTCAGTCAGGCAGACAAGAGTTATATAGTAACACAACAATCTTCCCCAGAGCAACACAACTTGCAGTGAGTCATATATATATATATATATATATATATATATATATATATATATATATATATATATATATATATATACACACACACACAGTATCTCACAAAAGTGAGTACACCCCTCACATTTTTGTAAATATTTTATTATATGTTTTCATGTGACAACACTGAACAAATGATACTTTGCTACAATGTAAAGTAGTGAGTGTACAGCTTGTATAACAGTGTAAATTTGCTGTCCCCCTCAAAATAACTCAACACACAGCCATTAATGTCTAAACCGCTGGCAACAAAAGTGAGTACACCCCTAAGTGAAAATGTCCAAATTGGGTCCAAAGTGTCAATATTTTGTGTGGCCACCATTATTTTCCAGCACTGCCTTACCCCTCTTGGGCATGGAGTTCACCAGAGCTTCACAGGTTGCCACTGGAGTCCTCTTCTACTCCTTCATGACGACATCACGGAGCTGGTGGATGTTAGAGACCTTGCGCTCTTCCACCTTCCATTTGAGGATGCCCCACAGATGCTCAATAGGGTTTAGGTCTGGAGACATGCTTGGCCAGTCCATCACCTTTACCCTCAGCTTCTTTAGCAAGGCAGTGGTTGTCTTGGAGGTGTGTTTGGGCTTGTTATCATGTTGAAATACTGCCCTGCAGCCCAGTCTCTAAAGGGAGGGGTTCATGCTCTGCTTCAGTATGTCACAGTACATGTTGGCATTCATGGTTCCCTCAATGAAGTGTAGCTCCCCAGTGCCGGCAGCACTCGTGCAGCCCCAGACCATGACACTCCCACCACCATTCTTGACTGTAGGCAAGACACACTTGTCTTTGTACTCCTCAAGTGGTTGCCGCCACACACGCTTGACGCCATCTGAACCAAATAAGTTTATCTTGGTTTATCTTGAGCAACAATTATTTTTTTTCAGATCCTCAGAGAGCTCTTTGCTATGAGGTGCCATGTTGAACTTCCAGTGACCAGTATGAAAAAGTGAGAGCGATAACACCAAATTTAACACACCTGCTCCCCATTCACACCTGAGAACTTGTAACACTAATGAGTAACATAACACAGGGGAGGGAAAATGGCTAATTGGGCTCAATTTGGACATTTTCACTTAGGGGTGTACTCACTTTTGTTGCCAGCAGTTTAGACATTAATGGCTGTGTGTTGAGTTATTTTGAGGGGACAGCAAATTTACACTGTTATACCAGCTGTTCACTCACTACTTTACATTGTAGCAAAGTATCATTTCTTCAGTGTTGTCACATTAAAAGATAATAAAATATTTACAAAAATGTGAGGGGTGTACTCACTTTTGTGAGACACTGTATATATATATTTATATATAATTAAAAAAAAATGATGCCTCATTTACACTGACACCCCCACACTTCTCTTTTCTAAACACAGAAGTACTCTGGGAAGTATATACAGCTTTTATATTAACCAAGATCATCTTTTCCTGCGTTTAGACCAGCCATTCTCAACCAGGGTTCCGTGGAACCCTGGGGTTACTCCAGAGGTAGCTAGGGGTTCCTTGAGCTGTGGCTGATGAACCACCTTTTTGATGGTGCCTACAGAGTTCAAGGTTCAGCATCACTTAACAAAGCCAGCATTATGACACAAAATATATTTTTGGCTGTTTTTAAGGGTGGCATTCTGAGCACCATTTTAAGGGGAACATTGTTCCTATTGGCCACCAGTATAAAGGGGCATTGTTCTATTGACCCCCTGATGAATTGGTTTTAGTAAGGGTTCTTCGAGATTTGAAAATTTATTTTTGGGGTTCCTCTAGGATTAAAAGGTTGAGAAAGCCTGATTTAGACGCTCCTCATTTAAAACAGGTTTAGCCGCAATTAATTGCTTTTACTTGCATTTAGAGTTTCTAATCAGATCCTTGACGCACAGAATTCTATTTTATATATAATATATAAAGGCCTATGCACAGCTGAGACCAATAAAGATGTCTGACTACCAGCTATGAAATGGACCTAGGAATGAAGGCTTTATTCCAGTCAAAGGCTGCGGGTGAGGACAGCATTGGATCCATGGACAGTTAAGTGTCCTTTGATTAGGGCTACTTTCACACTGAGGCGTTGTAAAACCGCGGTAAAAACGATGAGCGTTATTACCGTTAGCGGTAAAAATAGCGCTAACGCCCATGCGTTTTAATCGCGTTTTTTAAGCGTTAGCAAACCTGACCATGTGACCTTCCCCACAGTTTCTGGGTGGTTTTAAAGCTTTTTTACCGCGTTATTAACGCGTTTTTACAGTGTTTCCCATTCATTTCAATTGGGATAGATGTTTTTACAGCACTATTTTATGCGCCCCAAAGATGCTCCAAAAAAGCTGTTTGCAGGATTTTATCAAACGCACAGCCAGCGCAACGCCTCAGTGTGAAAGGTTACACTGAGATACATGGGGGGGCGTTTTTCATGCGGTATTTAAGCGGTCATTTTGGCGCTAAAACGCCTGAAAAACGCCTCAGTGTGAAAGGGGCCTAAAGGTCAGCAGCTACACTAGAGTCTGCAAAATTGGCGAGTCCACTGTACAACCCCCCAGCACCACCATGACAATGGCATATGCCCCTCCTTCTGATTCTTTAAATGAAAAAGGCTGTCACTCTGAAAAGCAATTCATACATGGATTGCTTTTCAGAGGCATTTGACAGGTGGTGAAGAGGTGATATGTGGCCTCCTCACCACCTATTTTAACCCTCTAAATCGAGGAACGGCAACACATTGACCCCAATCTACCCTTCAATTACGGCCAGGTGACGGGTAGATCGGCGATTATGGTTTGCCGACCCCCAGCCGACTATCCACAGCCTTACTGACTGTCACCATCCACAGCCCTACTGACTGTCACCATCCACAGCCCTACTGACTGTCACCATCCACAGCCCTACTGACTGTCACCATCCACAGCCCTACTGACTGTCACCATCCACAGCCCTACTGACTGTCACCATCCACAGCCCTACTGACTGTCACCATCCAAATGTAGGCAGCTGTGGTGCAGGGCAGCCTAGTTGGCAGCTAGAGGTAGTGGGTTAGCAAGTGTATATTCTCATTTTTAATGCCCATTTGATATGTTTATGTGTACATATGTTCAGAGCTGTTTGGCCTCTATATTGTCTCCAGCACCATTTTGGAGAAGCCTGGTGTCCTGATAGGACAAGCAAATCTCATGAGATTTGGTCTGCCATTTTTGGGTGGATACTTGATATAAGAAAGCTCAGCCACGTTTAGTTTAGTTTAGTTCACGTGTGTACACAGACAGGGAGAGAGAACCTGCTTGTCAGGGAGAGTTAGAAGATAGGGAGTGTGTACCGACATGTGAGGGATAGCTCAGGGTTCCTACGGAGTCCTGTATCAGCAATCCTGGTCGGATGAAAGACTCCCCATTGCGGATAATAAATCCGGTGTCCTCGCTGTTAGGGAGGGACAAGTGTATCAGATGCCTATATCCATCTGCTGAAGGAATACCGCTCTTACCGGGTAATGTGTGTGAATTTCAGCCTCTACAGATACACATTGTGTTCTTGGGTTTATACTGTGTCAGTCAGTGGAAAGTGCCTATAGTGCTGACTTATGCCCCGTACACACGGTCGGATTTTCCGACGGAAAATGTGTGATAGGACCTTGTGGTCGGAAATTCCGACCGTGTGTGGGCTCCATCACACATTTTCCATCGGATTTTCCGACACACAAAGTTTGAGAGCAGGATATAAAATTTTCCGACAACAAAATCCGTTGTCGGAAATTCCGATCGTGTGTACACAAATCCGACAGACAAAGTGCCACGCATGCTCAGAATAAATAGAGATGAAAGCCATTGACCACTGCCCCGTTTATAGTCCCGAGGTACATGTTTACGTCACCGCGTTCAGAACGATCTGATTTTCTGACAACTTTGTGTGACCGTGTGTATGCAAGACAAGTTTGAGCCAACACCCGTCGGAAAAAATCCTAGGATTTTGTTGTCGGAATGTCCGATCAATGTCCGACCGTGTGTACGGGGCATAATACAACTACCGCTTACATCAGAAGTGACTGTGCTGTGTATCTGTGCCTCCATGCTTGGAGTGAAACTACTTGCATTACTGCTGTAAATACTCTTTCTACTACCGTCTCTCCGGTAATAAACGTTGCCTGGTTTATAAAGTCAGTACGTGTGATTCCCTCTGTGAAGCCGCTACACCCTACACCCACTTACACACAGTCCTACTAACCAACACCATCCCCTGCTCTACTGAATGACACAATCCACTGCCCTACTGACACTGTCCACTGCTCTCTTGACCCCTATAATCTGTCCTTCAAACTACTGACTCCTATACTCTGCCCTACCTTTACTGACCTCTACACACCGCCCTACCTATTACTGACCTCTACACACCGCCCTACCTATTACTGACCTCTACACACCGCCCTACCTATTACTGACCTCTACACACCGCCCTACCTATTACTGACCTCTACACACCGCCCTACCTATTACTGACCTCTACACACCGCCCTACCTATGACTGACCTCTACACACCGCCCTAACTATGACTGACCTCTACACACCGCCCTACCTATTACTGACCTCTACACACCACCCTACCTATTACTGACCTCTACACACCGCCCTACCTATTACTGACCTCTACACACCGCCCTACCTATTACTGACCTCTACACACCGCCCTACCTATTACTGACCTCTACACACCGCCCTACCTATTACTGACCTCTACACACCGCCCTACCTATGACTGACCTCTACACACCGCCCTAACTATGACTGACCTCTACACACCGCCCTACCTATTACTGACCTCTACACACCACCCTACCTATTACTGACCTCTACACACCGCCCTACCTATTACTGACCTCTACACACCGCCCTACCTATTATACACTGCCCTGCAATTAGGCCTGAAACTAGTTGCTCACCGAAGTAAAATTTTAAGGTAAGTGAAGTTTATATTTTTACAATGACATTCGTTTTATTATAATTTTCAAGTAGATCTCCACCTCTCAAAGGTTGCCTACCCCTGATCTAAATGCTACATCACCCCCGGTTGTTGGGAACTTACAGTGCAGACCATTTATTTTAATGGGTTGCGTTTGGTGAGCGGTAGTGCAGGCTTGTGGATGCCCCAGTGCATTACTTTGCCCAGGGGCCCATGCTGCTATTAAGATGGCCCTGTCCTGTGGACAGATTCTCCCACCTGAGCTGTGGGTCTGTGCAGCTCCTCCAAAGTTACCATGGGCCTCTTAGCTGCTTCTCTGATTAATGTTCTCCTTTCCCGGCCTGTCAGTTTAGGTGGACGGCCATGGTCTTGGTAGGTTTGCAGTTGTGCCATACTCTTTCCATTTCCGCATGATGGATTGAACAGTGCTCCTGAGATATTGTTTTATAACCTTGCTCAAATTTTTTTTTTGGGGGGGGGGGCGCAAACAAACTGAAAAATACTGAAAATAAACCCATCATATGCAGCCACTTGTGCCCCATCAAATGCAGCCACTTGTGCCCCATCAAATGCAGCCACTTGTGCCCCATCAAATGCAGCCACTTGTGCCCCATCATATGCAGCCACTTGTGCCCCATCATATGCAGCCACTTGTGCCCCATCATATGCAGCCACTTGTGCCCCACCAAATGCAGCCACTTGTGCCCACCAAATGCAGCCACTTGTGCCCATCAAACCCATCTGAAAAGGGTCCAGATGCCTGAATAGGGGGTGGCAGTGTTGGCCATGGATAGATTCATGCAATACATGAATCTATCCATTAGTCATATAGGGGGGTGGCGTGATGAAAGGGGCGCCCTGAACCTAACCCTGCTTTAAACTTCTCCACAACTTTATCCCTGACCTGTCTGGTGTGTTCCTTGGCCTTCATGATGCTGTTTGTTCACTAAGGTTCTCTAACAATCCTCTGAGGGCTTCACAGAACAGCTGTATTTATACTGAGATTAAATTACACACAGGTGTTCTCTATGTACTAATTAGGTGATTTCTGAAGGCAATTGGTTCCACTTTTTTTTTTTTTTAGTTCGGGGTATCAGAATACAAATGCACGCCACACTTTCTAGATATTTATTTGTAAAAAAATTCAAAACCGTTTATCATTTAACGTCCATTTCCCAATTATGTGCCACTTTGTGTTGGTCTTTCACATAAAATCCCAATAAAATACGTTTTTGGTTGTAACATGGCAAAATGTGGAAAATTTCAAGGGGTATGAATACTTTTTCAAGGCATTGTATGAACACGTAATAATTGTGAGACAGTCAAAAAGTTGAAAGGGCAGCAACTATCAGACTTCATGTAGCCTCTGACCCTCATGCTGAAGAGTTATAGGGCGTACACACGGTCAGACTTTGTTCGGACATTCCGACAACAAAATCCATGGATTTTTTCCGACGGATGTTGGCTCAAACTTGTCTTGCATACACACGGTCACACAATGTTGTCGGAAAATCCGATCATTCTGAACGCGGTGATGTAAAACACGTACGTCGGGACTATAAACGGGGCAGTGGTCATTAGCTTTGATCTCTTTATTTATTCTGAGCATGCGTGGCACTTTGTCCGTCAGATTTGTGTACACACGATCGGAATTTCCGACAACGGATTTTGTTGTCGGAAAATTTTATCTCCTGCTCTCCAACTTTGTGTGTCGGAAAATCCGATGGAAAATGTCCGATGGAGCCCACACACGATCGGAATTTCCAAAAACACGCTCCAATCGGACATTTTCCTATCGAAAATCCGACCGTGTGTACGGGGCATTAGACTCAGATAAACTAATTAAATTAAGTAAATGGGAAAATCTAAACCTTTTTATAGGTAAGAAATCAGGTATAGGAGTTTTTCCGCTACAGGGTGGCACCTTTGCGCCGGATCACGTATACAGTGGGGACGGAAAGTATTCAGACCCCCTTCAATTTGTCACTCTTTTTTATAATGCAGCCATTTGCTAAAATCATTTAAGTTAATTTTTTTTCCTCATTAATGTACACACAGCACCCCATATTGACAGAAAAACACAGAATTGTTGACATTTTTTCTGATTTATTAAAAAAGAAAAACTGAAATATCACATGGTCCTAAGTATTCAGACCCTTTGCTCAGTATTTAGTAGAAGCACCATTTTTGATCTAATAAAGCCATGAGTCTTTTTGGGAAAGATACAAGTTTTTTTTACACCTGGTTTTGGGGATCCTCTGCCATTCCTCCTTGCAGATCCTCTCCAGTTCTGTCAGGTTGGATGGTAAACGTTGGTGGACAGCCATTTTTAGGTCTCTCCAGAGATACTCAATTGGGTTTAAGTCAGGGCTCTGTCTGGGCCATTCAAGAACAGTCACGGAGTTGTTGTGAAGCCACTCCTTCGTTATTTTAGCTGTGTGCTTAGGGTCATTGTCTTGGTGGAAGGTAAACCTTCGGCCCAGTCTGAGGTCCTGAGCACTCTGGAGAAGGTTTTCGTCCAGGATATCCCTGTACTTGGCCGTATTCATCTTTCCCTCGACTGCAACTAGTCGTCCTGTCCCTGCAGCTGAAAAACACCCCCACAGCATGATGCTGCCACCACCATGCTTCACTGTTGGGACGGACTGTATTGGACAGGTGATGAGCAGTGCCTGGTTTTCTCCACACATACCGCTTAGAATTAAGGCTAAAAAGTTCTATCTTGGTCTCATCAGACCAGAGAATCTTATTTCTCACCATCTTGGAGTCCTTCAGGTGTTTTTTTAGCAAACTTCATGTGGGCTTTCATGTGTCTTGCACTGAGGAGAGGCTTCCATCAGACCATTCTACCACAAAGCCCCAACTGGTGGAGGGCTGCAGTGATGGTTGACTTTCTACAACTTTCTCCCATTTCCCGACTGCATCTCTGGAGCTCAGCCACAGGGATCTTTGGGTTCTTCTTTACCTCTCTCACCAAGGCTCTTCTCCCCCGATAGCTCAGTTTGGCCGGACGGCCAGCTCTAGGAAGGGTTCTGGTCGTCCCATTAGTGCCACGTATCAGTGCCCAGCAGTGCCACCTATCAGTGCCCATCAGTGCCACCCATAAGAACCCATCTTTGCAGCCTATCAGTGTTGCCTATCAGTGCCCACCAGTGCCACCCAGTGCCACCCATGAGTGCCCATCAGTGCCGCCTATCAATGCCCATCAGTGCTACCCATCAGTGCCGCCTACCAGTGCTCATCAGTGCCGCATATCAGTGCCCATCATCAGTGCCCGCTCATTGGTGCCACCTCATCGCTGCCGCCTTATCAGTGCCCATCAGTGAAAGAGAAAACTTACTTATTTACAAAATTTTTAAACAAAAGCAAAACTTTTATTTTTTTTCAAAATTTTTGGTCTTTTTTTATCTGTTTAGCAAAAAATAAAAACCGCAGAGGTGATCAAATACCACCAAAAGAAAGCTCTATTTGTGGGAACAAAATGATAAAAATTTAGTTTCGGTACAGTGTTGTATGACCGCGCTATTGTCATTCAAACTGCGACAGCGCTGAAAGCTGATAATTGGTCTGGGCAGGAAGGTGTATAAGTGCCCTGTATTGAAGTGGTTAATGAAGAAATTTGATTTTTTTTTTCTTTTTTTTTTAATTGGATATGTTTTATAGCAGAAAGTAATAAATATTGTTTTGTTCTTTTTTCAATATTGTCGGTCTTTTTTTTTGTTTAAAGCACAAAAAAATAAAAACGCAGAGGTGATCAAATCCCACCAAAAGAAAGCTCTATTTGTGGGGAAAAAAAGGCATACATTTTATTTGGGTACAGTGTTGCACGACTGCGCAATTGTCAGTTAAAGTAACGCAGTGCCGTATCGCAAAAAATGGTCTGGTCATGAAGGGGGTAAATTTTCCAGAGGTCAAGTGGTTACCTAGACACTTTATAGGTAGGGTCATGGTGCACGACACACAGAAGTAGGACGTTGTCGGGCACAGGCCTTGGTGTCTGTATAAAAAGCCAAGACATTTATCTGAGCTTTCCTTTCCCAAACTGCATCTCCAAAAAATGTATTTTGCAGCGTGCTTTATCTGGAGTTCTAGTCCAGATGAAGCTACGCTGATTGGTTAAGCGAAACGCGTTGACGTCACAGCGGTCATGTGACGCCGGCCAGACGACACGCCCACTCCCCCATCGTTTACCGTCACGGTGAAGGAGATGGAAGCTAGCGAAAAACAGAGAAGACAAGTACCCCTACCGGCCCCACTGCTCCACAAGGGTCACGGCGAATAATAACTCAACAAGCTCCGCGTGCCCCCAAGGACCATATGGTGATGAGCGGAGACAGCACCAGCACATGCAAGCACAGAGGACAACACTAAATGTGCGGTAATGTGAAACAAGGCTTTAATATGATGATCCATCCACGCTGACCGGCCAGGTGGTAACGTTAATCTTGCTTCTATACCCTCTTCATCCTTCACCTGTTACTTCTACCTGCAGACACCTACCCACTAACATCTGCTGTTACTATTTAGGCCAGCATTAAGGGCTTCCCATGCCCCTGAAATATGTGTACCATATGGCTATAAAGCAATTGATGACTTAATGGACACCCTTGTTGTGGGATTGGACTGCTTTATATGACTGTATAGATGGTTTGGCGGATCAAGAGGCCACTGCATTTATTAGCTGCCATGCGCTGTGTGTTTAGAGGGTTCTGATAACAGCCTCTTGAACTTCCAGGCCGGGGATAATGCTTTGAACCCAGCCACATACAGGCTACTGCATTAAGTATTTTGCTATAAATGTTCACTTGGCCCCAGTTTCTCATTGCCATCCAGGGTTATATGTCATCAGAGAGGGAGCACTCACTGTGACACTGAGTACACCCCTGCTTGGGAACACTTATGGGGATTGGTCCCCACACCTATTGCCTATCCTGTGGATGGCAATGGAGTCCACCTTGTGGTGAGAGTATTCAGTTTCACTGGAGTGGATTGCCGACGTCCGGACTGTCTGTATCTGTGGTTGTGTTATATGTGTGTCCCTTGTCTTTTTGTTTGTTTAGATTCATGTGACCTTGCCTTTCTGTTTGATTAGTATTCACCAACCATAGTGCCCACCAAGGTAGTGCTCCATTGTAGCACCTGGTGGTGCACAGCACGTGCATAAGCTCACGCCCTGCATGTGGATGCATTTAATGTGTGTTGAAGCAGCATTTGAATTAATAAATACATTCATATTTTTATATACATACTCCGGTGTTGACTCATTGTTGCCTAAAGTAGCCACTTTTGTTGATCCCTGTAGCGATACAGAGGTCGACTTTTTTCTATTGTATGCCTTTATCTGGAGTTCTCCTTAATACCTGCATTATATTTATACTTCTTTAAACAACAATGTGATCTGGAGATTATCCTTCTACTTATAGAAAGTTCTTGAGGTTTTTTGTTCCTCTCAGTCAAGTACGTGTCACGTGGGGTTCATACACTGAGTCACCTCGGCACTGTTCTGCAAAACAATATGTACAAGACGCGGCGGTGTCGCACTCTGGTATTATATCTGAAATAAGGGATTTTAAGTGAAAATTACAATGTTTCTAAAGTGCAAATAAAGAGAATCAATAAAATCTCATAGAAGCTTTAACTTGTTAATGTCATTTCAAGCTCCATGCAGGTACAACAGAGTGCACATGCTCATTCCTGCGCGGCGCGTGTAAGGCAACCCAATTATTTTAATAGGCTGCTATATGTGCAAAAAAAAACACCCACAAAAGATGTCCTTGACCCCCTTGCAAAATTGTGCTGCGTTGAAACACGTGATTCTGCGTCACCATGTTTTTGGCACATGCAGAAACGCATGCATTTGCAGATGCGTGGAGGAACCATTAAGAATTAATGGCACCATTGCATGTCTGCTAATGCGGATGCACAAAAAGGAACTTATCCTCAAGCTAAAACTCTAGTTCTGGCTCAGCAGGAGGGTGTTGGAGCTCTGCATAATGACCACTGCTTCCTCGCAGAAAGCAAGCATCCTTCTCTGTAGCAGGCTAGCGGGCCTTTCTACTCACGCTTTCTAAAGAAAACAAACTGTAATGCCACGTACACACGATTGGACATTCCGACAACAAAATCCGTAGATTTTTTTCCGACGGATGTTGGCTCAAACTTGTCTTGCATACACACGGTCACACAAATGTTGTTGGAAATTCCGAACGTCAAGAATGCGGTGACGGACAACACGTATGACGAGCCGAGAAAAATGAAGTTCAATAGGCAGTGCGGCTCTTCTGCTTGATTCCGAGCATGCGTGGAACTTTGTGCGTCGGAATTGTGTACACACGATCGGAATTTACGACAACGGATTTTGTTGTCGGAAAACTTGAGATCCAGATCTCAAATTTTGTGTGACGGAAATTCCGATGGAAAACGTCCGATGGAGCATACATACACATGGTCAGAATTTCCGACAACAAGCTCCCATCGAACATTTTGTGTTGGAAAATCCAACTGTGTGTACAGGGCATAAGACTTTGTGCACCTTTTATCATAGCTCCCAACTGTCCCTGATTTCAAAGGACTATCCCTGATTTTGAGGGACTGTCCCTGATTTGGAACAACGTCCCTCTGTCCCTCTTGCCTCCTCATTTGTCCCTCATTTTGGTCTGATCTATATAGTTGTATATTTTATCTTTCAAAAAGTGTTTCCCAGTGCTAAACCTTTCATCCAATTTCTAAATTGCTGCATTTGTAAAAACCAATATAAAGGAACAGCTGTGGTAAAAAAAAAAGCACTTGTGGATTTAATTATTTATTTATTTTTGGTCAATTCTCCTTTTAAGGGGGTGTGGCAGGGTGTGTGTCCTATGCCTACATACATTTGCTAGTACTGTAGGTGTCCCTCATTTCCATCTCAAAATGTTGGGAGGTATGCTTTTATTTTGATGCACCTAAATGTATTTAGCTTCTTTAACCTGTTATGGACCGCCCCATGCAGATATACTGCGGCAGGGTGTCCCTCCTGCACGAAATGCAAACAAGGCAGACCGCCGTTCTGTGAAAGTGGAAGATGGAGATCTGTCTTCCCCCAGTCAAAGCACACACACTTAGAAAGCACTCCCTAGGAGCACATTTAACCCTTTGATTGCCTCTGATATTAACCCCTTCCCTGCCAGTGTCATTAGTACAGTGATCGTGCATTTTTTTTTTTTTAGAACTGATCACTGTATTAGTGTCACTAAGGCCCCTTTCACACTACAGCGACTTAAAAGTCACGCAATTTTGCTGCAATTTCAGGAAATGCCTGTGTAACTCGCATCAAAGTTGGAACAAAGTAGTGCAGGGACTACTTTGAAGTAGGCACGACTTGCAGTCGTACTAATATAAATGGTTGTCATTGGAAATCATGGGGAATGACTTGTCATGCTACTTTGCAGTCCCAAATTGTTGGACAAGTCGTACAAGTCTGAAAGGGGCCTTAGTGTCAGATTTGTCCACTGTAATGTCGCAGTGCCGCTAAAAATCACTGACCTCTGCCATTACTATTGAGAATAATTAAAAAAAGAAAAAAATTTATAAATCTATCCCATAGATTGTAGACTCTATAACGTTTGCGCAAACCAATCAATCTACTCTTATTGGGATTTTTTTTACCAAAAATATGTAGCAGAATACAGATTGGCCTAAACTGATGAAGACATTAGATTTTTTTACATTTTTTTTTTTTTATTGGGTATGTTTTATCGCATAAATAAAAAATAGTTTTGTTTTTTTTCAAAATTGTCTGTCTTTTTTAGTTTCTAGTGCAAAAAAGAAAAACCTCCCAGAGGTGATCAAGTACAAGCAAAAGAAAGCTTTATTTGTGGGGGGAAAAAAGACATCAATTTTATTTGGGTACAGCATCGCACGACCGTGCAATTGTCAGTCAAAGCAATGCAGTGCCATATTGCAAAAAATGGCCTGGTTATGAAGGGGGTAAGCCTGCCGGGGCTGAAGCGGTTAAGCTGAAAGTTCAGTTGGGCTTTAACTGCTTTCTGACTGTATAACCTAGATATATGCCGGCAATGCAGCTTGGTTGTGCCAGATCACATACCTAGTATGAGATTTGACACGCCGGCAACCCGGCCGTGCTGTGATATTACACAGTAGATGTCGATCACTGGGTGCCGGCCAATGGATTACCGCTGGCTACTTGCGGTCGACATTAATTTACACAGGGCAGGGCTCTGCCTATGTAAACAAGGCAGAGCCCTGTCCTGTCAATTGGGAAGTAATAGATTTTCTTTCCCCGCAAAGCAGGGAATAAAATCCATTACTTCCCCTAGTAAAAGCACCTAACACGGTACACTAAATTACTGGTTGGGCACACATTTAACCCTTTGATTGCCCTAGTTGTTTAACCCCTCCCCAGCCAGTGTCATTAGTACAGTGACAGTGCATATTTTTAGCACTGATCATTGAGCATCAGTTGTTGCGCAATATCCCAGTCCCGCTATAAGCCGCTGATCGCCGGCATTACTAGTAGAAATTAAATAAAATTCCAGTTTGTGTGTGTGTGTGTGTGTGTGTGTGTGTGTATATATATATAAATTTGTAAATGCTATAACTTTTGCGCAAACCAAACAATATACACATTTTGGGATTTTTTTTTTACCAAAAATATGCAGCAGAATACATATTGGCCTAAATTTATCAATAAATTAGATTTTTTTTTTTTTTTTTTTTTTTATTGGGTATGTTTTATAGCAAAAAGTAAAAAAAATAAATTATATTTCCTTTTTTCAAAATAGTTTTTTTTTTTTTTTTTTTTTATAGTGCAAAAAATATGCAGAGGTGATCAAATACCACCAAAAGTAAGCTCTATTTGTGGGGGGAAAAGGGTTTAAATTTTACCTGGGTACAGCGTTGCATGACCGCGCAATTGTCAGTTAAAGTAACACACTGCCGTATCGCAAAAAACAACCTGGTCATGAAGGGGGGGGGGTAAATCTTCCGGAGGTCAAGTAGTTAAACAAAAGGCACCAAACCTCCAGATTTTGATTTGATTACTCTTCAAGGGTAACGTAAAGCAAAAAGGATTTCTACATTGTGTCGTGGTGCTCTGTGACCTAACTTTGCCTGCGCAGGCTTGGTCTCAAAATGCAGAAATATAATTTATCATCTATTTGTCTATTTGTGAGTTTAGTCATTTGTGACAATCAGTGATACTCAGAGCATTAATAAGTGAGAGTCACAGCCTTGGAATGTGCACTTATCTCGCTTTCATATATGGTATAAGATCACACAAGACTCGAGGGGTGACACACCCGCCAGCATTCCATATTCTGAGACATAATGATTTTGGCTTTGTAACATGTGAACACGGCCGACAGGTATGTAATGCGGTATTAAAAAGTTGTTCAAGCACGGGCCAATCCATTTGTATCTTTACTCAAATGATCAAGATTCTTTTTCGTGCAAAGCTTGGGATGCGCATGCATTTCTGCGCTGGTGTGTCTGTTTTGCAAAGCTTTGTTTTAACCACTAAGACCCCTTTCACACTGGGGCGGTTTGCAGGCGTTATTGCACTAAAAATACCGCCTGCAAACCGACCCAAAACAGCCGCTGCCGTTTGTTCAGTGTGAAAGCCCGAGGGCTTTTACACTGAAGCGGTGTGCTGGCAGGAGAAGAAAAAAAACTCCTGCAAGCCGCATCTTTGGAGCGGTGAAGGAGCGGTGTAATCAATGGGACAGCGCGGCTATACCGCGACAATACCGCGGCTATAGCCGCGCTATACGAGCGGTTTTAACCCTTTTTCGGCCGCCAGCGGGGGTTAAAACCGCA
The DNA here is from genome assembly GCA_037952835.1 of Lithobates septentrionalis. Lineage (NCBI taxonomy): Eukaryota > Metazoa > Chordata > Amphibia > Anura > Ranidae > Lithobates > Lithobates septentrionalis. Next base: position 2,881,052 of record JBBDGP010000626.1, on the reverse strand, counting down.
CCGCTAGCGGCCGAATACAGCCTCAAAAAACGACGGTAAAACAGCGCTAAAAATAGCGCTGTTTTACCGCCGAAGCCCCACTGCGCCAGTGTGAAAGGGGCCTTAAGGTCTGCCCTATAGCAGTTTCACCTGTGCGCTGGATCGCGTATATATAAAGTACGTGATCTGGCTCTTCCGGGTGAGGGGCGTGCATGTGTGCTGCTGGCAGCTTGCTTCCGCTGTGAATACACACAACGAAAGCCGATCAACTGGTGTACGGTACCCTATGTCCGCCGGCACCCGCCGATCGTTAGGCGGAGAGGCAGGACGGTGATCTGCACATGTAAACAAGGCAGATCGTCGTTCTGACAAAAGGGAAGGCATGGATCCTGTGTTCCTGCAAAGCAGGGACTAGGATCCATGTCTTCCCCTAGTAAAAGCACCTCACACATGTAAGTAAAACACTGTCTAGGCACACAGTTAACCCTTTTGATCGTCCTTTTTTTTACCCCCTTCCCAGCCAGTGTCATTAGTACAGTGACAGTGTATGTTTTTTTTTTAGCACTGATCAATGTATAATGCCGCATACACACGACCGGACTTTCTGGCAGAAAAGGTCCGACAGAATCATTCCGTTGGACATTCCGATCGTGTGTGGGCTTCGTCTGACTTTTTCTTTCTAAACTTCTGATGGACCTAGAAATAGAACATGTTTCAAATCTTTCCGACGGAATCAGTTCCTATCGGGAAAACCGTTCGTCTGTATGCTAGTCCAACGGACCAAAAACGACGCAAGGGCAGCTATTGGCTACTGGCTATTGAACTTCTTTTTTCTAGTCCCGTTGTACGTCATCACGTTCTAAACGATCGGACTTTGGTGTGATCGTGTGTAGGCAAGTCCGTTTCAGCGGAACTCCGTCGGAAAGACCGTCGGAGTCTATTCTGACGGAAAGTCTGGTCGTGTGTACGTGTCATTAGATTTCACAAAGTGTCAGAGGTGTCAGTTAGTGTCCAATTTGTCTGCCGCAATATTGCAGTCCTGCTATAAGTTGCTGATCGCCGCCATTACTATTAAAATTAAATAAATACAAATATCCCATAGTTTGTAGACGCTATAACTTTTGCGCAATCCAATCAAAATACACTTATTGGGATTTTTTTTTTACCAAAAATATTTGGCCTAAATTGATGAAGAAATTTAGATTTTTTTTTTTTTTTTTTTTTTTTTTTTTACTTTTTTGTTGGATATGTTTTATAGCAGAAAGCAAAAAATATTGTCTTTTTTTTTTTTTTTTTTAAATTGTCGGGGTTTTTTGTTTATAGCGCAAAAAAACAAAAACCGCAGAGGTGATCAAATACCACCAAAAGAAAGCTCTGTTTGTGGGGAAAAGGACATCAATTTTATTTGGGCACAGCGTTGCATGACCGCGCAATTGTCAGTTAAAGTAACGCAGTGCCGTATCGCAAAAAATGGCCTGGTCATGAAGGAGGGTAAATCTTCTGGAGCCGAAGTAGTTAAGAACAATTGTTCAATTATCTAGTGGGGTAAAGACGACATTTGTTTTTGACTCTAGTTATGCAAAACTTCGAAGGAGCGGGATGGAAACGTTTCTTGCATGAATGTTTTTTTCTAACAGTGAATGTGATTTTCGTTTTGGAAATTACATTAATTTCAAAATCAAATGTTAAAAGCAAATGAAATTTTGAATGACATCCATCAAGCTGTCAAATGTACTGAATTTTCCTATGAATTTTTGTTAGAAAATCTAGTAGTGTACCCAGCTTAAAGCCTTAAAGAGGAAGTCCAGCCCCCCCACGAAAAAATTAAGTCAGCAGCTATAAATACTGTAGCTGCTGACTTAATATTAGGACACTTACCTGTCCTGAAGTGATTCATGCTGATAGCAGAGGAATGAAGCAGCAGACAGAATTGACATTTAGCCTGGGTTCACACTTGTGCGGTGGGGGGACACCACATGTGATCCGCACAGGAATCGCACCACATTCCTTTGCAAATCACATGTGATGTCTTTGTGGTGCCATTTCAGCCATTCATTTTGTATGGCTCAATTAGCACTGCATCGGCACCAAAATGGTGTAGGACCCTGTTTATTTGCCACACCTGATGGGGATAAACGCCCATTCAATCCAATTCTGGTAATGGCATTGTGTTTTGCAAGCTGTTTCGGGGGTATCATTAATTTAACATTGACATCCACAGCAGATCGCATGAACACCATGCGATTTTAATTTGTGGGAAACGCACAGGATTCGCTGAGTTTCCCTCATCGTATCAGTGTGACCCGAGGGATAGTGCTCTTAATTGAGACAAGTACACACTATAAAGGGAAATGCTTTGTTCATGTTTCTTGTCTGAGGTTTACAATCACTTTAATGCATGTGTCATTGTATTCTGACAGCCCAGACTTCTCTGCTGTCAGAATACACTGATCAGCATTAGATCGACATCTGTCAAGCAGGAACAACCATAGATAGATCGAAATTCGGCTAGTTTCTGCTTGACCAGTCGGATTTAAATCCATCTATGGCCAGCTTTATTTTAACCTTTACACTGTTTCAGTATTCTAAGTGAGGCAAATCAAAGAAAAGATTCTTTACGAAAGGGACGTAATTTAAATGTAAATCTTAATAGCCACAAAGAATATAAATCCACTTTGTGGCACTAAATTCCTTTGCAAACTGAAATATGACCTTTGTAAAAGAAGCAGTGACATCCTCACTGTGCTGTACATAGGCTGTGCAAAGTTCAGAGCTGTGGGCAGGACCCAGCAGGCTCCACCTACTCCAGGCTGCCAGCAGAAAACTACAGGAGGGGGCGGAGACAAGACCAGTCACCCTGCACAAGCAGAGAAAGCAGCAGTGACCGGTCTTTATTACAGGAAAAGTCTCTCACACTGGTTTACACCACAGATCTGGAAGAAATACACTAGGCACAGATTCAAGGAAAATTATACATGATGAATGGATTTATACAATATTTCCTAACCCTGGATATCAGCTTTATTAAAATAAGGCTTTTGAAAGCAGACTTGCCCCTCGGATTCAGCCACACAGTGATTCACACTCACACTCACTCTTTGTCAGTCGCTCAGAATCAGTGAGACTTTGTAATACTTTGAATCATACTGCTACACAGACTTTTCTGTAAGCTCTCAATATATATTGTTCAATATTCCTCACTGTCACAACAGACTTGTCCTAACTTGTCCTAATTACTTGGTTAAAAATCCAAAAAGGATCGATTTAAAGGAAAGTGTAGATTATTTATAGTGTGGAATTGGAGTTTGCCTTAAATGGGTCTTTGATGTGAATTTCACTTTTTTTTATGTTCACTCTTCCATATTTTGTTATTGTATTAAATATAGAGATATGAAAATTAGCCGCTAGAGGGAACTCTCACTGGTGCAGTGCTATCTTCAGGATTCATTCACACAAACTCTGAGACCTGTAGTTCGTGAATGTTTATGCTGCTCAAGCTGTCATGTGCTGCGTACAGGTGGCCCATTCAAGTCTCTGGTGACGCAGAGGCTGCACGAACACAGACGCTAGTCCCAATTTCACAGAAGTGCACTGTCTGCATTCAGGGCTGCTAACCCACAAGCCTTTCAAACTGGAACAAGCGGTTGTATACATGCAGATGCTACCCATTGGCTCGGATGGACTGCCTTTAAGCAGCACCTGGGGGCTCAAGTCACATAACCATGCAGCCCATTTACAGACTACAGGTCTCAGCACCAGTGAGATTGAATCCTAAATTGGACCTTTTGATAATTTACTGGTCTGCTAGAATAAACTTTGTCACAATATACAGCAACAGTATCTTTTTCAGAAGAGCTTCACCTTGTATTACAATAAATCCATCCTTGAGCTCTAGTCCAGTGACTTTGCCTACAGTAGGCTGACATGATGTCATCAGTCTGCTGCAGGCAGCAGGAAGCATTTACTTAGTCTTCTCGTCCCCAGCGATCTGACAGCAACACTGTAAGGATCTGTGTCGGTGGGCTTTGGGCTTGTGTTGATGGCATCAGTTTGACATTCTGAGGTTATTTAGAATTCATTGACAGGTGCATTTGACCTGCATCTTACCTCCTTCTGACCTGCATTTGAGCTGCTTCAAGTGGGTTTGCATTCCCATAGACAAATATGGGAATGCAAAACCTGTTTAACGTGAACAAAAGCCCATTGGGGCAGACCCTTACTTTGTCAGTGGTCTTAATTTGTAGTAGAGCTGCATGATTAATCTTTAAAAATTCTTTATCGCAATTTTTTTCCCCTGTTGCGACCTTGACAAAGTATTTCCTGATTCTTTCTATGCGGAGAATTCTCTCTGCTCTGCTAAAGCCGACAATCATCAAAAGAAAGGGAAAAAAAACGGGCAGTCTGCCAAGAATCACAACATTCTTTAGCAGTGGAACTTAAGTATAAACATTGTAACAATTTGTCCTTTAGATCAAAGGAATAGACTTTGGTGTGTAAGTGAGGGAAGTTTAACCACTTAAACACTAAACCTTTTTCTGACATTTGTTGGTTGCAAGTTAAAATCTTTTTTTTTTTTTTTTTGCTAGAAAATTACTCAGAACCCCCAAACATTACATATATTTTTTTAGTAGAGACCCTAGAGAATGAAATGGTGGTTGTTGCAATATTTTATGTCACACTGTATTTGCGCAGCAGTCCTTCAAATGCAATTTTTTGGGAAAAAATTATACTTTAATGAGTTTAAAAAAAAAAACTAACCAGCAAAGTTAGCCAAATTTTTTTTGCATAATGTGAAAGATTTTACGCAGCTAGAATCATGATCTTTTTATTCTAAGCAGGAACCTTCAGCAGGGGCTGATCTTTGTCGGACATTTGTGAACTCAGCCAAGCACTGCACAGACACCAGGATTTACAGCAATGTGTCATCTCTGAGCCGGCATCTCAGTCCAGGAAGTACTGCAGATGGTGACACTGGATATTACCGTGTAAAAGTGGCAGTGACAGAATCACTGTGCTGTACATAGCCTGTACATAGAGCAGAGCTGTGGGAGGGGCCCAGCAGCTCCACCCACTACAGGCTGCCTTCTGAAAACTACAGAAGGGGGCGGAGACCAGACCAGTCATCCTGCACAAGAAGAGAGAGCAGCAGTGAGCGGTCTTTATTACAGGAAACGTTTCACACTGAATTACTGCACAAATCTGGAAGAAATACATAAAACAGTCCAAGATTCAAGGAAGAATACATATGACACTTGTAATTAGACAATATTTGCTTTTCCTGGAGTTCACCTTTAAAGACCAGTAAAAGATCGCTGATTGGTTTTTATTGCTGCCTGGAGCAGCTTTTACTGCAGAACAGAAATAGATGAAATTTTCCAAAACATAATCATTGAACTTTCGCTCCCCTGATGGAGCTCTGCTGAGAGATGAGCCGACTTGTTCTAAAAACAGAAACTTTGTGATGCTCCTCCGGATAACTTTTGTCACGTCTTCGAAGATGATTCTGCTACAGAACGGCAGTGCTGGCCTTTGCAGGAGACATGAAATCCTGCTCACCGTGACAATATCACAAAGCTGTAAGAAGATCCATAAGTTTGACAAGGCGAAGAAGCGTCTGCTCTGCTGTTTTTGCTTCAGATAAAGTAAAAGGTTCACTTTATTGCCAGTCCCATGAGCTGCTTATACTAAGATTTTCTTAGCTGCCTCATCACTTTACACACATAGAAATGAAGAGAGTAAGACGCTTACATAGAAATAAGGACTGTCTCTCCACCACTATGTAACTGGCCTATCTCCAAAGGGCACTGCTGTCAGTTGGGAGTAAGAGGAGTGAATCACCTGTTCCTCTATAATTCAAAAAACTGGGTACCCAGTGATTCAGGGGGTGGTTTCTAAAGGAATTTGTTACAATGTTTGCTGTGCTGTCATTTAAGCTTACTAATAGGGCTCTGGGAGTCCTTTGTCATGTATGAGATTTTTATTTGAAAAACAAATATATAAATATAAATATATATATATATATATATATATATATATATATATATATATTAAAACCTTGGTTTGCGAGTAACGTGGTAAACGAGCGTTTTGGAAGACGAGCAACTTTTTTTTTTTTTTTTTTTACATTTTTACTTGATATACAAACGCAGTCTTGATATACGAGCAATAAAAGGATCACAGTTTTAAAATAACAAAAGTGGAATGACACAGTGTTAAAAACCATATCCCGCGTTAAGGAGTCTGGTTCTCATCCATGTAAAGCCGCTGGTGTATACAGTATGTGTCCAGAGGTCCGGGGGTGCTAGTGGCTCCCAGTGCTTCCTGGAGAGCTCAGACACACTCCCAGCCGGTGGGGCAGGCGTAACGCGCGTTCGGAGTGTCTGGAAGTGACGTCAAATGTTCCCCAGTGTCTCTGAGTGTCTCCGAGTTTTCCAAGAAGTGCTGGGAGCCACCAGCACCCCGGACCTCTGACCAAATGCTGTATACCCTTAACATGGGATATTGTTTTTGATTTTGAGTGTCATTCCACCTTTTTTTTTTTACATTAAAACTGTGATCATTCTACACTTAGATGGTGCTGCTCTTTTTGTTCTTTGAGCCTCTAAGTGTAGCAATATGATTACACATATTTTGTATTGCCGTATTCATTTTTATATGAATAAATGATTGTGGAAGGAATCATTTGAGTTTCCATTATTTCTTATGGGGAAATTCGCTTTGCAATACGGGTGCTTTGGATTACAAATATGTTTCTGGAATGAATTATGCTCGCAATCCAAGGTTTTACTGTATACATTAAAATTCAAGTTTAATCTGCTTATATTTTGTGTTCCTTGGATCCGTCTTTCTTCCCTCAGCATGTTAATGAAATTATAAATCTATTGCCACACGTGTAACACACATGTGCAGCGAAGTAAAGGTGGACTTTAATACCCACACTCTGCTCATGGGCAGCGATGTTTACGTGCTGAGAGCGGGCTTGCTATGCATTCTTGGTCCAGACTGGGGCTCTTGGTCCTGACTAATGATCAGAAGCTGGCAGGACCGGCTCCTGGTTGTGTGACAATCACAGTGACCACATGATCGCCAATCCTTTCCTCACTGTGGAGAGATCTCCTCTCACTTCCTGCTGTGTCTCTGGGACAAGAAGCAAAGGAAAATCTCCTCAATGGGTCAGAGACAACGGAACACGAGGCACATAAACAAAATTTAAAAAATATAAATCCACTTTGTGTGCACTAAATTCCTTTGTAAACCGAAATGTGACCTTGTAAATGTAGCAGTGACATCATCACTGTGCTGTAAATAGCCTGTGCAGAGAGCAGAGCTGTGGGAGGGGCCAAGCAGGCTCCACCCACCACAGGCTGCCTGCAGGTAACTACAGGAGGGGGCGGAGACAAGACCAGTCACCCTGCACAAGGAGAGAGAGCAGCAGTAAGCGGGCTTTATTACAGGAAAAGTCTCACACTGGATTACTGAACAGATCTGGAAGAAATACACAAACCAAGATTCAAGGAAGAACACACATGATGAATGGATTTAAATAATATTTGCTTATCCCGGAGATCAGCTTTAACCATTTCCAACGCTATTAAAAACTAAAAAAGTTTAAGTACACTTTAAGACTACCCTAACACTGGGGCATTGTGAGCGTCGGCGGTAAAGCAGCGCTATTTTTAGCAAAGCTTAACCATCGTTTTTCGGCCATTAGCAGGGCACTTTTGACCCCTGCTGATGGCCAAAAAAGGGTTAAGACCGCCCGCAAAGCGCCGCTGCAGTGGCGCTTTGTCGGTACTTCGGCGCCACTGCCCATTGATTTCAATGGGCAGGGGCGCTTATACACCTCTCCTACAGCGCCTCAAAGATGCGGCTTGCAGGACTTTTTTTGGCGTCCTGCCAGCGCACCACTCCAGTGTGAAAGCACTCGGGCTTTCACACTGGAGTGAGAGGAGAGGCTCTTTACAGGCGCTATGCAGGTGTTATTTTTAGCGCTATAGCGCCTGTAAAGCGACTCGGTGTGAAAGCAGCCTAAACTGGTTGTAAAGGCTCTAGGTTTTTTACCTTCATGCATTCTATACAAAAAGGTAAAAAAACCTTTTGTGTGCAGCAGCCCCCCATTAAGCTTAGTACACACTATCAGAATTTTGGATTATGTTACCTTACAATGCATAATATGTTAGATGCTGAATTATATGCTAAATGATACTTGTTCTACTATGTTTGTAATAATGGAAATTACCCTTATCAATAAGCCGTAGATTTCTGCTCTAAATTGTACACTGAATACTATTTATTACTATTGTACTTACAGATAGGACTTTTTACTCTCTATTCTGTAATTGACACTCGGCTCATTTCTGTATGGAAATAACTTAAATTCCAATAAAATGTTTTCGGATGAAAAAAAAATATTGGAACGATCGTATGATAATCTGATCGTTAGTACACAGTTTTTGAGAGCTGATTATGACAGTTCATGCATAATTATTCGAAGGTACAAACTCAAACATTTTCTCATACGATACCAGAATATCCAACTTTTGTTTTAATCAGTACAGTTTTCGTCTGAAAAAAATCGCAAGACCAAGATCACGCATGTTTGGAAACAAAAGAATACATTACAATACAATACAACACATCACTTCCAAAGTTGTATTGTGTAGTACTAGAATTTCTGTAACTTTAGTAACCTCTTCATTTTCGATATGAGACTATCATGCTAAAAAATGAACGATCATTCGTGCAATATTCTCATCATGTGTGCGAGCCTTAATACTTACCTGAGCCACATCTGGATCCAGCGATGTGCATTAGAGCAGAGTCTCTCTCGGGTCTCTCTCTTCTCATTGGTTGAGACAGCAGCAGGACAGCAGGAGCCATTGGCCATTGCCACGCTCCGTGTGTGTGAATTGACACACAGAACAGTGGCTCGGAAGTGAGCCTGCTTGGGTTCCCCCATAGCAAGCAACTTGCTATGGGGGCTCTCGGAAGGTGGGAGGGGCCTGGAGCACCAGCAGGGGAACCTGAAAAGAGGAGGATTGGGGCTGTTCTGTGCAAAATCTTTACACAGAACAGGTAAGTATGACATGTTTGTTAAAAAATTTAATCATCCTTTAATATCACTTTAAGGACTTGCTTGTCTGAGACACATTAGCCATACAGTGATTAGTCTGGGAAGGTCACTAAACACAAACAACCTAGAAGAGAGCAGACTACTCCACAACAGCTTCTGTGTCATGTCTGCTGAAGATAACCTCAAAGATTCCCCCCCTCCAAATAAACACATAAGGGGCCAGTATGAGGTCATACACTGCTCAGATCTGAAGGTAATAAATCTGATGATTACTGGTCAATTAGATGGTTGGGAAATACCTTCCCGGAGCCACCTACAGACTACAGGAAAGAAAAGGAATACACAAACCGCCAGCGGAAAAGAAACAGAAATGACTGGAACAGTGTCATTAAAGAGGAAGCATGTAATAAACATCATTTTTAAAGGAAATTTACTGAATGAAGCTGTATTTTTTTTTTCTTTTCTTTACTTTCAAAAAAAAAAAAAAAAGGAAGAAAAAAGAAAAAAAAAGGAAAATAAAGGTCATTAAACAGAGAAACAGAAGTTATTGGGACAGTATCATTAAAGAGGAATTCTGAGCATGTACAGTAATAAAAATCTCTTTTGAAAGTGAATTTTTGACCTTTTTTTAAAAGTGGTTGTAAACCCTGTTACACCACTTTTACCTACAGGTAAGCTTATAACAAGGCTTACCTTTAGGCAGTGGCGGCACTGTGGCCACACGGGCGCCGCCCCCCCCCCCATCCATGCACCCGGCCCCTCTCAGGATGCCGGACGCATGGATTCCTCTGGCGGGGGTGGGAGGGGGTGGTACTTTTTGAAGCACCTGATTTAGAGCCAGAGGCTCTATTAGGCTTCAAAATAGGGTGGGATCGGGGCGCAGAGAGTGCGCCCTGATCCCACCCAATTGTGTGACAATAGCGAATTAATTTTTGCTATTTCCACACTAACCTTCCTCCCCGCCAATCAGAAGGCAGGGCGTCAGACCTGCTTACTGATTGGCCAAAGCGCCGGGCAACCCTATTGGATGCCTGGCACTTAGGAAGAGGAGTGGAGGAGACAGCGCTGGAGGTTGCTGTCGCTCTGAGAGGGGCTGCTGCAGAGCTACAGTAAGTCCCCTGAGCTAGGTCCGAGCCGCGGGGGGGATGTGCTACCACAGCTGCGATCTGTGATCCGCGAGCCGCAGGGGGAGTCACGATCCGCGATCCGAACGGGGGAGTGCTACACTAGAGCCACGAGCAGCGCGCGGGGGGGGGTGCTGCCAGGGGGGAGGGACAGTTTACAGTGGTGCATTTGCTGGGCAAATGGCTGCATTTGCTGGGCACAGTTAGCTGCATATGATGGGCAGAGTGGCTGCATATGATGGGCACAGTGGCTGCAAATGATGGGCACAGTGGCTGCAAATGATGGGCACAGTGGCTGCAAATGATGGGCACAGTGGCTGCATATGATGGGCACAGTTGGCTGCATATAATGAGCACATTTGGCTGCATATGTTGGGCACAGTGACTGCATATGAAGGGTACAGTTGGCTGCATATGATGGGCACAGTTGGCTGCATTTGCTGAGCGCATTTAGCTGCATATGATGGGTACATTTAGATGCATACAGTGGGCACAGTTGGCTGCATATTAGGGTTGTCCCGATACCGATACTAGTATCGGTATCGGCACCGATACCAAGCATTTGCCCAAGTACTTGTACTCGGGCAAATGCTCCCGATGCTTCCGCCGATACCTTGACTGTCAGCGGTGATGGACGTGTGGGGGAGTTACAAGCTTCTCCCCCCGCGGCTTTCAGCTGCTTAGTGACATACAGCGGTGATCGGTGCTTGTAATTCCCTCACACGCGATCACCGCTGACTGTCACCTCCTCCTCCTTAGTCCTCCTCCGTTCCTCTGTCCCCCTCCGCTGTCCTGCTCCATTGCTGTGTCCCCCTCCGTTCCTCTGTCCCCCCCGCTGTCCTCCTTCTTTGCTCTGTCCCCCTCCGCTGTCCTCCTCCGTTCCTCTGTCCACCCCCGCTGTCCTCCTTCTTTGCTCTGTCCCCCTCCGCTGTCCTCCTCCGTTCCTCTGTCCACCTCCCGCTGTCCTTCTTCTTTGCTCTGTCCCCCTCCGCTGTCCCCATCCGTTCCTCTGTCCCCCTCCGCTGTCCCCATGCGTTCCTCTGTCCCCCTCCGCTGTCCCCATCTGTTCCGGCTTTCCGTTGTCCCCCTCTCTCTTCGTCTGTCCCCTCCGTTCTGCTGTCTCTCCACTGTGTGTATGGAGAGAGTCAGCTGACTCTTTCCATTCACATAACTGAAACATTGTAATCTTCTGTGATTACAATGTGTCAGTTTATGAATGGAGAGAAGCTGCTGTGTTCTCTCCATTCATTCTCAGTGCAGCTGACGCTGCAGAGAAAGGGACTGGGGAATCTCTATCCTCAGTCTATTTCTCTGTCTCAAGGGGGAGATATCAGAGGTCTGTTAAGACCCCTGATATCTCACCAAAGCCCCCCAACAGGGCTGATTAAAAAAAACAAAAAAACACACACATAGTGCAATAAAGAATAAAAAAAAAAATTGTAAAAAATAATAAATGTAAATGAAAAAAACCAAAACAAAAACACACACACAGACACCGTTCACTATGCCCCCACCACCACCCCCACCCCCCCCCCCCCCCCCCTCAAAAAAAAAAAAAAAAAAAAAAAAAACTGTCACGTGACATTAAAAAAAAGTATCGGTAATCGGTATCGGCGAGTACTTGAAAAAAAGTATCGGTACTTGTACTCGGTCCTAAAAAAGTGGTATCGGGACAACCCTACTGCATATGATGGCACAGTGGCTGCATATGATGGGCACAGTGGCTGCATATGATGGGCACAGTTGGCTGCATATAATGAGCACAGTTGGCTGCATTTGCTGGGTGCATTTGGGTGCATATGATGGGTACAGTTGGCTGGCTGCATACGGTGAGCACAGCTGGCTGCATATGATGGGCACAGTTGGCTGCATTTGCTGGGCACAGTGGCTGCATATGATGGGCACAGTAGCTGCATTTGATGGCACAGTGGCTGCAATTGATGTTTGTGTTTCAGTATTTTTCAGAATTTTTCAGTTCGTTAGCGCCCCCCTAAAAAATTTGAGCACCAGCCGCCACTGCCTGTAGGTACCTTGAATATCTCCTAAACATGCACAGTTTAGGAGATATTCAGTATAAGCCCTGCTGCCGATGTCATCGGCACATACGCACTGAAGAAACTGGCCGCTGGTGCTGTTTCTTCAAGAGCTGTGCCATGACCGGTAACTCCCGTGTGCATGCGGATCCAGGTAGGAGGAGGGTGAAGGAATGACCTTGATCTCTATGTTAATTCTCTCCCTTCTTCACCCTAGCACCACAGTCCCAGCAGGCCTGCTTATACACAATACCTGACCCAGCGTACTGAATTGCCCTACAACTGGAACCCACTCATGTAATGACTATAGTCCGGAGTATAGATGGAGCTCTTTAAGACTTTGAGTGACTTTAAGATGGTGCGCTTGTTGACTTTCTTTAGTAGAGGGAAACGAAGTGCATCCAAAGAGGCTTGGTAGACAGCAAGAACTCTAATGGTGTTGGCAATCTTTAGTTAAATCAGGCAGGTGCTTCTGGTAATATCACTGCCAGGCAAAGTGTAACAGCATCACAGATTCTCCTATTAAATGAGACAGAGTAACAACAGTTCAGTGTTCTTGCTTAGGGAGTGTTGGGCAAGTGCTCCTTTCACCCATCCTGTGTCCAGAGGTCCAGGGAGAGAATATTGCGGTACCGGTCCTTACAGGTGCCCGACTGGCCACCTCCTCATGGAAACTACACACGCTGACAAGGATGCCTAGAGATGCTCCCGGGGTCCTTGCTTTAGTTCTGGGTGTCCGCTGCCAACCTCAGGGCTGTAGCAGGAACAATCACACAGACTTAGGGCCGCAGCACCCATCCCCAGCGTCCAGTCTTTCTCCTACCTCCTACTCTCCCTAGAAGCCTCTGGGGGGTAAGATCCCTTCTCTCCCGCAAAGGCTGCTGGAATCTGTAGTTCTCACTGTATAGATTACAATGAAGCAGCCTGTGTTGAAAACTCCATCTCCCAGAGTTCCTTGCTGCTCCTGCAGTCATCCCTTGATTGGCCAACTTCCCTCTGCCAATGAATAAACAGGAGAAAGAGCATAGTGGGTTGTCCTGTCTGTGAATGCCTCTGACTTATCCACAGTGAGAAGAAAAAGGGAGGGGGGGGGGGGGGGGGGGATTCCTCCCAGCTGCAGACACTCTGAACTTGACCCTGTCAGCTTGCCTGTGTTAATGTAAGTCTCAAGCTGCAGCACCTGTTTCACTTATTTTTAGATTTTAGATTTTTTTTGGAAATAAACAAAGAAAGAAAGACTTTTGAATTGTATTCTTGTTTTCCTGCAACAGTAGAAGCTTTAAAGTGGAACTCCAGGCTCCCCCTTCCCACAGATCCTTAATAAATCACAAGAATATTTGAAAAAAACAACTCTCTAAATAATAATAGGCTTGAGAAGGTTTTTGTTTTTATTCTTAATAACTGGAGAATAGCTGTGAGAGGGCTGGGAGGGAGGGAGCAGCTTTTGAGTTTCTTCTTACCTCATGGTGGAAAAAAAGCCAGATATCTCTATAGTTCAATAGCTCAAGGTGAACAGACACATGAATAAGTCACTGACCCCTCCCACCTCCCCTCTGCACGGCTCCATCTGGGGTTCAATCACAGATGGAGTGTCTCACAGGAAAGAAGAAAGCCCATAGTGCTCTGGGAATTCTGTGCCATAGGTACGCCCAGTCATAAAAGTTTAATTGTGCAACATCCGTTACTAAAGACACACAAGCCAGTTTGCCTAAACCAGGATTGGACCCAGGTCAGCGTCTTCTGTACTAAGAACGTTTTCTGCAAGCAAAAGAAGAAAAAAAAACAGTTGATCCTGCAAAGAATGCAGTGGCCTTGTTAATTTCCATGAACTGGAAAGAAAGTACAAAGAACCTTTATGCATGTTGTGTAAACTATTAATCCTATCAATTCACCATGTAATGCATATATGCCAGCTGTCCTGGATTTGCCAGAACAATCAGGCATCTTGGACCTCCCGATGATTCTGTGTCCCAGATGATGTCCCAGGATCATATGGGGAGATTTACTTAAACTGGTGCACACATAAACCAGTGCAGCTGTGTATAGTAACCAGGTTTCATTGTCAATGCTTAGCTGATTGGTTACTATGCACAGCTGCACCACATTCTGGGTGCACCACTTTTAGTAAATCTCTCCCCCAGTATCAGCCATTTTTGAGTTGAGATGTATGTGTGTGTGTGTGTGTGTATATATATATATATACTTTGCATTCAGTGTAGAGTATATATATAGTGTAGGCAATCTACACTACACATTCTATACTGAATGCAGAGTGTGTATATGTGTGTGTGTGTGTGTATATATATATATATATATATATATATATATATATATATATATATATATATATATATATATATATATATATACACTGCCTCAACTGTGTATATATAGTCTACACTACATTGTATATACTGTGTGTGTGTGTGTATGTGTATATATATATATATATATATATATATATATATATATATATATATATAATATACACACACACATACACAGTGGGGACAGAAAGTATTCAGACCCCCTTAAATTTTTCACTCTTTGTTATATTGCAGCCATTTGCTAAAATCATTTAAGTTCATTTTTTCCTCATTAATGTACACAAAGCACCCCATATTGACAGAAAAACACAGAATTGTTGACATTTTTGTAGATTTATTAAAAAAGAAAAACTGAAATATCACATGGTCCTAAGTATTCAGACCCTTTGCTCAGTATTTAGTAGAAGCACCCTTTTGATCTAATACAGCCATGAGTCTTTTTGGGAAAGATGCAACAAGTTTTTCACACCTAGATTTGGGGATCCTCTGCCATTCCTGCTTGCAGATCCTCTCCAGTTCTGTCACGTTGGATGGTAAACGTTGGTGGACAGCCATTTTTAGGTCTCTCCAGAGATGCTCAATTGGGTTTAAGTCAGGGCTCTGGCTGGGCCATTCAAGAACAGTCACAGAGTTGTTGTGAAGCCACTCCTTCGTTATTTTAGCTGTGTGCTTAGGGTCATTTTCTTGTTGGAAGGTAAACCTTCGGCCCAGTCTGAGGTCTTGAGCACTCTGGAGAAGGTTTTCGTCCAGAATATCCCTGTACTTGGCCGCACTCATCGATTGCAACCAGTCGTCCTGTCCCTGCAGCTGAAAAACACTCCCACAGCATGATGCTGCCACCACCATGCTTCACTGTTGGGACTGTATTGGACAGGTTATGAGCAGTGCCTGGTGTTCTCCACACATACTGCTTAGAATTAAGGCCAAAAAGTTCCATCTTGGTCTCATCAGACCAGAGAATCTTATTTCTCACCATCTTTGAGTCCTTTAGGTGTTTTTTTTTAGCAAACTCCATGCGGGCTTTCATGTGTCTTGCACTGAGGAGAGGCTTCCGTCGGGCCACTCTGCCATAAAGCCCCAACTTGTGGAGGGCTGCAGTGATGGTTGACTTTCTACAACTTTCTCCAATCACCCGACTGCATCTCTGGAGCTCAGCCACAGTGATCTTTGGGTTCTTCTTTACCTCTCTCACCAAGGCTCTTCTCCCCCGATAGCTCAGTTTGGCCGGATGGCCAGCTCTAGGAAGGGTTCTGGTCATCCCAAACGTCTTCCATTTAAGGATTATGGAGGCCACTGTGCTCTTAGGAACTTTAAGTGCAGCAGAATTTTTTTTGTAACCTTGGCCAGATCTGTGCGTTGCCACAATTCTGTCTCTGAGCTCTTCAGGCAGTTCCTTTGACCTCATGATTCTCATTTGCTCTGACGTGCACTGTGAGCTGTAAGGTCTTATATACACAGGTGTGTGGCTTTCCTAATCAAGTCCAATCAGTATAATCAAACACAGCTGGACTCAAATGAAGGTGTAGAACCATCTCAAGGATGATCAGAAGAAATGGACAGCACATGAGTTAAATATATGAGTGTCACAGCAAAGGGTCTGAATACTTAAGACCATGTGATATTTCAGTTTTTCTTATTTAATAAATCTGCAAAAATGTCAACAATTCTGTGTTTTTCTGTCAATATGGGGTGCTGTGTGTACATTAATGAGGAAAAAAATGAACTTAAATGATTTTAGCAAATGGCTGCAATATAACAAAGAGTGAAAAATTTAAGGGGGTCTGAATACTTTCTGTCCCCCACTGTGTATGTGTGTGTATATATATATATATATATATATATATATATATATATATATATATATATATATATATATATATATATATATATATATATATATATATATATATATATGCCCACATATTGTAGGCCACAAGGGCACTGTAGTAGGTAGACGACCCCCTCTGTAGTACAAGTGATAAAAGGTTTTATGTCATGCTCCTCTTGTGTGCTAGAGGAGGTAAATTTGAGGGTTCGTCTAGATGGCACAGAATTTAGCCTGCAAACCCGACATCTCCCACATTTGTAATACCCCTTCAGGTTATCAAAAAGACCTTGAATACCCCTAACGGGGGGGTCAAGAGCATTCGGGGCTAATCTATTCCTAAGGGATGATGCTCCCTTAAAAATCACCTGTGGCTTGTCTGGGATAACCCCTCTTAGGATGGGATCATTGCCCAATAAGTGCCAGTGTTTATTGAGTAGGCTTTTAATATTGTCATGTTGGATAGAATAGGTGGTGATAAAGGGCAGAGTTACAGAATTCTCCCTGGGAAGCACCCTCTCGCTCAGTAGTTGTCTCCTATCCATACCCTTTACCCCCTCCAAAGCATGAGTCAGAGATTCTCTGGTGTACCCTTTTTCAACAAACCTATTGATCAAAATACCGGCCTGTTGCAAAAACTGGGAGTCGTCAGAACAGTTGCGTTTAAGTCGCATGAATTGGCTCTTAGGTATAGACCGAAGCCATGACCTATGGTGGCAGCTACTCAGAGGAATATAGGAGTTGCGATCCGTTTTCTTAAAAAACGTAGAGGTCATAAACTGGTCGTCCTGTATGGTAATATTAAGGTCTAAAAATTGAACATTAGATTGGCTAGCCTCAAATTTAAGTACAATGCCCCTATTATTCTGGTTAAGTTCCTCCACGAAGAGGTCAAGGTCGCTGCGGTTCCCATCCCAAAGGAGGAGGATGTCGTCAATGTACCTAGCCCACAGCTTGAGCTGGGGCCTCTGGCAAACATGGACGACATCCTCCTCCCACAGGGCCATAAACAGGTTCGCAAGACTGGGGGCGTATTTAGCCCCCATCGCGACTCCACGGTCCTGTCGGTAAAAACATTGGTCGAACCAAAAGTAATTGTGGGATGCAGCATATCTTAAAAGTATCATGATGAAATTAATTTGTTCATCATATAAACCTGAGTCCCTTCTTAGATAGTATTCAACTGCATAAAGGCCTAACTCGTGGGGAATGATCGTGTATAGGGACGTTACGTCCGCCGTAACTATCCACATGGTAGGGGTGGGGGTATGTTTAGTAAGTAAATTGATAATGTATTTGGAATCTCTGACAAAGGAAGGCATTTTCCCCACTAGGGGTTGTAGAAAAAAATCGATATACCTGCCCACCCGGGACGTAAGGGAATCAATCCCACTTACAATGGGACGCCCCGGGGGGCAGGTGGGGTGTTTATGTACTTTCGGTAGATAGTAAATAAGGGGAGTGCGGGGGGCCTTGGGTACTAAATAAGCCTTTTCTTTTTTATTTAGAATCCCTTGGCTATGACCATATTCAACCACCTTTTTTAGTTCTTTGAGATATGGAAATTTGGGGTCTGATCCAAGGGGGGTATATGTCTCTCTATCTCCGAGAATCCTATACATCTCCTGGAAATAATCTTCTCTGTTAAGAACCACAATGCCTCCCCCTTTATCCGCGGGTCTAATAACCAAATCCTTATTGTTGCAAAGGGAATCAAGGCCAGTAAGGAGTTCACGATCTAACTTAGCTCTTTTGATGGGCATCTTCTCTAGATCCCTCAACACCACCTCCTTAAAAACTTTGATGGAAGGTGCCAGGGCTCCTGGGGGATTAAAAAGGGAGGCATTAGCCAGTCCTGAATGCTGGTAGTCACTGGGAAATGTATTTCTCTCTTGAACTGGGTTAGATAGCATATATCTCTTAATATTAATTTTCCGAACAAATTTGTGAATATCTATATAGGTTTCGAACTTGTTTAACTTCCTAGGTAATGCAAACTTCAAACCTTTATCTAGCACCAGTTTTTCTTCCTGACTGAGAACCACGGTGCTTAGATTAAAAATTCCTGTCCCAGCTAGAGCTTTTTTCTTTTTTGCTCGATTGCATTTGCCTCCTCTAGTACCTCTCCCCGCTCTGCCAATCGTTTGGTACCTTGGCCTGGCCTGTGAAAACCCTGGGGGTTAGGACCCAGGGGACCTGGATAGTAGGACGATCCCATCCTGTCATTCATATCGGCTGATGATGGACCAGGGGTACCTCCCTCCCCGGGATAAGGGGAATCAAGTGGGCCCACATCTCCCTCTGGTGGACCAGCAAGATCCCGTAGAGGGTAAAACCGATTCTGGGTAGTACCCCCATAACCAAAATAGTTATCAGTGGTGGGACCAACCAATGGATTATTAGTAGGAACTCCTGTCATATGGGAGTACCGATCACTATGGTAGGTGGGATAATCCATGTTATTATGAGGGGGGGAACCTCTATCGTTCTCCCACCAGGGTAATTCCCCGTCCGGGGTGGAGGGCCCCGTCTGGGGTTATACCCTACACTTGGTTGTGGGGTATCTAAAGGGTAAGGACCCAGATGCCAGAGGCCCCAGCTCAAGCTGTGGGCTAGGTACATTGACGACATCCTCCTCCTTTGGGATGGGAACCGCAGCGACCTTGACCTCTTCATGGAGGAACTTAACCAGAATAATAGGGGCATTGTACTTAAATTTGAGGCTAGCCAATCTAATGTTCAATTTTTAGACCTTAATATTACCATACAGGACGACCAGTTTATGACCTCTATGTTTTTTAAGAAAACGGATCGCAACTCCTATATTCCTCTGAGTAGCTGCCACCATAGGTCATGGCTTCGGTCTATACCTAAGAGCCAATTCATGCGACTGAAACGCAACTGTTCTGACGACTCCCAGTTTTTGCAACAGGCCGGTATTTTGATCAATAGGTTTGTTGAAAAAGGGTACACCAGAGAATCTCTGACTCATGCTTTGGAGGGGGTAAAGGGTATGGATAGGAGACAACTACTGAGCGAGAGGGTGCTTCCCAGGGAGAATTCCGTAACTCTGCCCTTTATCACCACCTATTCTATCCAACATGACAATATTAAAAGCCTACTCAATAAACACTGGCACTTATTGGGCAATGATCCCATCCTAAGAGGGGTTATCCCAGACAAGCCACAGGTGATTTTTAAGGGAGCATCATCCCTTAGGAATAGATTAGCCCCGAATGCTCTTGACCCCCCCCCGTTAGGGGTATTCAAGGTCTTTTTGATAACCTGAAGGGGTATTACAAATGTGGGAGATGTCGGGTTTGCAGGCTAAATTCTGTGCCATCTAGACGAACCCTCAAATTTACCTCCTCTAGCACACAAGAGGAGCATGACATAAAACCTTTTATCACTTGTACTACAGAGGGGGTCGTCTACCTACTACAGTGCCCTTGTGGCCTACAATATGTGGGCAGGACTAGACGACCCCTCTCTGTTCGCTTGAATGAACATATTACTAACATCATAAATGGCTTTCCTAAACATTCTGTTTCAAAACATTATCTGGTTTCTCATAACAAAGATCCCTCTAAAACTCTGTTTTTAGGGATCGATAGGTATCGGCCTCACTGGAGGGGGAGCTCCCTGATTAGGAGCATCTCTAAACTTGAGATGCTCTGGATACATAAAATCAAATGTTACGTCCCACATGGACTCAATGTCGATACTGATACCAATGCCTTTATTGACAACTCATAATGAACCCCCTATGTCTAGCCCATTGATTCTACCTACTGATTATTAACCAACTGGTGTTTATGGTATTATTGGCTTATACCTCACTAGACTGATTTAAGTTCTCTTTGGGTTGTTATACATCCCAATGAGGCTGTTTCTGGTGTTTATGTACTTACCATATGCTCTGACCCTAATTCCACGGTTTCTCTTGATGTGATGGTGGTTTGATGCCATTTACTATGTTTATTATACTTTAATTTCTATATGTTTATTTATTTATTATGTAATAATGGAGTTACTGCTTGGTATTACCTAATTTTTGAACTGGTTGTTTATACGAGGCTGAGAAATCACCTTTCCCTCCAGCTATGTCATCTAGAATATTGTCCCTTTGTGGCGCCCATTGATTATGCCAACATTAATTAGATTAACTAGTAAGTTCACTGATTTAGGCGTCATAACTGTGCCAAGGTGTGCCCCCTACCGTTGGGAAATCGGGCCCCCTGTAAAACCAATTTAACTTTAATTTAACTTGGCATTCGTTTTTCATACTTGATACGAGTGAGCTCATTGTGTTTTTTCCCCCCTCCCTTTTCCTTCACTCCTTCCCCTTCTTTTCCCATTAATTTATAACGTTTATCACAATAACTAAATTGGTATCCGCATTTACATGGGATCCCTTAGTTAAGATGGCGTTCCCATACTTTCCGCCCTTACTCGGTGGAGCGCAAGGTGACTTCCGGCTTTGTTCATTTCGAGGCTTGGTTATATTTGTTTGCTATATATGAGCGACACGTCAGTGCGTCGCCCGTGCCCCAGACGACGTCAGAAGTGTGACAAAACGTACGTCGGGCGTGCTGACGTGCTGACGTGCTGACGTGCCGTATCCACCGTCTGTAGGACGGGCGTTCGTGCTAGCCGGCCGGCTTTCCATGCTGTTTTTATTCAACACACTGTAAGTGTTTTTTTAATGTCCTTTAATAAATATCCATCCAGGATTACGCTATGTTGTTCTTCCTTCCTTCTTTTTTGGGGCATTGTTTGTGAGAACAACTCCAAGATAGGAGTATAGTATTCTCTGCATCCTGGTTTCCTTATGTGGAGGATAGCGAGCCATCCACGGTCTGAGGAGTGGTTTAACGGTGTTCCCATCTCAGGAAAGGCCCCGACCGGGTTAAGGTCACAAGCTTTTTAAGCTTGCCATTTGGTAAGCGCCCATTTTACTCATAACACTGTGGTGTGGTGAAGGTCTATCCAGTCCCATCTGTATTTGCCTAATAAGGGACTCAGTTGTCCGGTTTCTCATCCATTGCACCTTTGAAGACTTCCTTCCATTGATTGAACTTTATTGTGTCACTTGATTGTTCATGAACTTTATGTATCACTAATCACTATTTGTGGTTTTTATTATCACATTTTGATTTATAGCGCTGCTTCCTTTGTTTATTTATTGTGTAGTGTGTGTATCTCACCTTTAAGCGGCTGCTCCTTTTTCAATTGTTTGTCATTTACTTACTTGATTGTGTTAACTGTATAGAGCATATAGCGCGGTGGTTTTCCTCCTTTATAAGTCACAGTACATGTTGGCATTCATGGTTCCTTCAATAAACTGTAGCTCTCTAGTGCTGGCAGCACTCATGCAGCCCCAGACCATGACACTCCCACCACCATGCTTGACTGTAGGCAAGACACACTTGTCTTTGTACTCTTCACCTGGTTGCTGCCACACATGCTTGACACCATCTGAACCAAATAAGTTTATCTTGGTCTCATCAGACCAAAGGACATGGTTCCAGTAATCCATGTCCTTAGTCTGCTTGTCTTCAACAAACTGTTAGCAGGCTTTCTTGTGCATCATCTTTAGAAGAGGATTCCTTCTGGGACAACAGCGATGCAGACCTATTTGATGCAGTGTGCGGTGTATGGTCTGAGCACTGACAGGCTGACCCCCCCACCCCTTCAACCTCTGCAGCAATGCTGACAGCACTCGTACCTTTATTTGCCAAAGACAATCTCTGGATATGATGCTGAGCACGTGCACTCAACTTCTTTGGTCGACCATGGGGAGGCCTGTTCTGAGTGGAACCTGTCCTGTTAAAACGCTGTACGATCTTGGCCACTGTGCTGCAGCTCAGTTTCAGGGTCTTGGCAATCTTCTTATAGCCTAGGCCATCTTTATGTAGAGCAACAATTCTTTTATTAGATCCTCAGAGAGTTATTTGCCATGAGGTGCCATGTTGAACTTCCAATGACCAGTATGAAAGAGTGAGAGCGAAAATGCCAAATTTAAACACACCTGCTCCCCATTCACACCTGAGACCTTGTAACACTAATGAGTCATATGACCAGGGCCGTCTTTAATATTGATTGGACCCTGGGCAAAAATGTTCTTGGCCCCTCCAATGCAATTTCACTCTCCAAATGCTCTGAGACATACAATAAATAGCAGCTAGACTTAAAATCAGTTTACTGTATCAGATCAGGCAGTGATTGCAATTGGTTGCCAGAGGTTACAGCATATCATTGTTGCTTACTGACTGGTTGCTAGAGGTTTCAGCACACATTACGGCTCACTGATTAGTTACTAGAGGTTACAGCAAATGATTTCTGCTTTTTAATTGGTTGCTAGAGATTACAGTAGAGTAATACTGCTCACTGATTGGTTGCTAGAGGTTACAGCACATCATCTCCTCACTGCAGGGGGGCATGATATAAATATGAATGCTGCCTTTATTTACATATCAATGCCACCGGACGCAGCTATTTACTTATAAATGCCGCCGCTATTTACATATGAATTCCGGTTATTTACATGTAAAAACAGGGTCTGCAGGTGAGTCATCTGTACACAACAATAGGGCAGAGCTGGGCAGCATTAGTAGCAGCACTTCACACTGAGATATCGGGACACAGCACAGGACTAAAACTTCAAGGGAATTTAAACTGGGATAGTTGGCAAGCATGAGGCAGCTGCTTTGGGCCCCACAACAATGACAGGGTCCAGGGCAGCTGCCCCTTTTGCCCTGCCTTAAAGACAGCCCTGCATATGACACCAGGGAGGGAAAATGTCTAATGGGGCCCAATTAGGACATTTTCAGTTAGGGGTGTACTCACTTTTGTTGCCAGCGGTTTAGACATTAATGGCTGTGTGTTGAGTTATTTTGAGGGGACAGCAAATTTACACTGTTATACAAGCTGTACACTCACTACTTTACATTGTAGCAAAGTGGCATTTCTTCAGTGTTGTCACATGAAAAGATATAATTAAATATTTACATAAATGTGAGGGGTGTACTCTTTTTTGTGAGATACTGTATATACAGTGCAGGCAGTGTATATATATATAATATATATAATATATATATATATATATATATATATATATATACATATACAGTGCAGTCAATGTAGAGTATATAATATAGTGTATTGAAGTGGTTGAGGGGAACCCTATGACAGAATTAAGAAAAAATAACGTCATGGTGTCCCCCCCCCCCCCCCACCCCCACCCCCGGTCCATAGCAGAATACATATTGGCGTAAATTGATGAAGAAATTCAATTTTTAACATTTTTTTATATTGGATTATATTGGTTTATAGCGCAAAAAAACAACAAAAAAACAAAAACAAAGAAGTGATCAAATACCACCAAAAATAAGCTCTATTTGTGGGGAAAAAAGGACAAAAATTGTATTTGGGTACATTGTCACACGACCGCGCAATCGTCAGTTAAAGTAACACAGTGCTATATAGCAAAAAATGGCCTGGTTATGAAGGGGGGTAAATCTTTCGGAGCTGAAGTGGATATGCTTTAATGCAGCAGTTTTGTCTTTCTGAGTCCCCCATAACGTAATATACAATACATTGATACATCGGTTCACAAGCGCTTCTGTACACAAGCAACTCGTTTTGTGAACAGAAGAGTTCACAAAAATTTGCTTCAGTGCACGAGCTTCACTTCGGTTCACGAAAACGAGCCACGGCCATCTTTAAAATCCTTTTTTTTTTTTTGTACATACATTTCATAATTTTACTGTGTATATATATATATATTGTGATAGTATGCGAGGTGAGGTAATGTATACTCGGTATATTTCACCTCGCATGCGTTCTGTTGCAAGTGATTGAACCAGAATCTGGCCCAAGTTTTTCCAGACTCTGTGGCAGACTTGGTTCCGGTCCGGATGTTGTGGTCCACTTGAGTCCACGCTCAGGTGAATTTTAAATGAGCAGGAATAGAGCACAGCAGAGCTCTGGCCTGAGACTCAGAAGGGAATCTCAGAGAGGAGCTCTGTTTGGAAAGAAGGTTTGCTTTACGACATGTTTTGTGGGTGTTTTATATTTTTTGTGCTATAAATAAAAAAGACCGTAAATTTTGTGAAAAAAATGCCATTTTTTTTGTTTCTGTCATAAAATTTTGCAAATTAGTAATTTTTCATAATAAATTTTGGCCAAAATTTATACTGCTACATACCTTTGGTAAAAATAACCAGAATTAGTGTAAATTATTTGGTCTTTGTAAAAGTTATATTATACAAACTATGGTGCGAATCACTGAAAATTGATCACACCTGATGTACTGACGGCCTATCTCATTTCTTGAGACACTAACAAGTCAGGAAAGTACAAATACCCCCTAAATGACCCCTTTTTAGAAAGTAGACATTCCAAGGTATTAAGTAAGTAGCATGTTGATTTTTTTTTAAGTTCTAATTTTTTCCCACAATTCTTTGCAAAATGAAGATTTTTTTTTTAACAAAATTGTCATATTAACAGGTTATTTCTCTCACAGAGCATATGCATACAACAAATTACACCCCAAAATACATTCTGCTACTCTTTCTGAGTATGGCAATACCACATGTGTTGGACTTTTACACAGCCTGGCAACATACAAAGGCCCAACATTGAAGTAGCATCTTCAGGCGTTCTACGAGCATAAATTCCACATCTCATTTCTTAACCACCTATTACATTTTAGAAGGTCCTGGAGCACCAGGACAATGGAATTGCCTCCAAAATGACCCCATTTTGGAAAGCAAACACCACAACATATAATATATGAGGCATAATGAGTCTTTTGAATGGTTCATTTTTTTCCAGAAGTTTTTGGAAAATGTGGGAAAAAAATTAAAACGCATTTTTTTACACAAATTTGTCCATTTATCAGATATTTCCAACACATAGCATGTACATAGCAAAGATGACACCCCAAAATACATTCTGCTACTCCTCCTGAGTATGGCGATACCACATGTGTGAAACTTTTACACAGCCTGGTCACATACAGAGGCCCAACATCCAAGTAGCACCATCAGGCATTCTAGGAGCATAAATGACATATATAATTTCCTGGCAACCTATCATTTTTGAAAGCCCTTCATATTTCTAACACATAGCATGTACATATCAAGAATTACAATCCAAAATAAATTCTATTGCGGAAAGTGTAAAAAAAAAAAGCATTACCTGTGCTTTTAGTAGTATCCACAGAGGAGAGCACTGGTCCAGGCAGCAGGCAGGGATGTGCTTAGTGATAGCAATAGTAATTATCCAGGCAGCAGGCAGGAATATTGTTTATAGTCAGCACAAGGATATTGTCAGCACAGCACAGTCCATATAAATTGTCCAGGCAGAGACAGCCAGCACAGCCATAATATTGGTCCTGGTACACTGTTACCTGCAGACACTCATTATTGTACCGCTCTCCAGCCCTATTTGCATAGTCCAGGTAGCGGTGTGGTCCGCTCATGCAGCAGGCAGAGGCATGAGGGCCACAATCAGGTAAGACCTGTGCACAGGCGCACAGGGGTAGAGGCTTTGACCCACCCAAATCTCTATGAAGCCTCCGGACTCCAGACCCTAATTCGGAAATTCCAAAACCCGGAGAAAACAAAAAAAATTGTTTTCTCCATCCGGGAAAACATTTCTGGAGCCCCTCACATATGTGAGACACCTGTGTACTACAGTAGCAGGGCAACAGATCAGTCCAAGCAGTAGGCAAAAGCATAGTCCATAAAACAGGCCAGGGTCAGTTCACGTGCAAGCAGTCCAAGCGGTAGGCAGTAGCGTAGTTAATAAAACAGGCCAGGGTCAGTTTACGTGGAAGCAGTCCAAACGGTAGGCAGAGGCATAGTCACAAAACAGGCCAGGGTCAGTTCACGTGGAAGCAGCCCAAACGGTAGGCAGAGGCATAGTCAAAAAAACAGGCCAGGGTCAGTTCACGTGGAAGGCAGTGGCATGGTTATTTGGGGAAGCATGGAAAATGGTCAGCACAGATGATGAAAATGGGGAAATGGTTAAAAATACGGGCTAATATTTTAGGGATGTATGATAAAGTTGGAAGCATTCACCAATGCAAAGGCCAGGTTGGGGGGGGACACTGGGGACAATGGTAGCTGGTTCCTTTTCGAAATCCTCTTTTGGTGCACATGCGACATTTTGTTTGCCGTCTTCGACCTACTTCAGATGGTGGAATGCTGAAGGGGAAGTGGCGCTCATGAAGTCGGCAAACAGCCTCAGAGCGAAGGTCTTCTGGGGGGGGGGGGGGGTCTTTGGTGATAGATGAGGGACATGACAACTTCTTCTATGAATTTTAGGAAGAGGGCGGGGCTTTCCATGGATTTGGTGTAGACTATGTAGGAATTATAAATGGCCGAATAGATGAGATAAATTGCTACCTTCTTGTACCAGAATCGGGACCTCCTTATTGACAAATAGGGCTGAATCATTTGAACATTAAAATCCCCCCCCCCATGTAGAGATTATAATCTTGGACACATGTTGGCTTTTCAATGGGACCTCGTCTTCTTTGAACCTTAATTGTAGTGTCGTCATGGATGGTGGACATCATGTGCACGTCCCTTTTATCCTTCCACCTCAAGGCCAGCACTTTGTTGCATCTCAATGATGCTCTTTCCCCCCTTCGCAGCTTTTTGTTCGCTAGAGATTGTGGGAAGCCCTTCCTATTTTTTCTGGAGGTTCAACAGGCAAGGGTTTTTGCGATGCATAAGTGTTTGAAAAGGGGCAGGCTGGTGTAGAAGTTGTCAAGGTATATGTGATATCCTTTGTTCAGAAGTGGGTATGCCAGGTCCCATAAATCTTTCCAGTTGTGCCCATGTAGGCCGGGCATTCAGGGGGCTGGAGCTGGGAATCTCTTCCTTCATATATGCGGAATGCATACAGATATCCCGTGGCTCTCTCACAAAGCTTGTATAATTTTACTCCGTATCTGGCTCTTTTGCTAGGAATATATTGCTTTATTCCTAGCCGGCCTGAAAAGGGTACCAGGGACTCATCGACACATATATTCTGATCGAGGACATAGAGTTCTGCAAATTGTTGGGAAAAGAAATTTATCAGTGGGCGAATTTTATATAACTTGTCGTAATTTGGATGATTGTTGGGAGGGTACTGGGTGTTGTCGCTGAAGTGAAGAAAGCGCATTATCATCTTGTATCGGGACCTGGACATTACGGCAGAATACATGGGCATGATGTGGATAGGGTTGGTGGACCAATAGGCATGTCCTTCATTTTTTTTGTAATCCCCATGTTTATGGTGAGGCCCATAAACAATTCGAACTCCTCCAAATTCAGATCTCTCCACTCAAACGGACGGGCATATGATGATTGGGGGTTGTTGGCAATATACTGCTGGGCATATAAATTTGTCTGGTCCACAATAAATTGCAGCAAAGTATCGGGCAAAAACAGATGAAAGTAATCAATCTCTGAGAAATTGGGTGTTGGTCTGCACACCTGGCTGTGCTATGAAAGGGGGATAATTGGTGATGGCGAGTTGGAAGGCAGCCATGTTGGGTTGGCAAGACCATCTGGCATGTATGTAGAGGCCCTGGCTCTTGGGGGTGTAACACTCCAGTAGTTGGATTGGAATTTCCTGTGCTGGTACTCAGGCGTGATGTGACAGCACTGGTACTGGGTCTGGGCATTTGTTCCTGGGGCCTATCGCCGGCGGCAGCGCTGGTACTGGGCATTTGTTCCCGGGGCCTAACGCTGGCAGCAGCGCTGGTACTGGGCCGGGAATTCGTTCTTGGGGCCTATTGCTGGCAGCAGCGCTGGTACTGGGCCTGGGAATATAATCCTGGTTTCCAGAGTGCCGTGCCCTTTTAGGAGGGACCCATTCTTCCTCCGAATCATTTGCTGATTCACTATTCGGTTCAAATGCCGAATTTGATTCGAAATCAGAATTGAAATCTGATGAGAACTCCCCGTTGCTCTCATCAGTCATGGAGAGGATCTGGAACTCCTCACTGTTGTATACTCTTTTGGACATGACACTGATGGCTGTGTGACAGGTGGCAGGTGACGGTCACTGATGGGCTGTGCGATGGGTGGCAGGTGACGTTCACTGTTAGGTGATGCAGGTGTGACAGGCGATGGTCACTGATGGGTGACAGGCCACGGACACTGACAGGTGATGGTCACTGACAGGTGATGGTCACAGACGGGTGACAGGCCACGGTCACTGATGAGTGCACCGCTGACAGCCACTGATGGGTGATGGGTGACAGGGCACGTTCACTGATGGGTGACTGGTGATGGATGACAGGCTACGGTCACTGATGGGTAACGGGTGATGGCTGACGGTCACTGATGGGTGACGGTTGATGGCTGGCGGTCACTGATGGGTGAGAGGTGATGGGTGATGGCTGATGGTCACTGATGGGTGACGGGTGATGGCTGATGGTCACTGATGGGTGACGGGTGATGGCTGGCGGTCACTGATGGATGACGGGTGATGGCTGACGGTCACTGATGGGTGATGGCTGATGGTCACTGATGGGTGACGGATGATGGGTGACAGGTGCACTGCTGACGGTCACTGATGGCAGTCTCTTATGTGACAGGTGCACTTTATGGGGTGGCTGTTGAGTGGCAGATAATAATGGGGGGGGGCAATGGGACAAGTGTGGTGATGGTGCAGACACTACAGAACACAGATCGGTCACTCACTGCTCTTGGCTCTTCTCTCCTCACACTGGAAATGGTGTGTGAGGAGAGAAGAGCTGGTAACAGCTAGCTACCGCTCTGTGTTTACATTTAGTGATCGGCTGTGAAAGGATTACAGCCGATCATGTGGGTAAACAGCTGGCCAATGGCTGTTTACCAGCGTCGGTGACGAGCAGTGTTCCCAGGAACATACCGCCACCAGCGTGCACACGCAATGCGCTCGCGATGGCGCGCATGCACCGTGCACATTGGGGTGGAACCATCTGTGATCGTCCGTGACTTCCTCACGGCTGATCACGTGGTAAACAGCCATGTCCAATGGCTGTTCACCCCCCTCGGTGGTGAGCGGTGTCTCCGTGACATGCCGCCGCCGAAGGAACAGGGATGCGCGCGCACGATCCCGTGTATTCCCTGCTTAAATGGGAGGCCGTCATATGACGCCCTCCCGCAACAAGAGCCGCGCCGCCTGGCCGTCATATGACAGCCGGCAGTCGGCAAGCAGTTAAAGAAATTGCTTGCGCACTGACCTTTTTTCCTAGAAAAGGTGATCCCCATGAGCTAATCTCCCACACTATATAAACTGAAAAAAAGTTCAGAACGAATTAACTTGATTTACATTGAACCCTATGGGAAAATTTGCCTCTTTTCACAACCAATTCAGTTTGCGACCAAAGTCGTTTCACTAATTAAGTTTGTGAACCGAGGTACCACTGTGTGTGTGTGTGTGTGTGTGTACTTATGTATGTATGTATATGTGTGTATATAATGTATGTAATTTTATTTTACAGTGTGTATATATAGAATACTATCATTAAAGGTAATAATCCCGCACAATTACTACCTTTTATAATATCAATCTACCAGCGGATTATTCTAGAATGTCCCTGCGTAGCCCCCTGGCTTGTTGGAATCGGTTGGTTGGAGACGTGTTGTGTAATTGATGGGAAATTTATTGCAGCATCTATGCAAAATACTCCTAAAAATATACTTCCCTGCCACATACCGTCACCCACCAGAGCCATCTGCCGCTGTATGCTTGGCGCCAATTGATGCAACATACCGACTGTCTGCTTATATCACAGCTCAGTGGGGTAGCCACGCTGTTAACCCTTGATGTAATGGAACATGTTGTTATATTTATAGGGATTTAAACCCCCAGGAAAATATTAAAGAAAAAAAAATTAGCTTCACCCATACACTCATTACAAATTCTTTAAGGTCTCATCCATACTGGGTGCCTTATTAAGCACTGATCAACGCAGGCACAATGCAGGAACACTGAGAAAACACCTGTTCATGCGATACAAATTTTTTAGCGGGCCTGATCGGACCTGAAGGTAGGTGGGTGTAAATCCGCCTCTCCATAGGGATGAATGGACCTTCCCATCAGGTCTGCCCGAAAATCTATCTATCTATCCACTGCAGCTGCTGACTTTTAATAAGGACACTTGCTTGTCCAGGGAGCCCGCGATGTCGGCCCCCCCGAGGCCGATCCATCGATCGGGTGCAGGCGTTGCCATACCAAATAATGGAAACCGGCAGTGGAGCCTTCAGGCCTTCACTGCCGGTTTCCTACTGCGCATGCGCAAATTCTGCGGCGCTTCCTGAATGGCCCCGTCATCTTTTGGGACACACTAAGGTCCCAGAAGGCAGCGGGGAAGAAGAGGATGTGACGCACTGGGGCGGTAGTACACAAGGTACTTCATAAAAGGTAAGGGGGAAAAAAAATATCCAAAATCGACTGGTGGAGGGTTTTTTATTCCTTTCAGATAAGTTGTAAAAGTGGGTGGAACTCCACTTTAACCACTTTAACCGCTTGCCGACCGGCTCACGCCGATATACGTCGACAGAAGGGCACGTACAGGCAGATTAACGTACCTGTACGTTGCCCTTTAAGAAGCGGTTTGCGGGCCCGCCGCGACCTCTGTGAGTGTGGTTGCAGGTCCCACGGAGTCGATGGGGATACCCGCAATAGTCTCACGGAGAGGAAGAATGGGGAAATGCTGATGTAAATAAGCATTTCCCCGTTCTGCCTAGTGACACTGACGCTGATCACAGCTCCCGTAATCGGGAGCGGTGATCAGTGTCGGGTCACACATAGCCCCTCCCCCCCGCAGTTAGAATCACTCCCTAGGACACACTTAACCCCTACAGCGCCACCTAGTGGTTAACCCCTTCACTGCCAGTCACATTTACACAGTAATCAATGCATTTTTAATTGTGAATGGTCCCAAAATCGCACCAAAAATGTCCGATCTGTCCGCCATAATGTCGCAGTCATGATAAAAATCGCTGATCGCCGCCGATGCTAGTAAAAAATAATTATTAATAAAAATGCCATAAAACTATCCCCTATTTTGTAGACGCTATAACTTTTGCGCACACCAATCAATAAACTCTTATTGTGATTTTTATTTACCAAAAACATGTAGAAGAATACGTATTGGCCTAAACTGAGGGAAAAAAATGTTTTTTTTATATATATATTTTGGGGATATTTATTATAGCAAAAAGTAAAGAATAATGCATTTTTTTCAAAATTGTTGCTATTTTTTTATTTATAGCACAAAAAATAAAAACCGCAGAGGTGATCAAATGCCACCAAAAGAAAGCTCTATTTGTGGGGAAAAAAGGATGTCAATTTTGTTTGGGAGCCACGTCGCACGACCGCGCAATTGTCAGTTAAATCGACGCAGTGCCGAATCGCAAAAAGTGCTCTGGTCTTTGGGCAGCCAAATGGTTCGGGGCTTAAGTGGTTAAAGTGGATGTAAACCCCCAAAAAAATGTTTTAATTAAGGCTTGTACCCTGTAGAGTATAGCATGTCATGTCATCTGTGCCCAGTCTTGCCACGAACAGTTAATCCAGCTCTGAGCAATCCTCTTATCTTTTTTCAGTAAGATAAAAAATGCACACAGAGAGAAATAGGTGGCTGTTTATTCCCCAGTGCTGTGAGTGACCGATGATTTCCTTATCCCATGCATGTGCATGAGAGAGACATTCTGTGTACTTTCCCAGTGTCATCATCATCCTCTCTCAGCCTCTCTCAGCCTCTCACAGCTATTACCACAGCTCTCCACTATAGCCTGTGTTGTGTAGCACATGCGCAGGAGTCACAGGGGGCCAGGGGCGTGCTCTGCATATGCCCAGAACGCGCTCTGTTTCCCCTGTGCGTGCAATTCACACATAACAAGCGCGAGGTTGCCTGGCCAAAGGGGAGTGTAGAGGTGGACAGGGAGTCTAGTGACATCACGACTCCACCCACCGAGCTCCAGAACATAGACCTGCCCTTGGATTTCATAGATTTGCGGTGCTCGGTGTGCAGAAGGGGGTGATTTTTAAAAGGTAGGAATACATGCAGGAGGCATGTATACAAATATACATTTAAAAGATGGCAACAAATTATTATCATGAGTAGAGGCTTTACATCCACTTTAAGACCAGGCCTTTTTCTGACATTTGTTGTTTACAAGTAAAAATCAGTATTTGCTAGAAAATTACTTAGGACCCTAGAGAATAAAATGGTGGTCATTGCAATATTTTATGTCACACTGTATTTGCGCAGCGGTCTTTCAAATGGGGAAAAATACACTTTAATGAATAAAAAAAAAAAAAAAACAGTAAAGGTAGCCCAATTTTAAAATTGTACACGCTAGTGGAATGGCGACAAACTACGATATTTAAAAATCTCCAAAGGCGGCGCTTTAAAAATTTTTACAGGTTCCCTGTTTAGAGTTATAGAAGAGGTCTTGCACTAGAATTATTGCTCTTACTCTAACGATCACGGCAATAACTCACATGTGTGGTTTAAACACTATTTACATATGTTTGCTTCTGCATGTGAGCTCGGAGGAATGGGGCGCTTAACAAAAAAAAAAAAAAATTCTTATTTATTTTACTTTTTATTTTTTATTTTTACACTGTCCCTTTAATTTTTTTTTAAATTTTTTTTTACTTTTATTCCTATTACAAGGAATGTAAACATCCCGTTGTAATATAAATAAGCATGATAGGTCCTCTATTTTGAGAGATCTGGGGTCTAAAAGACCCCAGATCTCTCATTAACTTCAGGCCTCATGCACACTGGACGTTTTTACAGCAGCTGTTTTTGGCTTCAGACATTTTTTTTTCTACAGGCAGTAAACTCCCCATCATGTTATCCTATGTGTCCATGCACACATAGGCTGTTATCAGCAGTTTTTGGCTGGGTTGTTTTTTTGGTTTAAAAAACAAAAACAAAACTAGTGGGTTCTAAGAGGAGTTTTTCAGCTGTTTTCTGCTGTTAAAACACTCCCAACGTCAAAAAATGCTGATAAACGCTCAAAAACACGGCTCACCAGCATTTTTTAACATTTTGGATCCATTGGGAAAAAAAAAACAAAAAAAAACTTTTAAAAAAAACGCTATTGCAAAAATGCTAAAAAAAACCGTTGAAAAACTCACTGCAAAGCTAAAAAACTAAAATTTGCGGGTGGGACACCGCTTTAAGAAAAAAAAAAATTTCTGTCTATCTGCCCGAGGACCAGAAGTGATGTTGGAGTTCGCTCCAGTCCTCCAAGGGCATAGAGTCAAATGGTGCCTATCTTGCCCTCACTCGACTTCCTGCCTAGCCATCGGCCAGATCGGTTTCGGGCTTACCGATGGCTCCGGTAAGTTCGGAAACGACCGGTAAGCGGGCGGGGGGCACCTCTCCCGCCGCTTATAAAAGTGATCTTGTGGCGAATCCACTGCTGGGACCACTTTTATCTGAAAACCGGCCGCCTAAGGGAAAAAAAACAATACTCGGGTTATGGCAGCTAGCTGTTGCCATAACAACGGTATTTAAAGTCAAAATCGTGACGTACATTCTCAAGTGCTGTGAAAATGAAAGCTATTTGCTGATTGGTCTTCATGCAAAGCTGCTCCAGATCACTGGCTGCTCCAGTTTTAGTAGATTCCTGTCTGTCTGTCTATCTATCTATCTATCTATCTATCTATCTATCTATCTATCTATCTATCTATCTATCTATCTATCTATCTATCTATCTATCTATCTATCTATCTATCTATCTATCTATCTATGCACATGTATGAATTTGGCAATGCACCTATAACAGGTGTGGGATAGTGAACACCTGGATGAGTGTGCTCTCGATAAGCCCCGGGGTAATCACATGATTGTGCGTGTGGGTGCCGCTCTGATCACACTCAGGTATGTCACTGTGATGAGACACAAATAGTTGGTGAACGTGTCACTGTTTATTGAGGGGTGGAGGGGCGCAGATAACATTCACTCCTGATTGTCAGTCTCTGAGTCAATATGCTTCATACAGTCTGCTGCTGCTTTGAACAAGGACAGATAACGTCCTGTTATTCGTCCTGGCCTAGAGTTTCCCAGCACCAGGGAAGTGATGCTTGGTTCTAGAGAAATCCACATTACCATCAGTGAACATCAAAATATTAAAGTGGACCTGTCTTTAGATATACACTACAGTGCAAAAGTTTAAGGCAAGTGTGAAAAATGCTGAAAAAGTCTCCTGTTCTCTTTGTATTGCTTCCTTTGTGTGAAATCCTTGGTGTTCCTGGCAGTCCCTCTACTTTCCTAATAAAAACTGACCACACTAAGCAGGAGAGGACACCGTGGTCAGTTCTCTAGCTGTGCTGGAAAGTCATCCTGCTCTCGTTCAATGATCAGACACGCCCCCACTGCACAGCCTTTCACTGGCAAGCTCAGTGTTTTGCTGTTTTTCCTTCCCCAGCCCTTATGCCACTGAGAACAGAGGGAATGTGATCACTTATTAAAAAAAAGGGGGAAAAAGTATTTATAATGTTTTTTTATATCTATACATAAATGTTCTGCTTTTCATTTCTATTTTGAACTGAATGGGTTGTTTTACAAGGTGATCGTTTACAATCACTTTAAGAAAGCTTTCAGAAATATGGAAGGAACCATCACTTCCAGGACTCCTTGTTCTTCTTTACGCTGAAGATAGTTCTTACTGACATTGGCTGTATGTCTGGGGTCGTTGTCCTGCTGCATAATACATTTGGGGCCATTTACATGCCTCTCTGATGGTATGGCATGATGGGTAAGTATCTGCCTGTATTTATCAGCATTGAGGACACCATTGAGCCTGACCAAATCTCCAGCTCCATTTGCAGAAATGCAGCCCTAAAATTGCAAGAAACCTCCACCATGCTTCACAGTTGCCTGCAGATACTCATTATTGTACCGTTCTCCAGTCCTTCATCAACAAATTGCCTCCTGCTACAGCCAAATATTTCACATTTTGACTCATTAGTCCAGAGCACCTACTGCCATTTTTCTGCACCCCAGTTCCTATGTTTTCCTGCATAGTTCAAATCATTTTGTGGAGGGGGGATTATGGTGTGGGGTTGTTTTCAGGGGTTGGGCTTTGTCCCTTAGTTCCAGTGAAAGGAACACTTAAGGCGTCAGAATATCAAGACATTTTGGACAATTTCATGCTCCCAACTTTGTGGGAACAGTTTGGGGATGGCCCCTTTCTGTTCCAATATGACTGCGCACCAGTCCTGACCTCAACCTGATAGAACACCCTTGGGATGAATTAGAGATGTTTCCCCTTAATAATAACTCCTTTTAGAAAAATAACCTTTTTGGTAAAGACCCTTTGAGGATGTTATTTTTATATTTTTGTATTCATATGAAACAAAATTGTATTTTAACCACTTCCCTACCCGCCCATAGTCATATGACGTCCACAGATGGGATCTCCCATCCTGGGTGGGCGTCATATGACGCCCTGGGATTCCCGGCCGCCTAGGGGGCGCGCGCGCCCGCCGCGTTCCTCGGGACCCGGTGCGTGTGCCCGGCGGCCGCGATGTCCGCCGGGCACCCGCGATTGCCGGTTAACCGGACCGGCATGTGGATCTGTGTGTGTAAACACACAGATCCACAGCCTGTCAGCTCTGAGGAGAGCGATCTGTGTTCCCAGAACGGAGGAACACTGATCGGTCTCCTCCCCTTGTACGTCCCCTCCCCCTACAGTTAGTAATCATTCCCTAGGAAACATATTAACCCCTCCCCGCCCCCTAGTGGTTAACCCCTTCACTGCCTGTCACATTTACACAGTAATCAATGCAATTTTATAGCATTGATCGCTGTATAAATGTGAATGGTCCCAAAAATGTGTCAAAAGTGTCCGATGTGTCCGCCATAATGTCGCAGTCATGAAAAAAAATCGCGATCGGCGCTAAAAAAATAAATAAATATTTTTTTTTAAAAACGCCATAAATCTATCCCGTATTTTGTAGACGCTATAACTTTTGCGCAAACCAATCAATATACGCTTATTGCGATTTTTTTTTACCAAAAATATGTAGAAGAATACTTATCGGCCGAAACTGAGGAAAAAATTAGTTTTTTAAAAAAAAATTGGGATATTTATTATAGCAAAAAGTAAAAAATATTGTGTTTTTTTCAAAATTGTCGCTCTTCTTTTGTTTATAGCGCAAAAAATAAAAACCGCAGAGGTGATCAAATACCACCAAAAGAAAGCTCTATTTGTGGGGAAAAAAGGACGTCAATTTTTTTTGGGTACAACGTCGCACGACCGCGCAATTGACGTTTGAAGTGCGACAGCGCTGAAAACTAAAAATTGGCCTGGGAAGGAAGGGGGTGAAATTGCCCTGTATTGAACCGGTTAAAATTCAGTTTCCTTTATCTGGGACTTGGTAGAGCTGGGCTTCTGATTGATTAGGCTTGGCTTCATATTAAGTGTATGGCCACTAGCGGTCCAGATTGAGGCTTGGCTCTTTTTTAATGTGTACATATAGCGGTGATGCAGCACGCCACTCGTACCCTGAAAGACATCAACCTACGATGAAACGCGTAGGGTGGACGACGTGCTGACATCTCCAGAATCCCGGAAGGACGAATTTTGTGTATGTGCCGGCCTGTGTTGTATCGAGAAATGCCTCCCATCGAAAAAATGCCTCCGATGAGTCTGCGAATGCGCAGTACGCAACGTCACTCTGGCTCATATGTTGATCAGCTGGCGTGACCTCAACACAACGCATGCGCAGATTGTCAGAAGCAGTATCTGACGATCTACAAAAAGCCGAGGGAGAATGTCAGATTATGCCTCACTGTTGCAGGGCGTGTTTTGTGTGTTGCAACCCGCCCTTACACACAGGCAAAACCCGCCGTTCAACACACCCTTCAGCACACGGAAAACCTATCCCGCAACAGCAAATCAGAATCTGACAAATACATTCTCTGTCAGAAGTTTGCATAGCGTCGGATAATGCCTCCGTTGATCTGTGCATGCGCTGTGTTGACGTCATGCCAGCTGATCAAAATATCAGCTAGAGTGACGTTTGGTACTGCGCATGCGCAGACCCATCGGAGGCATTTTTCGACAGGAGGCTGGCGCTTCTGTTTTAAGGTGTTTTAAACATTGATGTAAGTACAACCTAAAGACCCCTTTCACACTGAGGCAGTTTTCAGGCGTTTTAGCGATAGGAATAGTGCCTGTAAAGCGCCTGAAAACTGCCTCCCATTCATTACAACGGGTGCTTTCAGACCCGGGCGGTGCGCTTGCGGGACGTTAGGAAAAGTCCTGCAAGCAGCATCTTTGGAGCAGTTTGGGAGCGCTGTATACAGTGCTCCCAAAACGCCCTGCCTACTGCAATGAATGGACAGGGCTTCCGAAGTGCCTGAAAAGCGATTTGGAAGCGCCGCAACACAGGAGTTTTTAACCCCTTCTTTGGGGTCAAAAGCGCCCCGCTAGCGGCCACATTCGCCTCCTAAACAGCGGTAAAGCGTGGCTAAAATGAGCTACGCTTTACTGCTAACGTGGCCGTGGCCCCAGTGTGAAAGGGGTCATAATAGCTTTTACAATAAAGTAGTGAGGTTTTTGCACGTGCATGTGGAGCTCTCTTTTGTGTTCTGGGATGCCTTTATGACACCATTGCCAGGAGGATTGATGTAGGCACCTAGGAGGATCCAAAGGCGTGAAAAGAACCCGGATAGGTATTAAGCCAAAGCGTGATTGACCTCCTGTAATACAAGGTCAATAGTAGCTGGTAAAGCATTTTTGCACTTGGTGGTGGTGACATCACAAGATGATTCATTGCTTATGGTGTTGAATGCCGATGATATTCAATCAAAAATCTTTCCACTTCAGCACATGTGGACTTTATTCTTTACAACTTTGTTATGTTATTTTTGACAATTACATTTTTTTCACTAATAGTATTGTGGTAGCGTGACTCACATTGTACCAATTGCTACTATGTGCTTACCTCTATTGCTGCCTTTTGGGTTTAGACGAATCGCTTATTTCTTACAATTATTTGCAGGCCATTTTAGCAACACGATCACACTAAGAAAATTCTCCCAGGTGCGCAAAAGCGTCATTGATAAATCAAAGCCATCTCGATAAGTGAGTAAAAAAGAAATACAATGTAACCGTATGCAAAACTGGTGGTACCCCTTTAACACAATCCCCTGCTTTAAAATAAGAGCGGGGTTCTTCTTGAACCCAAGAGCATGACGCCAGCTTATATATACAGCGGCGAAGGAGTTAACGTCTCCGCAGCTCAGACGCCATTGCTGTAAGATGAGCATCCTGTGCTCAGTAATGCAGGAGCGTAACGGATAAATGTTACTATCAAAGCCATCTGTATAAATGCGCAAAAAAACAAATACAATGCAACTGTATGTAAAACCGGTGGTGCCCCTTAAAAACAATCCCCTGCTTCGAAATAAGAGCGGGGTTCTTCTTGAATTCAACAGCATCACCGACCACTTACATATACAGCGGCGAAGGAGTTAACGTCTCCGCAGCTCAGGCGCCATTGCTGGAAGATGAGCATCCTGTGTCGAGACAAGTTGTACTACGCCGTCCTAGTACTGCATTAGCCTCTATTTATAGATTTATTCATTCTGTGACAAGGCAGGCGGGACGGCATTCTATCTATATAATGCATTGTGGCAGATTAACAGAAAGAGGGGGGGACATCTGCATCGATAGGGATGGTAGGCACCGCCGTGCTCCAATGGGTCTAACAACATTGGTCAAGCCCATCCTGGTATGCCCAGGACCATGGTGTCTGTACCTGAGTTCAGAGATGGACAGACACAGGGCACTTCTCTCAACACAGAAGCCGCCCTGTCATTTCCATGTCAGAGTTGAGAGACGGATGGCGAAAATCGATGTGTACTAATGAGTGATGGTTGCTTTGTTCCATGCCCGCTGTCACTGAGAGCTGTCAGTCACTTTGTAATTCATGCTTGAAGAGACCGCATTTCCCTGCAGCTGGAGGCCATTGACGCAGGGCTGGAATTTTTTTTTTTCTTCTTGTTGCAGGCCTTTCTGCTGGAGATAAAAAAAGAATCATTTATAACATAATTAAAGAAGTATTAAACCCAAAAGCAAACATTTATTATAATGCAGCTTACCAATTCTGAAATGTGATGGCTGCATTAATTTTCTTTTTCAGGCATTCTTTCTTTTATTTTCACCTGGTGATCTGGCCAGTAAGTCTGCAGATGTTACATAGTTACACAGTAGGTGAGGTCGAAAAAAAGACACAAGTCCATCAAGTCCAACCTATGTGTGCGATTATGTGTCAGTATTACCTTGTATATCCCTGTATGTTGTGGTCGTTCAGGTGTTTATCTAAGACCCCTTTCACACTGGGGCGGTTTGCAGGCGTTATTGCGCTAAAAATCCCGGCTGCAACCCGCCCCTAAACAGCCTCCGCTGTTTGTTCAGTGTGAAAGCCCGAGGGCTTTCACACTGAAGCGGTGCGCTGGCAGGAGAAGAAAAAATCTCCTGCGAGCCGCATCTTTGGAGCGGTGAAGGAGCGGTGTATTTACCGCTCCTAAACCGCTCCTGCCCATTGAAATCAATGGGACAGCGCGGCTATACCGCGGCAATACCGCGGCTATAACCGCGCTGTACTAGTGGTTTTAACCCTTTTTAGGCCGCCAGCGGGGGGTTAAAACCGCACCGC
Source organism: Lithobates septentrionalis (assembly GCA_037952835.1). Taxonomy (NCBI): domain Eukaryota; kingdom Metazoa; phylum Chordata; class Amphibia; order Anura; family Ranidae; genus Lithobates; species Lithobates septentrionalis. Next base: position 2,841,006 of record JBBDGP010000626.1, on the reverse strand, counting down.
TAGCGGCCGAATACCGCTGTAAAACAGCGCTAAAAATAGCGCTTTTTTTACCGCCGACGCCCCCTTCCGCCCCAGTGTGAAAGGGGCCTAACAGTTTCTATAGATGAGTTAGCTACAGGGATGAGACAAACCATTTAACACTGGCAGGGGTGCTTACAATGATCAGCTTTTCTTTATTTATGTAAAATGTTTATCTCAAAAAGAAAAAAAAACTGCTTTAACTGTGTATAAAGTAAGTTTAGCTTCAATTTGTTTAGTCTATTTAAATCTGCTAGTACATCCAGCACTCCCCTCAGACTGAAAATACTGTTGTCCAAAGGTGCCCCCTGTGCTCATTCATCCAGAGTGGGGGCACTCTAATACAGGAGGTAGATATGTGCAGCTCATTTCATTCCGAATTAATATTCAGACAAATTTTTCATTATACGGAAATTCGAATATATCTGAATACCCGAATTACAGTATAAACAAAGTTTATCGAATGCTCTGAATAACTAAACTCGTCCGAATTCCATAGTTACATAGTAAGATTGAATAAAGACACCAGTCCAACCTGAGTGAGTGTGGGTGTGTGTCTACAATTGTCCATATCCCTGTACATTGTGTCTCATTAAGATGCTCATCTAATATATTATTATTTATTTAAGGTACCCATATAGCGCCGTCAATTTACGTAGCACTCCACACATATATCGCACACTCACATTGGTCTCTACCCTCAAGGAGCCCACAATCCAAGGTCCCCAACTCACATTCATATACTAGGGCCAATTTTGCACAGAAGCCAATTAACCTACCAGCATGTCTTTGGAGTGTGGGAGGAAACTGGAGTGTGACAGACCTAGCCAGGAGAGAGACTTTTGGAGGGGACTGTATGCTAGCCTCTTGCCGATCGATCGGGGGCCCTCATTTGGGGGAACGGTGCTCTTTGTGAGCTGTATGCCTGGGGACCCTTGAGGTGGTATTACTGTGGATTCAGGTCCTGGTCCCCCAGGACACACAGACTCTGGGGACACTGGATTTGCCATATTGGAATAGTGGCTGATTCATAATGCTGGGACAGATACTGTTAAGAGATGCTGATGTAAATTCCAGCACCTGTCTGTCTGTTGTCTGCTAAAATGTGTATTGTAAATAAGTCTATAGTATGGGATCTAAGAGTCATTAGATCCCCATTGTTGTTTGTGTTAATTAACTCTGCTATTGTGTGAAGAAGAGTCTATGTTGATTGTGATAATGTTGATTGGATTTTCTGAACTACAAGACGGCCAGTCTGGCCTAAAAGTCATGTCTGAGTCATCTAGGCTGTCTAAAGGGATTAGTTAATTAGCTCATGTTAATTAGGTTACAGCTGTATTGTTAGAGTAATATGAGCAGGAGGTCTGCACCTCCACTTTTAGTGTATAAAAGCCTGTATTTTGCAATAAAGTGAGATTCCTGTTTGAACTTACATACAGCCTGCCTGGTGTTTGTTCTGAGCTATCACAACTGGTTTAGAACGGCACATAGCTGTAGTTCTAATCCCGGAACATTGGATGACCAAACAATCAGATGTTGCGATCTGCAGTCTCATTCTATAGCAGCAGTGGAGTGTCGGGAGAGTGGAACCGAACGAGCAAAGGGGCTCGTTACATGGAGTACTCAGAGGAAACCCACGCAGGCACAGGGAGAACAAGCAGGTAGTGTTGTGGTTGGGATCTGTAGCAGAATGTACCGATTTATGGAAGTTGTTGGAACCATCAGATACGTTTTGGAATTATATCTTACTATTTTTAGCGATATATTCACCGGCATCCATCTCCTTCTGAAGTGTTGACCATAATAGCTCTACACATTGGAGGCACTGTCCATGCTATGCAAACTCTTTCCATGGCGGGTTTTCTTTCTTCTGTCTCCCCTTAGTCAGTTATTAGATTTTGACTAAATCAAGAAGCAACCAAGCCTTGAAGAAGCGGATCTGTATATCAACTGCGAAACATGTCAGCTATCGTTTGCATTTATGTAACATTGTTTGTATATGTATTATTGTTCCCTGATATAGGGGAGTAGGTTCTCTCCCTCCCTGTATGCGTATGTATATTTTCTATCGATAATAAATTATATTTTTATATCCTGGTGTAATATTATATACAGTATGTCTGGAGGTGACCGTTCAACGCCTATAATTTATCCTTCTCCTTCTCTTTTATATATTCAGGGTTTGCACTCCATGACAATTCTGCTTAAACCAGATGGGTGGGTCTTGACATTATATTTATGATCCTATCTTCACTCCACTATATAAAATCTGCTGTAGCTTCCTGTAGCTACTGATGCATTTCATTCACACAAACATGATCAAGGGATGCAGAGTCCTAGGCTATACTCCTGTGACCCTTTATAATGTGTGTTTGAATGAAATGCGTCGGAAGTTACGGGAAGCTACAGTGGTGGCTACCACTGTACCACCTCCCTGGGGTGCCTGCATGTGATTGACTGCATTATATGTGATTTTATACCTGCCTGTTTGTAAGTAGATTTAACCTTCATTAAAAAACTTTGAACGTTGAATTAGTACATTATGAGTTCCTCCTTGTCTTTCCCTCTTACTGGGCCTATTGATGACCCTCTTGGTATGTGACAATTCCCCTTGGGATCTCAGCTCATGATATCCATCCATCCCATGGGGTTATTAAGATAAGGTGCAGCCAGACTCCCATCTTGGAGTCATAGTAGCTGGTAAGTGGCTTGTGAGTGGGGTGTGCACTTTCTGGATGTGAAGAAATTTTTCACTCACGCTGGAGCATGAAATTTTGCTAACACATATGTGTATAAGGCCTGGTTCACATCTATGCATTTTTTTAGTGCGTTTTCAGTTTTGCAGAAACACACTACAGTCCTATGGATGTAGTTCACATCTGTGTATTTTATGGAAAGGGCCAGGGGACTTTTTTTCTGGTTTTTGGTTCCATAGACTTCAGTGGATCAAAAGCGTGTATCGAAAAAATGCAAAATGCACCTGCAATATGCAAACTGCAACCTGCATAGGTGTGAATCAGGCCTCAATGAACTTTTTGCACTTCTCTTCTTTTGATGGACTTTATTGGATCCTATATGATTTTTTTTTTAATTTACACATATAATTTGTGTTTTTCATTGATTCTTCACTTGATTGGATGTTTTGTTATGAATGTATGACTTTATACGGATAGTGCAACACCTTTTAGATTGATTAATATTATATACTGTAAATGCAGTATTTCATGCTTTAGTACTCTGAATATTACATACACTCTTATTGATATCTGTAATTTCATGTTTCATGTTGGAAAATTCAAAATAAACACCTTTCAAAAAAAAATTAACATATATTTTGGGGGTTTCACTCAAGGTGTAGTGCTTTCCAGTGAGTTCGGTTCAGCCAGGAAATATGTTTCAGGACTTGTTGGCTGAATTTAATTTAAAAAGAAAGTAAAAGTTCCAGTGTAAATCAAAAGATTACCCTTGCAGGGGTTTTCACCAAGACTAAAAGTTGAATGAAAATACACCTTCTGGCTTATTCTTGCAGTATCACTGCTTAAGCCTCAAGCTTTGTCTGGTCCCTCAGACCATTTCACAGCACCACTGTGCTCACATACAATACCGTGTACCTCTCCCTGCCCTAACCCACGCCCTGACCTCCTGTCTCCTGGTTGGAGCCCTGAACTACAGACAGCCCCTTGATTATAAAGACTGTGTATACTTGCTCACACGTCCTGTTGGTCTCCTGCAAAACATGGACACAGGGTGAGAGGCTTCATCCCTCCCAAGACTCTTTGAAGGCTCTGAACTCCAGAGCTCAATCAGGGAGTTACCAAATGAAAAGGGATAAGTGGATTTTCGCAGCAGTCAAATTCAAGAGCCAGGATGCAGGTGGTCTTCGATCAGATAAGGATTTATTGTGCACACAGAGTGCAACGTATGGGGACAGTCAGCTGGTTTCTTCGACTTATCTTCTCTTACATTCAGTTTATATAAGGTTAGTACATCAAAATAAGGAGTCACCTCTAATTATCATTGGTTCATTAACCTCTTGGCGCCCCCTGCATGAAAATATGCGGCCTCTCGGCGGGTGGGCCTTGGCTCTGAGCAGCCGCATATTTGCGTGCATTAGTACAAATACAGCTGTGCTTAGAGCGCACGCCCTGCGCGGTCCCAGCACAGTTACCGGTGGCTAAGGGAAAGCTCCCAGTCGCTGCTTGAGATTGGGAGCTTTCTGATCATGTGACCGCGTTGACAGTCAATTCTGGTGATCACATGATCATAAACCCCACCTCCCAGCATCCTAAACCCCTTAAAGGGCCAGGGGGCGCCAACTCCAAGGGGTTAATTACTGACCAACCATCTTACAGACTTAAATTCATCCAATTACATTGGGGATTGAAATATTTCAAAGTATATTATGAATTATCCTGATTCCAGATATATATTATCCAATTAAATAACAGGTATATATGCATTACCTCACCCCTCGTGTCATATGGTGTGGTCAGATGAATCACGTTAGATAAGACCTTGATGGCCTCAGTTGACTTTAATGCTTAATATCAAAGATGGCATTGGGAAATGTTCCAGCACAAATGACTAGTCCACTTTTATGGGAAGTCCCTTCAATGTTGAATATGTCCTGCCATGTATCACCTGAATAAATCTGCATATACAAAGAACCCCAAATTATATATTACAGTGATCATATAGTGGAGCACTTTTTTTAATACTCTTCCAAACATGGAATATGATCACTCTCATTTATCTACATGAGAGCCTTATCTTACTCTGTATGCACTTAGCTGTCTTAGTTTCACTTTTATGCAGTTATGCTTATGAATATTGACACACAACACAAATTACATATTGATGAGGATGGACGGGGTCCACCGTATGATCCCATTAGAAAGCTGGGAGGGAGTCTCAGGATTCCCTACACAAAAGACCCATTTTCTCCACTTAGAACAGATATTCTGGAATCCCTCAATCTAGCATCAGTGGAAACCCGGTGTAATATTTACCTCTCCTAACCCACTGGCAGGGGCACCACGCAGTCACAATATATAGGTTTATAAATTTTGTGGAACCGCTAGATTGTTTGGGTCCTCCTGCCCTGCTCTACTGATGACCAGGCCTGTACCTGGACACAAGTAATACCTACACACCTTGAACCTTTTTGAAAAAGGCTTTATTAATGGGAAAAGCCCTGTAGGAATAATGGGAGAGTTAGACTAAAAGCATTGCAGCATCAGAACAATTAAAAAATGATAGTGCAGTTGGCATATGAATAGCCTATCTATAAGCAAGAGGCCCAGCGATTGTCCCAACCAGATAATGAAGGCCCCAAAGCTGGCAGAGACTGTATTGAGTCCCACTGGCCATTGGCATAGGTAGGGACCTATGCCATTGGGACTCAGTACAGTCTCTGCCGGTGTAGGGTCCCTAATTCTCGCATTGGAGCAGTCACTATATACAAGGTGTCCACATTTCCATCCTTATAAAGTGCAGCTGGTCCAGGAATGGCATGGAGTAGATACAGACAAGAGTATAGAATACTGTGAGTGGTTCTTTCAACAGCAGGAATGAACAGTGTTTTGCAGTGATGAAGCCTCACTTCAACTCAGTGGTAGCGCCAACGTGCACAATAGACATTAATGGACAGAAAATCACCCAAACTATAGCTAAAGGCCGTTTTCAAGCTCATTCATAAATTATGGTGTGGGCAAGGATATTTGAGAACAGAAAAAGGAATAGGGAAAAAGATGCGCGAAGCCACCAATACTATAGCACTGTTTAATACAAAAATAGCAAATAACTACAGTGAAAATACACTCACAAACGTCCAGCGTAACAGGCATGTAAAGCTCGGTGTGGGGCTTCCAGGGTGTCAGAAAAAATGAATCAGACTGAGACAGACGTACCATTAAATCACACTTGTTTAATAATAATAAAAAAAGGTAAACAGAGTAAACGTAGTCAAAACATAGCCAGAGTTCAGGAACCTGGAACGGATAGTCAGACAAGCCAAAATGTCAGGGAGCCAGAGATGAGGTGTAGTAGAACAGCAAGCAGGATCTGGAGCCAGAAGGAATGTCAGCCAAGCAAGTATTTAACAGGAACACAGGAAAGCGTCTCTAGAGATGTGACCAAGGCTAAGGCAGAGATCATCTGGACTGGATGGCTTAAGTAGGCAGGACTGACGAGCAGGATATCATCAACAGGTGAGTCACTGTGGAGAGATAGGAGCTGGCAATTACAGCTGAACGGCCAGCTTTGAGAAGGAAGGGCTGAGCCCAGCCCTGACACAGGGAGACACCCGTCTGTACTGAAGCCACTGGGAAGACTGAGCCGCTGTGGGATGTGAAGCATAGAGTTGGGCTGGCGCCGAAGAAGGACATAGCATCCAATCAGGAATGCATTTTGGAGGCTCGGCCATGCCTCCTTCATTTGATGACAGATAATATAAACTGGATCATATTTGTTTTTATAGTAGTTTAACAGGAGAACTTACCTCTGTATGTTACATACCTCTCTTGTCTCTCAGTTAGATGGGACCCCTTGTAGGAACCAAATAAAGCGTGGTTTCAGCAAATTGATTTTGGCAACTATTGTTATGAGAATTTTTTTAAATGAAACCAGATGGTTCAGAATGCGAGGTCCAGTCAAACGGCCTTCTAGATCTCCAGAGCCAACACCACTCAACTTTTTTCTTTGAGGTCATCTGAAGTCGGTAGTCTATCAGAATCGGGCCAGAACAATCGTTTTACTAAAAAAGGAATCATCTCTTCATGTAACAACAGTTTTTCTACATGAAGAAGTGTTATTTGTTCTTGAGTTCTTGTGTACACAAGTGTTGTGAAGTCCATGACCAAAACTTTTTCAATACATTTTTGCCTAGACTTTTGGGATGTGTGTGTATATATATAAATATATATATATATATATATATATATACAGGGCTTTTTTTTCTTAAACACTAGGTGCTAGAACTCAACCACGCCCCCCCAAAACCCCTCCACCCACACACACCCTCCAAATCACATCAAATAGTGGTTGTGGTCAGTCAAATTTCACGAACAGTAGGAGGGTCCTAAAGGGGCATTAAATACCAAGATTGCTTTACATACAGAGTGCAGAGTTCAGGGGGGGTTACACACAGAGTGCAGAGCTGTCACTTGTAAACACAGATTGTGGTCAGCAGGCCCCTCCCCCCAAGGGTCTGAGCCAAAGGTGGTGGACTGAGTTCCACCAAGTTCCCCCTGAAAAAAAGCCCTGTATATATATATATATATATATATATATATATATATATATATATATATATATATATATATACCGTATTTATCGGCGTATAACACGCACCGGTGTATAACACGCACCCCAAGTTTAGGAGGGAATTTTAAGGAAAAAAACTTTCAGGAGTAAAGTTTAAGGAAGAAAAACTTACATTAAAATGCCCATCAATGCAGCGTTATCGGTGTCCATCTGCAGCCTTGTCAGTGTCAGTGCAGCCTTGCCCCAGTGTCCATTGCAGCCTTTTCAGTGCAGCTTTGCCCCAGTGCAGCCTTTTCAGTGCAGCTTTGCCCCAGTGCAGCCTTTTCAGTGCAGCTTTGCCCCAGTGCAGCTTTGCCCCAGTGTAGCATTTTCAGTGCAGCTTTGCCTCAGTGCAGCTTTGTCCCAGTGCAGCCTTGTCAGTGCAGCCATGTCAGTGCAGCTTTGCCCCAGTGCAGCTTTGCCCCAGTGCAGCCTTGCCCCAGGGCAGCCTTGCCCCAGTGCAGCCTTGCCCCAGTGCTCGCCGCGATCCCTGCCGACATACACAGCCGTGTGTAAATTCAAATATGGCGCCGAGACTGCAGTGACTCGGCGGAGCGGAGATACACATACCTGAGAGTCCTCGGCTTTTTTCGGCGCCGCTCACAGTCACGCCCAGTCCCGCCCTATGATGGACATAACACAGATCCAATGGCGGGACTGGGCGGGACTGTGAGAGGCGCCGAGAAAAGCTGAGGACTCTCGGGTATGTGTATCTCCGCTCCGCCATGTCCCTGCAGTCTCGGCGCCATATTTGAATTTACACACGGCTGTGTATATCGGCGGCGATCGCGGCAGAAGCCGCGATCGCTCAGATCCGAACAAAAAGTGACGGGGAACGGCCTATAACACGCACCCATGATTTTCCCCTGATTTTCAGGGGAAAAAAGTGCGTGTTATATGCCAATAAATACGGTATATATATATATATATATATATATATATATATATATATATATGTGTATATATATATAAAAGGGTTCTTCAAAAAGTTTCTGCATGATTTTTTAAAAATTAGCCATTTTCAGAATGGCTATGATTGTTCAAAGACCTGGAGGATAATATGGAATCTATAAAGAATTATTTTGTATTTAAATTCATATGGGTGACGCAGCCTGGTTGGTCTTTGGTTGCCATTTTCATTCTAACATTCATGTTCTGAATAGGTCCTGAATAGTGTATGTATAGCCTAAAGCTTCTTTGTTTTGTAATTTTGGATTGGGCAGGCAGAGAACCACGTTGCCAAAAGCATAAAAAAGGCAAAGTATGCCTTATGACCTATTACTTTAGTTGATTAAAACACACTGGGGGAGATTTACTAAAACTGGAGCACTCAGAATCTGGTGCAGCCGAGCATGTAAAGGAGAGACGATAACCGACAAGCTCTGATAGGGCACAGTGAGTGCATGGTTTTAATTGATCATCGGTCCCCTGATTATCAGTGCAGCCCCATCATTGTCAATCAGTGCCTATCAGTGCAGCTTATCAGTGCCCATTAGTGCAACTTATCACTGCCCATCAGTGCAGCTTATCAGATTCAGCTTCAGAATACTATATTCATCCCAAAGTGAAATTATCGCAACACATGCCACACTCAACAAAGACAACATGAGATCACAACAATAAATGTGCCCATCAGTGCAACTTATCAGTGCCTATCAGTGCAGACTATCAGTGCCCATCAGTGCTGAGTTGACTATCAGTGCTGACTATCAGTGCCCATCAGTGTCACTTCATCAGTGCAGCCTCGTCAGTGCCTCCTCATAAGTGCCCAGTAGAGCCGCCTCATCAGTGCAGCCTCATTAGCGCACATCAGTGAAGAAGAAAAATTACTTATTTGCAAAATGTTATAAGAGAAACTAAGAAAAACTTTTTTTTTTTTTTCAAAATTTTCATTTGTTTAGCAAAAAATAAAAAAAACAGTAGTCAATAAATACCACCAGAAGAAAGTTCTCTCTGTCTCAAAAAAAAGTCAAAAATGTTATTTGTGTACTGTGTTGCCTGACAGCGCAATTGTAATTCAAAATGTGACAGCACAGAAATCTGAATATCGGCCTGGTCAGGAAGGAGGTGAAAGAGCCCGGGAATTGAAGTGGTTAAATAAGCTGAGTATGTTCCAGGTACATCAAAACAAAAGGTATTCAGTATCTTATAGTTTGTTTTTCAAAAAATTGTAGTTCTGCAGCTTCTTAAAACCCACAGGCCACCTAGTGAGACATGCAGCATTTCTGAACATTTTAAACATAATTTGTTTAACAATCCAGACAACGTCACTGATCCCCCCTCCCCTGGCTAGATGATTTGAAGTAGGTCAATGGCAGAGCGAAATATGTAACACAGTGACGGTGATGTCACGCCGTAATTACTATAACACCGTAACAGACGCGTTCTTGGACAATCAGCCATAATCGCTTTTCTATGACCGTGCAACTATCAGGATGACTCAGCCAGCTCTTCTCTTGTATTTTAGGTGAAACAAACTGAGGCCGGTTTTAGAACCATATCTTTTGTCGGGATTTCTCCTTCTGTAGTGGGCATATAAACCGTGTGCGTCATCCACAATCACTTACAATCAGAAGGGTCTTACGTACAGGAGCTGGGGGAAACTATCAGGGGTTGTACCCGCCAGTCAAACTGCAGCTGACACTTTTCAAGTACAAAGAAACAGACTGAGGTTATGTGGACCCCTGTCCAAAAATTGTAACCCCCCCGAGGGCAAGTCCAGGTTCTACCAATCATGTACACATGGCCACCCCCCAACTACTTCCCCCTTGCTGTGGGGAGGGGGGTTAATACAGCTGTTGCACCTGTCATAGGCACTTGTCAAGACTAAGTCCTCCCTTTCCGCCCCCTCCTCCATTCACAGAAGCTGTACTATAGCTTCCGGCAATAAAAAGTGATCTATGAATGGAGGAGATGGAACTTTTATTTATCCACCCATCCGCTATTTATGAAGCGCTTTTCATAGTACAGCTTCTATGAATGGAGGAGTGGGGGGCGGAAAAGGCAGGCATAGTGGTACAGCAGCTGTATAAATGCCTGCATCAAGACATCACATTAAAAAAAAAAATCACAGTCTGATTCAATCATATATTCAATAAAATGTTATTGAATTTCATAAATATTATATATTGCCTCTAGTACCACTGTTTTAAATCTACCATACTATTAACAACTAACCCTATACAGCTAACATCAGATTTACCAACAACTGTGCAATGTAAGGGATGGATAGATAGTACAACCGAACCTTCACCCTCCCCACCCACTTTCTGTCATTTCACTCCTACCCCCCTCTTCTCTCACAAACGGAATTGGTTTTTTTTTTTAATAGTTTCTGGTGGGAAAACATCCCAACTTTTTGAGATGGGAACGAGGGACACCTTATTAGCAAAAGTATGTAGGTATAGGACACCCCCTGCCACGCCCCCTTAAAGGAGAACTATACAAAAAAATGATTGGTTAAACACATAAGTGCTATTTTTTTTTTACCACTGATATTCCTTTATTCTGGTTTTCAAAATTTACAGATGCAGTAGTTTAGAAACTGGATGAAAGGTTTAGCACTGGGAAAAACTTTTTTAAGGATAAAAAGTGCATTTTATATACAACTATATAGATCAGACCAAAATGAGGGACAAATGAGGAGGAAAGAGGGACAGAGGGACTTTGTTCCGAATCAGGAACAGTCCCTCGAAATCAGGGACACTTGGGAGCTATGCACATCCCCGCACTTCCTGGATTCCTGTCTAGGCAAGAATGATGTATTCATTTGTCCACAGCCTCTTGGGATGGAAGCCTTGGGGAACTTTCCAGCACAAGCACCATGCTGCGTCATCAGGGGGCTGGCTGTCTCTTCCGGGCTCTAGCAACCAGCCCCCTGATGACACTCCACCACACATGTGTATCATCGCAGAGGGGAGGGCACTGCAAGAACCCATATAAAAGTGTCAGTTCCCATGACATCAAAGAAAACTGAGGGACTGGATGAGCAGCAGCTGATCCCTAGAACATTGCTGCTTTCAAAAAGCATGTGAATATATTTTTTCTGTTTATGGATAATCCAGCACAAAATGTAGGAGGGGAATAAAAAAAAAAACACATGGGGTTCCTCTTTATGGGGCCCTGCAGGCTTGTGCATGGGTTTCATGCACTGAGGCGCTCTGCGTTTAAGGCAGCTCAAACCTTTTGTACCTCAAAGCAGGAAAAAAAACGTCATTTTTGCCAATGGTTTGTACATTAAGCATGTGCATTGGCCACGTCTGTATGTGTGTCTTGGGATGTCAAATGAACGGCGCTGTAACACCATGCACATAGTTTGTTGCAGTACCACGTGTGCTTTGCCGTGTGTAGCACCCTCTACCAATAGGTAAGTGCTAGTAATAGAATTTTTACTAGAAAGACTGTCAGCACAGGTAAATTTAGGCAGACCTATGCTGCAAGCTAGGCCTGTCTGTTTTGATCTGGGGGCTGGGAGTGGTCAGAGTAGCAGTGGGTGTGACCACCTGTGCTCTAGTTTTGAGACGCCTCCCCTGCTTCCAGGGAGAATGTTCTTGAAGAGGGGCAGAGCCTGGAACTGGAGTGGCACACAGCTCATGTGGGAGCTCTGACCAATCCTCAACTGGTATTGGCGGGGGGGCTCCTATATAAGCTGAGGTAACAGCCCACTGGAAGGAGTTGTCGGCCAGGTGAAGTGGAGAATGGAGTACTAGACAGCAGCAGGAGGGCACCCCCATCTGGGGGGGGACCGATCGCAGGAGGAGGCCCCGGGGAGAACTGTGAAGGAACTTTGCCTCTACACGGTCATTGGCAATGTCCTCATCAGTACAAGGTCATTGATGAGGAACTCCTGGAGCAGAGGGGCAAGTGAAGCTATCGGAACGTATGGTCCGATTAAGTTCTCCATCAAGGACTCAGGGCAGAGAGAGGTCGGTGAGTGTTACCACAGTGGAGGGCTGGATGTGACACAAAGTCTGTGAGGGAACTTCACTTCTACACGGTCATTAGTGAAGTCCTCGTCATTACACGGTCAATGATGAAGAGTCCTGGATCAGAGGAGAGACTGTGGGGAGATGTGTCAAATCAATGTTGCCTGAGGGCACAGGATTTGCAAGCAGGGCTAGCTGGGAACAGTAGTCCACCGTTCAGTATGTGCTTTTAAACTACTAGGCCTCCGGGGAGAGGTACTGCAGGCCTCTGGCCTGGTAGCAGCGAGCAACCAGAGCCTGCAGTAGGAACTATTCAGAGTGGGTCCTTTTTGCTTAAAGAAGATGTGACATTCCACTAATTACTATAGTATAAGTTTGTGCAGGAGGAGAAAAACGATTTCTGGGAACATCACCCTTACACAGTCAAGAGTGATGTCCTCATCCTTACACGGTCAAGAGTGATGTCCTCATCCTTACACGGTCAAGAGTGATGTCCTCATCCTTACACGGTCAAGAGTGATGTCCTCATCCTTACACGGTCAAGAGTGATGTCCTCATCCTTACACGGTCCAGAGTGATGTCCTCATCCTTACACGGTCAAGAGTGATGTCCTCATCCTTACACGGTCAAGAGTGATGTCCTCATCCTTACACGGTCAAGAGTGATGTCCTCATCCTTACACGGTCAAGAGTGATGTCCTCATCCTTACACGGTCCAGAGTGATGTCCTCATCCTTACACGGTCAAGAGTGATGTCCTCATCCTTACACGGTCCAGAGTGATGTCCTCATCCTTACACGGTCAAGAGTGATGTCCTCATCCTTACACGGTCCAGAGTGATGTCCTCATCCTTACACGGTCCAGAGTGATGTCCTCATCCTTACACGGTCAAGAGTGATGTCCTCATCCTTACACGGTCCAGAGTGATGTCCTCATTCTTACACGGTCATGGGTGAGGAAGTCCTGGAAATAATAGTCTGCGGGAGTTAAGCAGAGGAGGAGCAATATTCTGCATGGTGATGCAGGGAAAAGACTGTAGCTTTGAAACATGTACATCCTTCCTTCAGGCTCAAACTTATGCCGCGTACACACGAGCGGACATTACGGCGGACTTTGCCCGGCGGACTTTTCGACGTACTTTCCGACGGACTTTGTGAATGAACGGACTTGCCTACACACAATCCACCAAAGTCCGTCGAATTCGTACGTGATGACGTACGACCGGACTAAAACAAGGAAGTTCATAGCCAGTAGCCAATAGCTGCCCTAGCGTGGCTTTTTGTCCGTCGAACTAGCATACAGACGGCGGACTTTTCGACCGGACTCGATTTCAACGGATAAATTTAAAACAAGTTTTAAATCTAATTCCGTCCAACTTTTGAGAAAACAAAGTCCGCTGGAGCCCACACACATCGAATTGTCCGACGAAATCCAGTCCGCCGGGCAAAGTCCGCCGTAATGTCCGCTCGTGTGTACGCGGCATAAGTGTTAATCTGAAAGAATCTACAAATATGATGGCAAAGTGAACTATCCTATGGGCATCCCATATACCCTTTTCCCCAACCAAGTTGTACCCCCCCCAATAAACAAAAAAAACAAAACACAGCAAATAACTTTTCATTGTCTCTGCAAATGATATATGGGAGTTTGGCAGTAGGGTGATTTGGTGGATGGTTGTTACTAGTGGCAACTACACTGCTACACGTGCATTACTGCAACGCTCAAGTGCAAAGCCAGCGTATGTGTTGCAGCGATGGCATTAAGGGGTATGGGGAGGACAACATTTTGCACAGCAACTAGCCAGTGGCATTGCTATGGGGGTGCAGACCACACTCGGGTGACACCATTATGTAGGAACTGATATCCGACTCCGATGGTATCACCCCCATCCATGACAGCAAAACTAGCCTGCTCAGCGCCCTGCAGGGCACTGTGGCAAGCTAGACAGGAGAGAGCCCAATGGGGGGGGGGGGGGTGACACCAGAGAGCCCGATGGGGGGTGACACCAACCCTAGTGATGCCACTGCAACTAGGCAACCCTGCTGCCCATAAGGAGACAGGCAGCTAGGTATTGCTCAGTGGATAAGAAGGCATGGAGAGAATGCAATCTTCCCAGGGTCTGATGGTGTATACATCATGTAGGATAGTGAGCCCCATACATGGAAAGTTTAAGTGCTGCTGATTGAGGCTCCATGAGACAAGAGTGACAGCAAACAGACAGATGACAGATAGGCGGCATATACACAGAACTACAGACACAAAACATCAAACCCAATGACTGTAAACAGACAGGTCACACAGATAGCCTGAAGGATCAGTTGACACACCGCAGGAGTCATCAGAAGGATGCAAGGATCAGGCAATACAACCCACATGCAGCTGGAGGACTCAGCCATGCTTCCATCACTCTGTCATTGTGGCCAAGAGTGTGTGTTCCACGCAGGCGCTCATGGCGTTGTTCTTATTGTGGGGAAACAAAAATAATTGCCTGGGTAATTTAAATTTTTTATATATATTTATACAATCAGTTCCATACAGTTCTTATCAATATGGCATTTTTGCAGACAATTTAGAAAAAATAATCTTGCTTATTGAGGATTAGCTGAAGTTTCCCATGAGCACATCTTTCAGTAAAGCCGGGATGTAATGGCCTATATGTAAGGGGCGTTTACAGTTTACTCTCTTGCTCAGGATGTTTGGATTTCTCATCACTTTCTGTCTCAGTGACAATCCAAGCGTGCACATATTTTTTTGCAAGTTTCCACAAATTCCCACACGTTCCTGTACGTTGCATTTAGGGCAACCCATTAGGTTCAATGTGTGTAAAATGTGCAAAAAAAGATACAGGCACGATTGTTAAAACCATGCCGCACCAAAACATATGGTACTACGATACCATGCGTCTTGGTGGGCATAAGCATGCATGTGTTTGCTAGATGAGTGAGGTTTTTTTTTTTACACTTAAAAAATCTTTATTCTCCTTCAAGACAATGTGCGTCCTTGTGCATTTGCAGTGCCTATCCATCTGTGTGTAATTTAATCTCAGTGAAAATACAGCTGTTCTGTGAAGCCCTCAGAGGTTTGTTAGAGAACCTTAGTGAACAAACAGCATTATGAAGACCAAGGAACACACCAGACAGTTCAGGGATAAAGTTGTGGAGAAGTTTAAAGCAGGGTTAGGTTATAAAAAAATATCCCAAGCTTTGAAAATCTCACGGAGCACTGTTCAATCCATCATCCGAAAATGGAAAGAGTATGACACAACTGCAAACCTACCAAGACATGGCCGTCCACCTAAAGTGACAGGCCAGGGAAGGAGAGCATTAATCAGAGAAGCATCCAAGAGGCCCATGGTAACTCTGGAGGAGCTGCAGAGATCCACAGCTCAGGTGGGAGAATCTGTCCACAGGACAACTATTAGTCGTGCACTCCACAAATCTGACCTTTATGGAAGAGTGGCAAGAAGAAAGCCATTGTTGAAAGAAAGCCATAAGAAGTCCAGTTTGCGAGAAGCCATGCGGGGGACACAGCAAACATGTGGAAGAAGGTGCTCTGGTCAGATGAGACCAAAATTTAACTTTTTGGCCTAAAAGCAAAACGCTATGTGTGGCTGAAAACTAACACTGCATATCACCCTGAACACACCATCCCCACTGTGAAACATGGTGGTGGCAGCATCATGTTGTGGGGATGCTTTTCTTCAGCAGGGACAGGGAAGCTGGTCAGAGTTGATGTCAAGATGGAGCCAAATACAGGGCAATCTTAGAAGAAAACCTGTAATGCCCTGTACACACGACCGGTTTCGCTTCGGAATAAACTCTGAAGTTTTTTTTTCCGACGGAATTCCGGTCAAGCTGTCTTGCATACACACGGTCACACCAAATTTCGACCTTCAAGAACGCGGTGACGTACAACACGTACGACGGAACAACACATACGACGTCCCGTACTTGCTTCAGAGCATGTTCCATTTTTGGTACGCCGGAACAGAATACAGACGAGCGGTTTTCCTGGTAGGAATTTGTTCCGTCTGAAAAATATAGAACATGTTCTCTATCTAAGTCCGTCTGAATTTTGGACGTAAAAATTCCGATGGGGCATACACACAGTCGGAATATACGATGAAAAGCCCCCATCGGACTTTTTCTGTTGGAAATTCCGACGGTGTGTACGCAGCATTAGAGGCTCCACAGACTTCAATGGAACCACATCAAAAAACGTGTGTACAAAAACGCAAAATGCACCGCACAATGCATCAATCTCAAACTGCATAGATGTGTTGGACATTTTTTTTGTTGTTGTTCCTTCTGCAAGGTAAAGTCATAATGTGCTAGTATGCATCGCATACTAGCACATTATGTGAATCTTAACTGAAAACGAAGCTGTTCCAGCGCTGGGATGTCAGCGTTGCAGCCACTTTCCTTTTCACCCGTCTTGCTTCCAGGTTCGCGGACTCCGGCTCTGTGATTGGCTGGAGACACGATGACATCACTCCCACGAATGCACGCAGGAGCCACCGTTTACGGCACAGGGCTGGGAGGGAAGGGGCATAGGAAGTGCAATCGAAGTGCGTTTGTAGAACGTTCCCTGCATTTGCGGTGCAGAAAAAAAAAATGCAGCATGCTCTACTTTTTTTTTAACTGCGCTGCAATGATGTGAACTATGCCCATAGGATTACCTTGATTTTGAGTTATCTATGCAGTTGGAGTGCAGTTCAAAATGCATCCAACTGCGTTCTGTGCACACGGACCTTAAAAAAAACCCAAAAAACGCACACAAACGCGAACATGCAATAAACAGTGAATTCGGAGGCTGAACCCCAAAGAGGGATTGTATAGACAGCATGGTATGATGTCCAATTGCTGGCCGACTGATCAGCGCAGCCCGCTGTGTGCATAGACTGAGATCGGCTCACAGCTCCCTCTAGCGGGGGAACTCTCCAAGAAGGAGGAGGGGCGGAGCCACACACAACTCCATGAATGAAGCCGTGACTCTCCATATATGGGCAGTGACGTCACGGGCGGGCGGCCCGATGAGATATAAGCGCCGTCCGCGGGATCCCCCGGAGCGGAAGTGTCATTTAAAGAGCTTGAGAAAGCGGCGACAGCGGAGCAGACATGAAGGTCACCTCTATAGAGAGTCGGCGGCTACACCGGCTGATCAGGAAGGAGTTCTCCCGGTGCCTGGTGCTGGACTGCCGCCCTTATCTGCCCTTCAGCGCCTCCAGCGTGCGGGGATCCATCAACGTCAACCTGAATTCCGTGCTGCTTCGCCGGGCACAGGGGGGAGCCGCTCCGCTGCACTTCGTGGTGCCCGAGGAAGGGGCCCGCTGCCGGCTCCGGGACGGACAGGTGTCGGTGGTGGTGGTCCTGGATGAGAGGAGCCAGAGGTGGCAGAAGCTGAAGAAGGAGAGCCCGGCTCATATCGTCATCAACACCCTGAGCAACCTGCCGGGGGCGCCCCGTATCTGCTTCCTGAAGGGTGAGTTTCGGGGGGCTACTACCTACCTAGGAGGGGGGGTCTACTACCTACTTAGGAGGGGGGGTCTACTACCTACTTAGGATGGGGGTCTACTACCTACCTAGGAGGGGGGGTCTACTACCTACTTAGGATGGGGATCTACTACCTACCTAGGAGGGGGGGGGGTCTACCCCCTACCTAGGAGGGGGGGGGGTCTACCCCCTACCTAGGAGGGGGGGGGTCTACTACCTACCTAGGAGGGGGGGGTCTACTACCTACCTAGGAGGGGGGAGGGGTCTACTACCTACCTAGGAGGGGGGAGGGGTCTACTACCTACCTAGGAGGGGGGAGGGGTCTACTACCTACCTAGGAGGGGGGGGGGGTCTACTACCTACCTAGGAGGATCTACTAACTACAAGGGGGAGAAGGGCATATACTACCTTTAGGGGGGATCTACTACCTACCTAGGAGGGGGGGGGGTCTACTAACTACAAGGGGGAGAAGGGCATATACTACCTTTTAGGGGGGATCTACTACCTACAGGGGATCTCACTCCTATACCAATAGCAGCCTCTACATCCTATAGTGGGATGGAGGGGATCTACTACCTATAGAGGGGATAAAGGGAATCCGATGCATATAGGGGGATCTGATGGCTATTAGAATCTAATACTTATTGAGGTGTCTGGAGCTCTATCTATAGGGGATCCGATGCCTATAGAGGGGATGACTGATGTCTATTAGAGGGATCTGACAGCTATAGAGGGGATGGGGAGGATCTGATACCTATCGGGAGTTGGAAGATCTACTACCTATAGGAGATCTAATACTTGGAGGATGAAGGTGATCTGATGTCCATAGGGGGAATCTGATCATATAGGTTCAATTAGATAGACGTGTGTGTGTGTGTGTTTTCAGTCTAACTATGCAACTATATAGGGGGTCTACTACCTAAAGAGAATGGAGGTTATCTGATTTCTATAGGGGGGTCTGATCATATAGAGCAGAGTTTCTCAACTCCAGTCCTCAAGTACCCCCAACAGGTCATGTTTTCAGGCTTGCCATTATTTTGCACAGGCGATTTGATCAGTTTCACTGCCTTAGTAATTACTACAGTCATTTCATTTGAGGGGAATCCTGAAAACCTGACCTGTTGGGGGGGTACTTGACTGGAGTTGAGAAACATTGATTATAGGGGACCTCATGCCTTAATAGGATGGCAGTGGTCTGATTTCTTTAGGGGAATCTGATCATATAGGGGTTCTAATAACTAGAGGTGATCTGATGTTTACAGGCGGAATCTGATGCATATAGGTGGTTTAATGCCAATAGAGGGGATAGAAATCTGATGCCTATAGAGGGACTAAGGTGCCTATATGGGGGTGGGAGGGTATATGGTACCTATAGGGGGTTGGAGCTGGAGATCTCCACCTGAAGGGTGATTGTCTTGTAGGGAACAGAGGGGATCTGCTTGCTGGTGTATGTGCTCTATAGAATAGGAATGTGGGGTATCTGCTCCCTGAGGGAGGTGACCTTATAATGGGGATGGTGGGGATCTGCTCCACAGGGGATGGCAGCTAAGCAATGTGTCTTTTAAAATGTAGGGGGAAAAATGTAATTTGCTAAGTGGAGATAACCTGGTAATAAAAAAATAAATAAATAAATCCTTCCTATATCTGCTACATTGGAGCATATGTCTTTGTATCAAGCATGACTCATTTCCTCCATCCGAAACACTATTGAGGGGGAAAAACCCATGGATAATACTTTGTATACTATGTTGTCTAGTACAATACAATTGTATAGTTCCAGTACTTTTCGTAGCCTGACTTTAGGCTATTTCTAACCCTTATTGATTTAGATTTTGTGGTTGGAGTAAAGTCTTTTAGAGTAGTACACACACTTCTCAGTTCACTTCTCATGAAATCCTCGCTGGATCTTGCTACAGATCTGTCTGCATTATATTTTCCTTTTTTTGATGTTAGTTTACTGATATACATAAATACTGTGTCCGAGTCTAGCCTTATTTATGATCATTGATAACAAATCCTAACAATTGCTGATGAAAGTATAGCTTTTCCCTATGGGAGTCCAGTTGTAGAAGTGACATTTTGTCAGGGAACTGTTGTTAATTTGGGGACGTCAGCAATGCCTAAAACGATTGACTTGTGTCATATTTTGCAGATAAATTGTGATATTTCAGTTGTGACTTGGTTGTCTCAGATGAGGTGTCTACTTCCCCATATTGCATTTTTAGAATCTGTCATTTGATTTCCAGAATTCTGAAACTGATAATCTGGAGAGGAAACAAGCTCATCCTGTATATGGCACAGGAAGCAAACTACAGCCAACCACGCACAATACAATACAATGTGACTGTACAGTCTTTAGATGGACCGACAGCTATGTGGTCAAAGTGCTTTTCTTTTCTCGTTTTTTTTTATTTATTTGTTTTTATTAAAGAATTGCACGAGTTCATGTATGAAGACTTTTTTTTTTTTTTTTTTTTTTTTTGGTACATCTACTTTTTTTTTTTTCCTAGTATAGGAAAAGAGAACGTGACAATCGACCCCTGATCCTGCTCCTAAACAGATGTAAAGTAATTTATAAGAGTTCAAGGCATCAAGGAGAAACATACATTTTTTTAGGATGCCTTCTTGATTGGATACAAACTGGAAAGTTTAGGTACATTTTCATATTGCATAGTTTTTTGGTTAAATCTAAAGGAGATTGTAAATAGATTCTACAGTCACATTGTAACAGGCATGATGATAAATTCGACAATTGTTTGAATTCAGCATAAAATCAGATTGTGCAAACTGAAGTAGCTTGCTCAGTGCTTTACAAAATAGAGGGAGACTACAGTTCTAATACAATTCCTGACCAGGGTTAGGAGAGCCCTGCTCATAAGAGCTTACAATCTAAAAGATTTGTACAATCCAGCTTTATGATTTAGTGTAATCATTGTGCATCGTCTTTGCACAATCGTTCTTTGCGTGTTTGTGGTGAGGAAAACGCACTTTATTTTTTTAGGACCAAACACATTTAAAGTGAAAAGCCGAGGCAAGAACAGAACAAGCGATTGTAAATTAATGAACTGAGAAAAAAAAATACTGGAACATTTTGTGTCAAGAGTTGAATGTCGGTTTTCGTCAGGATGTGTCATAAATTGTGTCTCATCAGCTGCAGGAAGAAGCTGTTTAATTGAATCATCTCTATTCCTCTGCTGTAAGGGGTTAATGGCACACAGTAGGATGTGGATCTCAGCTGTACCTACAATGGGTGCAATAATCTGCAGCTTGTTAATGGGGCTGTAAAGTCATCACCCCCTGGGGGGGAGGCAGCTTCCCCTGGTAGGATATGGCTTGTTAGGATGAGGTTAGTGGCAGGTCAGGGAGGGGGGTTGTAGTTGTCCTTGCAGTTTGTCACATTTAGGATGCAAATAGCAGAGGTGTTATGTAAATTGCACAGCAGCACTGTTGATAAGGCAGGGAAGTGGTCTGGTTGATTGAGCTGGCTCCTGGGCTTATCTGGCACTTGGCTACTGATCTGGATCTATCTTATGTATAAGCTTGTCTGTTTAGTGGATTACTAGTGAGTTATCTAATGTATTTTTGTCTGCTAAGCTGGACCCAGACACTAGGGGGCATCTGGAAGGGCAGACACAATCGGACCATTAGCGGGGCCCTACACAAGGTCCAATCCTTGTTTTCAATGAAATGATCGCACATGCATTGTCATTAACTTTGTGGTGTGAAGGAACCCTTACAGCTAAACTGATCATTGGTACATCATTTAACAATTTTTTTTAATGAACACAAATATCCAAATAGCCTCTTTAGTCCCTGTATATAGCAGAGCTGGAGCATGAGGAAAAGCGGCACAAGGAACCAACAGGGTTAATTTCCTAAAGGCAAATGGACTGCTCTTTGCAAGGGCAGTTGCACAGTGCAAGGGCATTTGCTCCAGAGTTTAGTAAATGAGGTGAAGCTTTACTTTGCGAAGAATACCCAATCGCATGCAAGGAAAATAAAAATAAAAATTTTTGCTTGCACATGATTGGATGAGGGGAAGTCAGCAGAGCTCTCCCTTATTAAACTCTGTAACAGAGTGAGTTTAATCAACTTTTTTTTTTTTATATACTGGTACTTCTGTAGCGCCGTCTATTTTCGCAGTGCTTTACATATATATTGTACATTCACATTGGTCTCTGCCCATTGAGGAGCTTGCCGTCTAAAATCCCTAACTCGCATTCATACATACACATACATAGGCCAATTTAGTCAGGAGCTAATTCACCTACCAGCATGTCTTGTGGGAGGAAGCCTGAGTACCCAGAGGAACCCCACGCAGGCACAAGGTGAACATGCATGTAGTGCCATGGTTGGGTTTGTGCTGGCAAGAAGCATGCTGATAGGAGGAGAAAGCAGGGTGATGGGGAGATGGCTCACAGCTGCTGCTTCTTGTTTTACTGTACAGTTAGCCTTGGGTGGGTGTAGGTGACCTGGGCTCAGAGGGAATTGATTGGTGTGGGTGTAGGTGACCTGGGCTCAGAGGGAATCGATTGAATGATGCTGGCCCTCAGACTGAGGGCATCTTGTGGCAGAAAAGAAACTGCAGGGGAAGTTCTGGATTAAAGTAAATATTGCAAAAAAGATGCTTTTTGTGGTTTGATCTTTGAACAGGTAATTGGTATCATCTTTTTGTCTTGAGTTCTGCTTGAAGAATGCTTCAATTTGGACTTTGAGCACAAGATGTGCCTATAGATTTTTAAGATGCTCAAACTGGGCATGTCGTCTCATCCTTGGGGACCTTAACAGACTTTACAGCAAATTTAAAGCTGCTTGTGTGCCAGAAGTGCTCTGGGTGGGCAGAAGGACTTACCTTCTGCCTACAATCCTTGCAATATGTTAGCGCATTGGTTGGTGTATGCAGGTTTTTATTTCCCCTAAACCGGTTTCTTTAAGGATTTTCATACCATCCATGGCTTAATGGGGGGGGGGTCGGTACATGGGGGACTGATCTGTTGGGCCCCCTTCTTTCCCCCTTGGCCCCTTCTTTCCCCCTTGGCCCCTTCTTTCCCCCTTGGCCCCTTCTTTCCCCCTTGGCCCCTTCTTTCCCCCTTGGCCCCTTCTTTCCCCCTTGGCCCCTTCTTTCCCCCTTGGCCCCTTCTTTCCCCCTTGGCCCCCTTCTTTCTCCCTTGGCCAAAGCATGCACGTTCACACAGCTATCTTCTATGAGAAAAGTCGGTTGGTGACCGGATTGTGCGCCCTCAGTGGTCAGCATCTAGTAGGTGCTGTAACTGTAATTGTTGCTGCTTCCTTTTGCCTTAAGTGGCGACACCACAAAAATGTCAAATATCTCAATTGCTGATAGGTGTGGGCGGAGGGGATTGTACACTGATTTTAGTTGTTTTACCTAATGTGTATAATGTAACATTTGCTTCTGTTTATAGTGGTCCCTTTAATAGTGCCTGTACTGTAACCTTTTAATTGAATGAAAGGCTTGTCTATTGATGTTTTCAATTCAGTGATTTGCAATTAGCACTGTCAGATCTCCTCCCCTTGTCCTGGGTTACCTTCCTGCCACCCTCCCAGCACAGGAGGCAAAATTGCTAATCGCCTCCTATTGACTCCCTGCAGGTCCTTTATCCCATGAGCTGGGATTAAGGGAGGGCAGATGGGGACGGTCTGGAACAGCCTGCTCTGGTGGCAATTATCATCACACAGGAAGTGATTGCATCGCATTGATGTGTCACCACCTAGATGATCACCGTACATTCTATAAACAGCTTGATCATATTAGTTTGATGTACTAATCAACCCATGTATATGATATAAGTGTTATATTACTGTCCTTGTCCCTTTCTTTGGGAACAGGGTGTAGGTACATTGGGAGGTCAGTTATTTGTCTGCTGTGTAACTTTGAGTGTTGCATGAGTTACGAAAGTAGCTTTATATATAAAGTTACTTTTAGTTTTCCAGAATGTTGCAGAACAAAACTTGCATAAGATTATATAACCTATGAGTCACTTATGTGAATGTATAGTATGTAAGGAGCTGTGTAGATTGATGGCACTAAATGCCTATAATAAAGGGTTCATTTACTGAAATAGTAGCCAATCAGCACATCAGATTGTTCAATTAAGCTTTGGCAAAAAAAAAAAACCTGGAAGCTGATTGGTTTCTTTACAGAGCTGCACCAGTTTTTGCACTCTAGTTTTAGTAAATCAACCCCAATGTTTTCCATGCAACTTTCTTTCAGGATTCACACATTTTCCCAGTTGGTTCCAATTAGAAAAATGTGTGAATCCATAAACTAACAAGAAGTATTTGCTGTACTTGTATTTGACAAGAGAACTGCTGAGGTCTAGCACCAATACTGAAGATCAAGCTTTGTATCCTTGAGCAAAAAGGCTTCTCCCATATATCCTGCATTTAGACCCTTTTCCCTTGAAGACACCTTGTTCTAGGTGAAAATATGAATAGATTATCATTTTACTTCATTGTTGTAACAACTTTGTTCTGTCCTGCAGGTGGATTTGAATCTTTTCGCACAGAATACCCAGAATGCTGTGTGGATCAGAAGAGTTTATTGCAGGAAGAAAACGACAGCACTCCGAACCACCTTTGCGAGAAGCTCTCCTCCTTCCACAAGCCATCATATGATCAGGTACAGGGCTCTCCATTTGCCTTTATTTTATGTTTTTGAGGTGCATCTCTTCTCTTATCTCTTATAGTAAACCTGTGCCCAGACTAATAATTACATATTCTGAACAAAGCAGTAAATGCACTTTAACACAAGCCCTCATTTACCTCTGTAGCTATTGGCATTATGGAGAAATTCACCTTCAAGGTTCATAACGCACAAATTCCCAACTATTTTTATTTTCTGCGGAAGGCAGAATCTTGGCAGGGTTCCTCTATTGTTAATGCACAGCGGGTGTTTCTAATCTAAGCTGGTAGAAATTGACTGGAACTGGCTGAAGCTGTGATCTTTGAGGATCCTTGAATAGGAAAGGGTTAAAACTTCTGTCAGGTTTTTTGCTGTCTTGTTAGGGAGATTTCACTTCCTGTCCCAAACATTTTAGAGGAAAGGAATGAAAGGCCCTACTAAGTGAAAGGAATTCCCTGGTTAAACAGGAATGTATCCACATTGAAGACTTTGGCTGTGCATACACAATAAATGGATAAATGCATGTCCTCAATACATCAGAAATCAATTTTATAATTCTAAATGCAAATTGATTTGGGGAGGAAGATTTTGGCAAAAGATACAATAGGGATACACCGAAGGTAATGTCCCTTGTGCTTTTTTTTTTTTATATATAATTTTTTTTAATTTTGTGGGGTAAACTTTGGCTTTAAGGGGGTACGTTACTTATTTGTAAAATTGTACTTTAATCAGTTTTATCCACCCCCAGTCCACCAGCTAAAATGTGTGTCTTCCTCCTTCAACCAGCTATCATCTATGTGCCAGATGTCACACAGTGTCACTTAATGTCCCCGACAGGTGTTAGTTTTTTGCAAATGTGTGCCATGGCCCCATCCGTTCTAATGGCCAAGTAAAGCACTGTGGAAATTGACTGTCCCATATAAGTACCTATAATAAGTCCTACTCGGTTGCCTCCAGTTAATCCAGCAGAGTATGGCTTGCCTATAGAAATTAATGGGGCAGTGGCATGTATGTGTGTTAGATGTTTTTGTGGGCAGGGCACACAGCAAAGCTGGTTAGATTGAGGAGGAAGATGTAAGTATATTTGAGTTGGTGGGCTGCATTCAGAGTGGGTGGGGGAGTATTGATCTTTGGCATCCACTGAAAACTGAAATGCCAGTTGTGGTCGACCTGCTCTTTTTAAATGATACTGAAAGCTGTTCAAAAGTTTTTGCTCCTCAGTTTCACTATAGAGAAGGGCTGAAATATAGGGAAAATTCTCCTTAAACTGTTGCAGTTGAGCAAGCCCTGCAAGGGTTAAGCTTTGTGCAAATGCCTTTCCGCCCGTTAAGCTTTGGTCCATTAGCGGGATATGGGCTTGTGAAAGGCCGCGCTTCTGGAGATCAATAGAGATATTATTGCTTCCTGTTTGGAGTGTGTGGTGCTGGACCTTGCTGGGGAGATGGCTGAAAGCAGAAAATAGCATTTGACTCATCTCCTCTCCCCTATAGATCCGTATATCTTATGGCGCTATAATTACCCAGGCACCTTCCTGCCGTATCCGCTTTCCACTTAATTATTGATGGCGAGATTGTCCTGGTAGCGGATGTGTAATGGGTAACTCAAGTGCATCCATGACCGTTTAAAATGATGGATGGAAAGCTATCCAGAAACCTAGTGTGTGGCTTTTCTCATTTTGTAAATTGCTGCAAGATATTAAAAGTAAATGTACATAAACGTGACCCAAGAAGATCTAATTCTATGGCACCTGTTTGGTTACTGTGTAGTATGTCAAATATTACAAAACTGTTTACTGTAGTAAATCACATTGAAACCTTTTTTTTTTTTTTTTTTTTTTTTTTTTAAGCACAAAAGCAATTAAGATTGTATGCTTAATAAATAGAGCAGGAAAACGGCTTTGGTTGCTTAAAAGAAAATTGCACCATATTATACCATCCGATTCCAGCACTGTAGTAAACAATCTGCACTGGACTTGCGGTTAGGGTATCTATTGCCAAAACCTGTAGTGGTGGATAGAGAAGAGTGAGAAACCTGTGAGTCCCCATTGAGGAGTCTCCTTTGACCATTGTCATGGGGACTGAAAGTAATACAAAATGTTAGAAACAAGAATAGAGGAAATCTTCTAATGGAGACACTTGTTCTGGTAATGGCTTAAGAAGGGCCCTACTTTACTTTGGATTTACTTGGCTGCTTCCCGTTGTGTCTGTAGGGACACAGTGGGACAGAAGACAAAAACCTAATTGGGTTTAACCCTTTATCTAAAGAAGAAAGTGTTGGATATACTGTAAGCTTGATTCACACTATTGTGTTGCACGAACACCTTAGCCGTTCATTTTCAGTGGCACCTCAGTGCACCTCCATTGTGTTGCAGCAGACCACACCAGACTGTACCGCACTACTACATTGTGTGCTGAGTTGGGGGGGGGGGGGGGGGGTGCAGATAGGCTTGCCTGTCTTATTTGGTGCCTTGGCAGCCTGTCGTAATATGGTTGTAAACACTTACATATACCCAGTGAAGTGATTAGCCTCAGGTGATTAAGATGAAACAAATCCTACTACATAAGTTGTACATGTTTATCTGCAGTCTTCTCTCCTGTACAGCCCTTCAAAATAAAGTTTACATGGCATTTCTGAGCTTCCAGAGGCAGGGGATGGGGATTTGACATTGCACACTGCACAGCATAGAGCAGTAAAACTGAGTGTAATCTGAGGGGGGGGGGGGGGGGGTGGGGGGTGGACATGCCTCCCTCTACAGTCTTAGATAAACATGCACAGCTGAGGAAATCGATCACAGGTTGTGTGCTGGAGCACCCCTCTCCTGTCCCCCTAAGATCCCTTTGAGTTGGCATAATCTGTTAAAAAGAAAAAGCAGAGGTAAGAGACAGCAGACAAGTCACATTAGGAGCTTTGGACTGAGGCACATACAGTACATACTATAGAAGGCTATGCCTTGCTTATTTTTAATTTCAGAGGTTTATAACCACTTTAAATAAATGCTTGTTAACATGCAAAATAAGGTGTTGCCTAAACACCCCAAAGTAGATGGGTGCGAATGGGCCCTTGAAATGCAGTGTGGTTTTTCTCTTCCCAAGTGAAAGTAAAACCATTCAATTTGTTAGAATGTATTCACCACCCTGCCTGACCCTACCAAGAGTGTCTGCTGACCTTCAGCTCTTTTTGGTAAAATGTCTTTATCTTGTAGCAGCAATAATTGCAAAGCAGTTTTGGGGTTATTTTAGCACAGGGAGATAATTTTTGCAGCATGATTGGGCTAATATTGGTTGATATCCCCCGTGACACCGCCACCTCTGCTCCTTATGTCAACTGCACAGTTAAGACCGAGACAGCATATACTTTAGGAGGCTTAAGGGATTAGGGTAACTGACAGCTCCATCTTGTTTTCCACAAGAGGTTACAAAGTCAAGTGTGCATCCTGTCTGTTAAAAGTACTGATTTCGAGATTAGCTAGATTGGGGTGGGGGGTGCTTTGTGAGCATTTTGCCTGATCTGGGTTATGCTTGAAGGTTCAGTGCTTTACCTGAGGTCGGGGTCCTGGAATAGGAAGCAATGGAGGCGTTTTTCAGTGCCTCTTTCCTCATCCATGTGGGCCTGGACAGCAGGAGGTGTGTGTGGGTTTAATGTGGTTCACTGGCTTCTAATTCCAGGGTACAAAGCCAAAGATCACACATGTAACACAACATTCCATTTTTAGATTAGCACTGTTTCATCATGAATATTACTCATAGTCTTTAAGAACCCACTTTGCTATTCTAGTCACCGAACAATCAATATTAGTGGGTTTTGTGGCAGCTCTGTTCCGTGCATGTAATAACATTTAAATGTATGCGTAATAAAACATTATACAGATATAGCTTCTGACATACTACAGCTTTTTTTTTTTTTTTTTTTTTCCATTTTAAGCTTAACTCCAGCTGTAGCTTCAATTGATCGTAAAGTCATGTTCTTTTTCCTAAAATAAAGACTATTACTTACCTGCTCTGTACAATGGTGTTGCAGAGAGGGGCCCCTACCTCACCTTCTGGGGTCCCCCCGCTGGCACTGTCTGCTGCTCCCCCTCCTATGTGCCCCCCATAGCAAGCAACTTGCGGAAGCTCTCTCAAGCTGAGCTGTGTGCATCTATAGACGCACACAGCGTGGCTCAGCACTATCCAAACACCCACTCCCAACTAGAGTTCACCAGATTTATGACAGAATCAAGTCTTTTTACTTGCAACGTTTTAAGGAGAAAGCCTTGTATTGCAGAGATAGAGAGATCTAATTTTATACTCCCCTTTTTTTTTTCTGTTGAAACTTAGCTTTTGTTCATCTTATCTTTTTCAGGGCAGTCCGGTCGAGATCCTTCCATTCCTTTATCTTGGCAGCGCCTACCATGCGTCTAAGTATGAATTCCTCTCCGGCCTTTGCATTACCGCCTTACTCAACGTCTCCAGGAAGAGCACTGGATACAACAAAGACCAATATGACTACAAATGGATTCCTGTGGAAGACAATCATACCACAGATATCAGTAGCCACTTCCAAGAGGCTATAGATTTTATAGGTGAGTGAAGCTGTTCTTTGCATAGCGATAAACTAATTTATTTTAAATAAAATTACATTTTCTGCATGATGGATTTTCTCATTTTTACTAGGTATGAAACAATTTCAGCCTATGTAGTAGGTTATGTAGTGCAGAACACTGTTCAAAGCTGAGCTCCAGGCAAACTGCACTATTTACATGTCAAATGATTGGTATCTTTGCATATCCAGTCCTGAGATTAAGGCCCCTTTCACATGGGCGGATAGAATTGTGCTTTTAGCTTCGGACAGATGAAGTTTGTCTACCGCAGCTAAATGCACACAATGCTTTCCTATGGCCCCATTCACACACTGCGTTTTAGCAACAGTTTTGTTACATGCGGTTTTGTGCAGATAGAAAAAATAATGTTGACTGCGTCCAGGAACGATTTAGCGCAGCTATCTGCACATAACTGCAGGTAATCGGTGTACTATTTCTCCTGCAGATAGCAGCGGCAACAAGGAAAGGAATAGGAAGCACATCAGAAATGGCAAGAATGTTCTAAACAAAGCTGCATGTAAACGCAGCTAATCGCAATGTACAACTGCAAGTGAACGCTGTGCCAGGATTCTCTGAATTTCAAAATAAAAAAACATGCTTTTAACGGTGGCAGAACAGCCGCCCATGTGAAAGGGGCCTTACACAGCACAGCACTATTTGGCCTAGTTTTTGTTCACTGCTGTGTTTGTAAAACACGTAGGTCTTGTCCGTCTCCCAGCCTATGACTAAACAGTGAAAGGAGAAGCGGCAGACTGATCTAATCTGTCACTCCGCTCTAACCCTTTCAGCGTGCTCCATGCACTGCAGCAGAACTGATTGGCTCATTGTGTCACTTTTCCCTTTCTCCGCTCTGAGCTTTGGGCTTTAAATTTTTTTTTTTTTTTTTGTTTTTTTAATTTGAATAAATGAGTCTTTGGTAATTCTAGCCTGTGACTTAAACTGAAAATTAAAAATGGACTCCTTTAAACTTAGTCTGCTTTTGCAGTTCTATGTTGTCTGTATTAAATTAGCAAATTTGGCAGTTCAACCTTCCTGATAGGGGTCCATTCACACCACATACAGTGCAGTTTTTTAATTTTTTTCTTTTCTCATGAAAAGTAGGTTAGGGCTTGCATTGGCATTGCTCACACCAGGTCAGTGCTTTCCAGTGTTTGTTTCGGAAAAAAAGTACAACATGCTGCTTTTTCCTACACAAAACTTTACTAGAATGCAGTAAAAAGCTTTAAAAATCTAACCCCAGTACAGTGAAAAAAAAAAATAACTGGGGGGGGAGCATCTGGAAACACATTAACGCGCATGCAGAAACACATCCGGAATGGATCTAGAGGATATTTTTGTAGTGTGAACAGGCAGTTTAAATGGCACAAAAATAATCTCAAAGTTGCAATGTTTAGAAAATGCAATTGGACTACCCACGTCTTCAAAATCTGTATCAAATATGCAAAGATTCAGACTGCCTTGGCAATTTGGAATCAATGCAGATTATTAAAAGTTGTAGAACAATTATATGCAAAGAACTGTGTCTTGGGTTAATTTCAGGTTACACGTGAAAATTTTGAATGTTTCTTTTACTGCATAATGGATAGCGGCATAATGCAGGGTGCTCAGGGGTTTAAACATTTTTACAACTATCATCCCTTAAAGTCCAACCATTAATTAAAGTCTTTGTGGCTGTTTAAGGCCATTAGAGAATTCTTCAAAGCTGGACATAAACAGAACAGCTTTGTAATTACAGGATCTGGTGTGCTAACATGGGCAATTTTGTCTTCAATAGGAGGTAACTTCTGTTGTGTCTCCAAGGACAAAGCTTGTACTGGCCAATAAAACTGGTTAATGGGTTGGTGACAGCTGACCCCTCTAAATGCCTAGTGGTCAACGGGTACTTTCCTTGGCTTGATTTGTATTCTTTGTTCTTGGGGTGTGTTTTAATATACACCTCCGAATAAACTTGGTAGAGGTCAGCCAATGTCCATACAGATGTGTTTTTTGAAGCCATTTTAAGATGCTGTAAATTTTAATGACCGCATGTCATAAGCCCTGGGGAGGGGGGGGGGTGTATTTGAGAAACAACCCTTTGTGATGAGCAACTTGGGCTCTGTCTTCATGGGTTTTAATGGGAGTGCTATCCTGCACTGGGCATACATGGAGTTGAGCACTTGTATAGCATTTAAGTGGAGGCAGACCATAGAGCTTTTCATCCGGGGGCCTAATGAAATTTGAACTTACTGTTTGAGGAGTTTAAGACCTGACAGTCATACTGTGTTTTGTTACATCACTGAAACTATACTCAGTAGGAGAGATTGTGCTTTTTTTTTAAATTTTCAAATACCTTCAGTTCTACATCACCATGCATGCATAGGACTAGAGGCACATGTTTTGTTCTGCACAGGTGTTGTGTTCATACAGTTGTATTTATCTGTGTAATTTTGATCTGTCTGCAGATACTGTGAGACACTCTGGAGGCAAAGTCCTAGTCCATTGCGAGGCTGGCATCTCTAGGTCGCCTACCATATGTATGGCCTACCTCATGAAGACCAAACTGTTCCGCCTGGAGGAGGCCTTTGAGTACATCAAGCAACGCCGCAGCCTTGTATCACCCAACTTCAGCTTTATGGGCCAGCTCCTTCACTACGAGTCCGAAATCTTCTCTTCCAAACCCAGTGGCCCCCTCATGTCTTGCAAAAGGGACTCTGTTTCCTTCTTCGCCGAGGACATGAACATTGGCCAGCACTTTGAGGGATCTTGTTTCACTTTCCCCACTTCCGTCTTAACCCCTGTTCCTCTCAGGTCTCCTGTACACCAACTGAAACTCAGTCCAATCACTGCGACTTCTTCCTGCTGACACATGTGCCGTAGAGACGGTGGACTAAACTGTGAATACAGACTTTAAATCAAAGTGCAATACAATAGACGGTGTCACTAGTCTACGGCACGCGATGTGCCAACTTACAAGTTGCATCCTATGCTTTAAAGACTTTATGTTTTGCTGTCCCAAAACTTGGATTAAGTTTACAAACTTGGATACGTCCTGTTGCAGTTAAATTTTCTCTCAGTAAAAGTTATGTGTCTTATGAATGTCCTCTCATAAAAGTGAGGGTATGGAATTTTACCCTCTTAATAATAGAGGATTGTTCTAGCACAAACCCATGCAGTGTACTCTCATGTGATAGGTCTGCGTAGCAATAAGTTGTGTAGAATCTGGGATGTTTACATTCAATGTAGGGCAAGTGGTAGGTGAAGACCACCTTATACACTGCAACTAGTAGTGTAACTATATTGAGGTGTTACAGGTGTTCAGTGCTGGGTTCTTGCCAGCTTTGTGAAGTAGGTGGAGGACAATGCCATTCTTTGGCTTGCCTCTTCCTTGGGGCACTTACCCCAGAGTACCTGGAGTTAGAAATGTCTGTCAAGGCCCAACACAATCTCCCCTGAGATGACTTTATGAGAAGGAACTACTTAAACATTCGAAAATGTGTTGACATTCCCATGCTTGCACAGAAAGATATTTGATATTTATAGAACTGAGCTGTAAAATTTGTTCTGAGATCAGACCTCTTGGACTAAAAGCAGGCTGAAGATGGCTGGTAGTATTCCATAGGAATACTAAGTCTTGACAGGTACTGGAAAAATTACTCCCCACACTGCACATTCAGTATTGAAAAGTTCTGAAACTGTTGCATATTTATCTGTGAATTAATTTTGGCATTCTTGACAAAACTTTACATTTTGACTTAAAGCGGGAAGATTTAGATCCTCTAACAGTCTTTACTGCTGTCTTTCTCAATGATTAGAAGATTTCTGTCTACTTCCTGTTGTGGTGTCTGATGCTACTTAGATTAGGAAGTAAGGTAAAATCACCCCTAGGGGGGTTAAGACACCAATAAATATGAGAGGGTCTAACACTTCACTATACAAAACCACATAAAATATTTTTGCTTCTCTTAAAACCTTTCATACAAACCAAACCAAATTTGGTGTCCTTTTCTGATGAATCTTGCCAATTTTATACTGGGCCTTGTTTGTAAAGGGGAGCAAAAATGTTTGTATTGTTTGCAGCCACAAATGAGAAGGAAGCACCCAGTCTTCCATTCTGGAATGGTAAATATAATTGGGTTGCAATTTGTAGCAAATGGCCATTTGTTAAAAAAATTCACCTAGCTATCTTCACATTGAGTGTTTGGCTTTCAAGCAAGATTTTTTTTTTTTTTTTTTTAAAATGCATGATAACACTCATTAAGATTAAGATTTTTTTTTTTTCTGGGAAAGATCCTGTAAGCTGTAGTATAATGCTGGGTTGGCTTGGCATTTGCATGTCCAAATGTATAGGGAACAATGCACTAGTTATGTTAAAATAACAAGCAATATTTAAAGGTCCTGATGGTGTTGGGGCAGCCTTGGTGACCATACATGGAAAGGCTTGATTAAAAAAATTCTGTGGATATTCCAGAACCTTAAGAATTAATTGGCCTTTTTTTGAGTGTTTAACAGTGTGGGCAGGGTTTATACAGCCACGAAACTGAAATTCAAATGGGATGGGTAGCAGCTTAAATATAACATTTTTTTTTTTTTTTTTGTTCCTAGCTTTCAGTTAATGGTTTCACTTATTATTATTTTTTTTTTTTTTCTTTTAGCCACGGTTGAAAAATTATTTGTCCAGGCTATCTGTACACAACAGATGTTGGAAATTCTAAATATAAAGCTTTCTATTTTTTGGGCTTTGTAATGTCCACAGAACCCCTGAATCATAAAAATAAGATATGCATTTGTAGGATGCACATGCTTCCAGTTCTGGATTCAAATGTGAAGTGCAATTTCAAGGCACAAAAAATAGGCATGGTGATATCAAAAAACTTACTAGACAATCCTGCCCTGTGTATGGTCACCTTAAGGCTGTTGATTCCATGGCTGTGTTGGTTAACACTGGAATGTTTACCATTAACCTTTTGGCTGCTGGAAGAATATAACTGATTTCAGCAATAAAGAGGTCAATATTACTACTGTATACAGATGAGTTGTTGCTCCATATCAGAATATTACAAGGTACCATGCAATAACTTGTTTTGTCTTTGTGTACTTTTTATGTTGAAGGTTTCATTCCTTGTGCCAATAAATGTGCTTTTTTTATTTAAATTTAAAAGGTTTGTGGCTTTTTCTTGAGAAAGTGGGTGGCTATAAGGCTGAAGAGCATAAATATGGTTTATAAGGCTCCATGCACACTGGATGTTAAAATAACGTTATAAAAAAGGCCAGTAGCTTTGCATTGAGTCTTTCAACATTTAACGTTTTTGCACTAGCGTTTATTAGCGCTTTTCCGCGTTAGCATTTTTTTAGGGTGTTTTTTTTTTTTTTTTTTTTTTTTTTTTTAATGGATCAAAAATGTTAAACGCTGGCAAGCTATGTTTTTGAGCGTTAATTGACATGTATCAGCGTTTGAGTGCTTGCCGTTTTTATTGTGGTCAGAACTACTCCTGAACGCGATTTTATGGTGTTCAGAAAACAGCCCATAAACATCCAAAAAGGTCCATGTGTGCATGGACACATAGGATTATACACAGTGTGTGTGGGATGTGCCTTGGCACACCCTAATCACCCTATGTGCATTTAAAATTATCATTTTGTGTGCTGATCTCCCTCTTACAGCTGTGCCATAAGTTCTTATGTATTTTTCTTACACTGTGCCGGCAGGGAGTTCACAAGTGTGTTTGAGCTTTAGGATGCACTCTAATGCAATAGGCTGCCCACACCTGACACCATACATTCTGACTTCTGTTCCCAGAACAAAACAGTCAGGCTGAGCACTTTTTATATTTTATGAATGAATACAAGGTTTCGTTTGGCTGAAGGAATGGCTGAACAGCACTCAAGCCAACTCTCTGTTTTGTTCTTGGAATGGCAAATGGGAAAGAACAGTTGGTGCTACATATAGTTTATACAGCTGGGAAGCAGGCCAGGCACATCGGTAAAATACAACCCCCGATTTCCAAAAAAGTTGGGCTGCTGTGTAAAATATAACTAAAAGTCAAATGCAATGATTTGCAAGTCTCAAACCCATATTTTATTCAGGATAAAAACAAGGAAACCTATCAAATGTTTAAATTGAAACAATTTTTTTTTTTAACAGATTTTATTAAACAAATCAGCATTACAAAACAAAAGAAATTTAGTATAACCATTGTGGTGATAACAATGATATTAAAATCTATCTTCAGACGATAGCCACTATTTATCAAATGTTCCAGATATGTACATCTCAGGAATTTCATTTAACAGTATTCCTACGGCACAACATTCCTATAAACCCTTAAACAATTTGAAGTAGGTAGCCAATATTTAATCAAACCTAATGGGGGTGGCGAGGGGGGGGGGGGGAAGGGGGGGGGGGGGAGACGAAGGGGGGATGGACATAAGAAGAATAGACCTGGAATGTAGGATGTCCTCTACTATATTTCACATCTTAGTTATGGGGTAGGGGGTTCTGGATTTCCAGAGGCGTCCACCCAGGAGGAACAAATTTTATCGAACTTCCCCGGGCATTGCCTACTTTCATACGTCAGTCTATATAGGGGGAGTACTCTATCCACCGACCCTCTCCACGAGGCAAGGGTAGGAGGCTCTTCCAATTTCCATCTCAACAGAATTTCTCGCCTAGCGTAGTACAATGTAAAGGTTTGTTTTCTTGTAAAAAAAAAAAAAAAAAAAAAAAAAAAATGTAAAGGTTAGACACAGTTTACTATACCTATCACCCTCAACATCCTCCAGATGACTAAGCAACATTATTTGGGGATCCACCGGTAGATTTGAGCCTGTACCTTCACTCAGTGTGGAGGCAACTGCCGACCAAAAGGGTCGGATTTTGGGACAAGACCAGACCATGTGCCAGAACGTGCCCACCTCCTGCCTGCATCTCTGACAGTTGGGATCTCTGTCATGGTAAATGCGTGCCAGTCTGTGCGGGGTGAAATATGCTCTGTGTAGGAACTTAAATTGTATGAACCTGTCTTTTGCAGCGATCATATAGGGAAAATTGAAACAATTTTTAAGAGAAATCAATAAGGTGATTTTGAAACTAATGGCAGCAGCATGTCTCAAATTGTCAGGGCAATAAAAAGCAGGCAAGTAACTAACAAGTTGGAGCTGGAAGAACATTTTGCAACATGTCATTAACATGATTAGGCATAAAAAGAGCATCTTGGAGAGTCTGTGTCTCAGAAGTAAAGATGGACAGAGGTTCACCAATCTGAAAAGCGACATTTAAAAATTGTGAAACCATTTTAGGAATAATGTTCAAAGTAAAGTTGCAAATACGTTAAATAAATAATCACCATCTACAATACATAATATCAAGATTCAGAGAATCTGGAGAAATGTGTGCAAGGGACAAGGTCAAAATGCAGTATTGGATGCCTGTGATCTTCGAGCCCTCAGACAACACTGCATAAACCATTTGCCGCCTGCCCACCGTCAAATGATGGCGGGACGGTGCAGCTCTCGTTCTGGGTGGAGGTCATGACGGCACACCCGACCGGCCACTCCTGTGTGCCCGCGTTGCCAACACACGACACAACCCCGATCTCAGCTTACGCGGCTCTTTAATCATGTGATCGGCTGTGTCCAATATGGGCACAATATTAGTGCCCATAAGTGCCGCCTATGAGTGCCCATTAGTGCCGCCTCATCGGCACACATTAGTGAAGGAGAAAAATTACTTATTTACAAAATTTACTGAAACTTTTTTTTTTTTGTTCTCAACATAGTCTTTTCAAAAAAAAAAAAAAAAAAATCCCAGCAGTGATTAAATACCACCAAAAGAACGCTGTGTGAAGAAAATGATAAAAATGTCACAGTGTTGTATGACCGCGCAATTGTCATTCAAAGTGTGACAGCGCTGAAAAATGGCTTGGGCAGGAAGGGGGTAAAAGTACCCGGTAGATAAGTGGTTAAAAACTGGCATGATTCTGTGATGGACATCGCTGCATGGGCTCAGGAATAATTCCAAATATCACTGGGGTTGATTTACTAAAACTGGAGAGTGCAAAATCTGGTGCAGCCTTGCCTGGTAGCTATCAGCTTCAAACTTCAGCTTGTTCAATTGGGCTTTGACAAAAATCCTGGAAGCTGATTGGTTGCTATGCAGAGCTCCACCAGATTTAGCATTCCCCAATATTAATCAACCTCACTGTCTGTGAACACCATTCGCTGTGCCATTTTAACCACTTCAGCCCCGGAGGATTTTACCCCCTTCCTGACCAGAGCACTTTTTACAATTCGGCACTGCGTCGCTTTAACTGCTAATTGCGCAGTCATGCAATGCTGTACCCAAACGAAATTTGCGTCCTTTTTTTCCCACAAATAGAGCTTTCTTTTGATGGTATTTGGTCACCTCTGCCGTTTTTATTTTTTGCGCTATAAATGGAAAAAGACCAAAAATTTTGAAAAAAAAATGATTTTTTCTACTTTTTGTTATAAAAAAAATCCAATAAACTAAATTTTAGTCATACATTTAGGCCAAAATGTATTCGGCCACATGTCTTTGGTAAAAAAAAATGTCTATAAGCGTATATTTATTGGTTTGCGCAAAAGTTATAGCGTCTACAAACTAGGGTACATTTTCTGGAATTTACACCGCTTTTAATTTATGACTGCCTATGTCATTTCCTGAGGTGCTAAAATGGCAGGGCAGTACAAACCCCCCCCCAAATGACCCCATTTTGGAAAGTAGACACCCCAAGGAAATTGCTGAGAGGCATGTTGAACCCATTGAATATTTATTTTTTTTGTCCCAAGTGATTGAATAATGACAAAAAAAAATTTTTTTTACAAAAAGTTGTCACTAAATGATATATTGCTCACACAGGCCATGGGCATATGTGGAATTGCACCCCAAAATACATTCAGCTGCTTCTCCCGAGTACGGGGATACCACATGTGTGGGACTTTTTGGGAGCCTAATCGCGTACGGGGCCCCGAAAACCAAGCACCGCCTTCAGGATTTCTAAGGGCATAAATTTTTGATTTCACTCCTCACTACCTATCACAGTTTTGAAGGCCATAAAAATGCCAAGATGGCACAAAACCCCCCCAAATGACCCCATTTTGGAAAGTAGACACCCCGAGCTATTTGCTGAGAGGCATGGTGAGTATTTTGCAGCTCTCATTTGTTTTTGAAAATGAAGAAAGACCAGAAAAAATTTTTTTTTTCTTTTTTCAATTTTCAAAACTTTGTGACAAAAAGTCTGCAAAATATTCACTATACCTCTCAGAAAATAGCTTGGGGTGTCTACTTTCCAAAATGGGGTCATTTGGGGGGGGTTTGTGCCACCTGGGCATTTCATGGCCTGCGAAACTGTGATAGGCAGTGAAGAGTGAAATCAAAAATTTACGCCCTTAGAAAGCCTGAAGGCGGTGCTTGGTTTTCTGGGTCCCGTACGCGGCTAGGCTCTCAAAGTCCCACACATGTGGTATCCCCGTACTCAGGAGAAGCAGCAGAATGTATTTTGGGGTGTAATTTCACATATTCCCATGGCATGTTTGAGCAATATATCATTTAGTGACAACTTTGTGCAAAAAAAAAAAAAAAAAATTTGTCTTTCCCGCAACTTGTGTCACAATATAAAATATTCCATGGACTCGACATGACTCTCAGCAAATAGCTTGGGGTGTCTACTTTCCAAAATGGGGTCATTTGGGGGGGGGGGGTTTGAACTATCCTGGCATTTTATGCACAACATTTAGAAGCTTATGTCACACATCACCCACTCTTCTAACCACTTGAAGACAAAGCCCTTTCTGACACTTATTGTTTACATGAAAAAGTTATTTTTTTTTGCAAGAAAATTACTTTGAACCACCAAACATTATATATTTTTTTAAAGCAAATGCCCTACAGATTAAAATGGTGGGTGTTTCATTTTTTTTTTCACACGGTATTTGCGCAGCGATTTTTCAAACGCATTTTTTGTGGAAAAAACACACTTTTTTAAATTTTAATGCACTAAAACACACTATATTGCCAAAATGTTTGATGGAATAAAAAAGATGATCTTAAGCCGAGTACATGGATACCAAACATGACATGCTTTAAAATTGCACACAAACGTGCAGTGGCAACAAAATTAATACATTTTTAAAAGCCTTTAAAGGTTACCACTTTAGATTTACAGAGGAGGTCTACTGCTAAAAATACTGCCCTCGATCTGACCTTCGCGGTGATACCTCACATGCATGGTGCAATTGCTGTTTACATTTGACGCCAGACCGACGCTTGCGTTCGCCTTAGCGCGAGAGCAGGGGGGACAGGGGTGCTTTTTTTTTTTTTTTTTCTTTATTATTTTTTCACTTTTTTATATCTTATTTTTAAATTGTTCCTTTCATTTTTTTTTTTAAATCATTTTTATTGTTATCTCAGGGAATGTAAATATCCCCTATGATAGCAATAGGTAGTGACAGGTACTCTTTTTTTGAAAAAATTGGGGTCTATTAGACCCTAGATCTCTCCTCTGCCCTCAAAGCATCTGACCACACCAAGATCGGTGTGATAAAATGCTTCCCCAATTTCCCAATGGCGCTGTTTACATCCGGCGAAATCTAAGTCATAAAATGCTCGTAGCTTCCGGTTTCTTAGGCCATAGAGATGTTTGGAGCCACTCTGGTCTCTGATCAGCTCTATGGTCAGCTGGCTGAATCACCGGCTGCTTTCTCAGGTTCCCTGTTGAGACAGGAGAGCCAGAGAAAAACACGGTGGGGGGGGGCATTCCCTCCCACTGCTTGTAAAAGCAGTCTAGAGGCTAATTAGCCGCTAGGATTGCTTTTACATGAAAGCCGACCGCTGGCTGAAAAGAATGATACCAAGATGATACCTAAACCTGCAGGCATCATTCTGGTATAACCACTCAAAGTCGTGAATGGCGTACCTGAAGACAAAAAATGGTTAACAATAAAGCACAGTAAACAGTAAAGTATAAAAAATTGCATACCTGAAAAGCAAACATGATAAAACATAATAACAATAAAACATTGCAGAATAGAACACAGTAAAAAAGAGCAGAACAATAGAGAGAGAATAGAGAGAGAGAACAATAAAACGACAACTATTTTTTTTTTTTTTTTGTTTGTGTTTTTTTTGCAAACTTGTAACTTTTATAACGGTAACCGGTTCCAGGTTCGGGTCTCTCAAAATGCGATGGCATCTTGGGAGACCCTGTGAAAGTGTGTCCTAGTCTGTGCAATGCTGTACCCTACGCTAATACTCAACTAGTGAATGGTAGCGTTCAAAACATTCACCAATGCAAAGACCAGGATTGTCAGGACAGGAGGGACAATAATAGCGGGTGTCACGCCTATATCCGCGCTTGCTGCAGACACGACATCTTTTTTGGGGGGGTTCGTTGGGTAGGGGTACTCGGGAGGACATAAAAATGCCTCTCATGCAGCCGACTGCATTTGGTTGGGGATGTGAATGGGGGAAGTGCGGGCGATGCAGAAGCGGTGGGTTCCCAATTAGGATTGGCGAATGCAGCAGGAAGGGCACTATGGGCACGACGGGCCTGTGTTTGTCTTCTTGGTGGCAGCGGGACACTACTTGTGCTTGCCACCTCACCAGCTTGAACTGCACTTATGGGACTCGCCACGTCACCAAGTGTTACTGCAGTGCTGGTTTGACTACGACCGGGGTGTACTAGGCCGCTGGCGCTTGCCAGTTCACCAAAACGCTACCAAAAAAACTGTTAGCGATCGCAGGGATCAGGCCTGACTCTGCGAACGCTGCAGTTATGCGTTTAGTGTTTTGTAAGTGACAGTGATCGATCGATACTGCACTTGGGTGGGCTGGGCCGGGCGGAGGGGCAAAACGCAGGTGCTAGCAGGTATCTGGGCTGATCCCGCTAACACCGCGTTTTTGGGAACCCTAAACTGCTGGGGACGCTAGTATAGATCTGATCAGATATTGATGCGTTCAGATACTATACCACTAAGGGAGGTGTACGGTGCGTGCGTGCGTGCGTGGGTGTTAGCGGTACTGGCGCTAATCTGACGCTGCCTGGGGCGACGCATATCACCGCCGGGCGATCAGGGGGCTAAACCTTTATTCGGTAATAAACGGCGGGTGCCCTGACACTATAAAAAATAAACGAACTAACCAGCGTCACCCGTAACACTTATACGGTGATCAGTGGTGAAAGGGTTAACTAGGGGGCAATCAAGGGGTTAAAACATTTATTAGGTAGTATATGGGGGTCCCTGACGCTATAAAACGCTGACGGCAAACCTAAATATTTACCTCACTAACTAGCGTCACCAGCGACACTAATACAGCGATCAGAAAAATGATCGCTTAGCGACACTGGTGACAGGGGGTGATCAAGGGGTTAAAACTTTATTAGGGGGGGTTAGGGGGGTACCCTAGACCTACAGGGGGCTAACACTCACTGCCCTACCACTTCTAACTGTCACAAACTGACACCATGCAGTAATCAGGGAAAAAAAAAAAAACCTGCTTGGTGTCAGTTTGTGACAGGGGGGGGGGGGGTGATTGGGGGGGGATCGGGGGATCGGGGTGTTTAGTGTGCCTAGCATGTTCTACTGTGTTGTGTAGTGTTGTGCACTCACTCACATGTCTTCTCTCCTCGGCGCTGGAACGGAAACGCCCGAGCCGAGGAGAGATGACATCATATCTATACAGAGGCAGGGGATATTTCTCATTGGCTGGGAGCGATTGCGAGGGGGGCGCCACGATCGGATGGCCTCCCCCTCATCTTTGATCGCTGCCAGACAAATGCCGACCGCCGCTGGCACCGGGGGGGGTCCGATCGGACCCCCCGCCCGCGGGAAGGCAATCACGTACCAGGTACGTGATTTTGCCTGCCCGTGCCATTCTGCTCACGTATATAGGCGTGAGGCGATCGGCAAGTGGTTAAAAATGCAAGGTAAAGCTCTATCATGCAAAGAAGCCATATCTGAACATAATCAAGAAAAGCAGTCATTTTTCTCTGGGCCAAGCTCATTTAAAATAGTCTGTTGCAAAGTGGAAAACTGTCCTGTGGTCAGACAAATCAAAATTGGCAACCATGGGCACCACATTCTCCAGACAAGAGATAAGGGACCTTCCAGCTTGTTATCAGTGCTTTGATGGTATGGGGG
The DNA here is from genome assembly GCA_037952835.1 of Lithobates septentrionalis. NCBI lineage: Eukaryota > Metazoa > Chordata > Amphibia > Anura > Ranidae > Lithobates > Lithobates septentrionalis. The sequence continues at coordinate 2,798,914 of JBBDGP010000626.1, read as the reverse complement.
TGCATTAGGAATGGGCAGCTTGCACATCTGGAAAGGCACCATCAATGTTGGAAGATATACCTAGGCCCACATTGCTGTGGGTTAGAAATTGCACAAGTTCCACTGAACTCGCACAATTTCATACCCGACTGTCAGTCCGACTTCGGGAGCGATTTCAGAGACATCTATACGGGTTCCTGCACAGATGTCTATGTAAGTCGCCAAAAGTAATACAGGAACTACTTTTGGAAATCAGGGTAGCACTGCAAAATCGGCGTCAAATCGCTCTGAGAATGTGGGCTTAGAGCAGTATATCTTCCCATCCATCTTTTTTTCAGGGAAGGGCTTGCATATTTCAGCAGGACAATGCTAAAACCGCATACTGCATCTATGACAACAGCATGGCTTTGTAGTAGAAGAGTCCGGGTGCTTAATTGGCCTGCCTGCAGTCCAGACTTTTCACCAATTGAATGTATTTGGTGCATCTTAAAACAAAAAATACATCAAAGGTCCAGGGCTGTTCAGCAGGGACTGGCCAAATTTGGATCCATGTATGGGCACCCTGGTTGTACAGAAATTGATTTACTGATCTATTCTGTGCAACCAGCCTGTCAGTTTTTTCCCTGATAAATCTGCGCCACCGGCCAGGGTGGGGAAGTTTCCCTGCAATCAGCACACAATAGCACATCGGGAGCGAATGTGTGGATGGGGAGGAATCGGACCCCCCCCCCTTATAACCCATTGGTTGAACGAAAATAAAAATGAGGAATGTATGGATGGCCTAAGATCATTTAGCAAGGTTGCTAGTTGCATTCTAATATGTTGCCACTAAAAAAAAGCACTTCTATACACCAAAAGTAGTGATATTTTTCATGTTTAGTTCAGCATGCTAAGTGATGTGTTTTTGTAATATTTACAGGTATTTATTACCTCTGAGATCCGTGTAGCCAAGTCCCGGGACTCTTTTGGCTTATAGTTACCTCCAGAGTTAGGGAGAGCTGACATCTTTCAGTGTAGAGTGGGTTACGATGCATGGTGGGTGTAATGCAAGATGAACAGGTGGGTGACACTTTTTGGATGAAAAGAGATTTATTGTCTCAAACAGAACTGTGAGAGGAGAGGGTTAGGGCCAGGACACCCTAAGGTAGATGCGAAGATAATTGGCAGACTCCGAGACTTCTATAGGTAGACAGCTATACAGGTGAAGGCCTCCAGCTGGACACCACTTCTGTATAGGTAGGACCACTGTCTCCTATGGCAAAAATCTTGTAGCTGTTACTAACAGTAAAGGTATTCAATTATCTGCAACATGAACAGTTCTCTTTACCCCACACTCACTGTGGGTCTTCACTCAACAAGCTCCCAGTCTCTCTAGACTTCAGATCCACTGGATCCCCTGAGCTCTTTAACTGTATCTTCCTCAAGCATCACCCGCTTCCCTGCTGGGTCCCTGGCTTGGCACTCATGGATGGCGAGAAGTCTGCTCTGGTACTGGCCTCAGCTTACTCACAATGGTCTCCGGTAGCAAGATGGATGGTCCCTTAGTGGCGACAGCGTTCCTTCTACCTCTGACCACGACTGGTTCACCGGCCGGCGGAACCGTTACTTCTGGTTGGACTACAAGCCTGCAATCCCAACCCTACGCTGTTTTCCTGCTTCTGGATAGGCCCTCAGACAGCCTAGCAACCAGATGTCCCCAGGATAGGCCTCCGGTTTCTGGCCTAGCAGCCCGGGGCAATACGACACACGTCCACCCAGACAGCTGTCCAGGTGGCACAGAACCCCGATCACCTGACTCCACCCAAAAAATAGGTTCTCCCAGCAGGTCAAGGGACCCAAGAAAATCCCTGCCCATTGGCTGAGATACCCCATTCATTCCTAATCTGTCCTTGCAATGCCCTTGTCTTATCTAATGTCACCAGATACCAGCGACAGAAGAGAGAAGTGCAGCAATTTCAGAATTTGGGTGAAATCAATTGACCCCCTAACAATTGGCCAAAGCAACTATCGCTTGGCAAATAAATTTAATAGCAACCCTGCCTAAACATCAGCGTGCTACATCCGTATTCCCCCTGACAATTCATGTGCTTTTTCTCAGGAAATACAGTGCATCCAGAAAGAATTCACAGCGTTTCACTTTTCCACATTTTGTTATGTTACAGCCTTAATCCAAAATGGATTAAATTATTTTCCTCGAAATTCTAGAAACAATACCCCATAATGACAACGTGAAAGAAGTTTGTTTGAAATCTTTGCAAATTTATAAAAAAAAAAAAAAAATCACATGTACATAAGTATTCACAGCCTTTGCCATAACACTCAAAATTGAGTTCAGGTGCATACTCTTTCCACTGATCATCCTTGAGATGTTTCTATAACTTGCATGTCAGAGCACAGAACAAGAAAAGCAGTCCAAAGAATTGTCTGTAGACCTCCGAGACCGAGGATTGTATCGAGGCACAGACCTGGGGAAGGGTACAGAAAAATTTCTGCAGCATTGAAGGTCCCAATGAGCACAGTGCCCTCCATCATCCATAAATGGAAGAAGTTTGGAACCACCAGGACTAGAACGGGCCTCCTGGCCAAACTGAGCGATCAGGTAGAAGGGCCTTAGTCAAGGAGGTGTCCAAGAACCTGGTGGTAACTCTGACAGAACTCCAGCGTTTCTCTGTGGAGAGAGGAGAACCTTCCAGAAGAACAAAGCAAGCCTGTATGGTAGAGTGACCAGACAGAAGCCACAACTCAGTAAAAGGCACACAACAGCCTGTCTGGAGTTTGCCAAAAGGCACCTGAAAGACTTTCAGATCATGAAGAACAAAATTCTCTGGTCTGATGAAACAAAGATTGAACTCTTTGGCCTGAATGGCAATTGTGTCTGGAGGAAATGAGGCACCGCTCATCACCTGGCCAATACCATCCCTATAGTGAAGCATTGTGGTGGCAGCAGTTTTTCAGCGGCAGGAACTGGGAGACTAGTCAGGATCGAGGGAAAGATGAATGCAGCAATGTACAGAGACATCCTTGATGAAAACCTGCTCCAGAGTGCACTGGACCCCAGACTGGGGCGAAGGCTCATCTTCCAACAGGATAACGACCCTAAACACACAGCCAAGATAACAAAGGAGTGGCTATGGGACAACTCTGTGAATGTCCTTTGGTGTCCCAGCCAGAGCCCAGACTTAAACCGGATTGAACATCTCTGAAGAGATCTCAAATGGCTGTGCACCGACGCTCCCCATCCAACCTGATGGAGCTTGAGTGAAATTTCCCAAAAATAGGTGTGCCAAGCTTGTAGCATCATACTCAGACTTGAGGCTGTAATTGGTGCCAAAAGGTACTTCAACACAATATTGAGCAAACGCTGCGAATACTTATGAGCATGGGATTTTTTTCGTTTTTTTATTTATAATGAATTTGCAAAGATTTCAAGCAAACTTTTCACGTCATTATGGGTATTGTTTGTAAAATTTGCGGTAAATAATTAATTTAATCCATTTTGGAATAAAGCTGTGACATAACAAAATGTGGAAAAAGTGAAGTGCTGTCAATACTTTCCGGATGCACTGAATGGAGTTATCTTTGTTCAGGCATCATCCAGTGCCATCATTTACTTCCCGGACTGAGATGCCAGGTCGGAGATCTCAGATTTTTCTCTGCTGCAGCCTCTCACTTTTTGACTTGCTACAAACTTACAATTTACAGTCTGAACCCTCAGGGAAAGGAGACTGATGAAAATGCTTCCTTCTGCCTGCAGTAGACTGATTACATCATCTCAGCCTAGATAAAGTCACCAACTGGAGCTCAGGGAGGGTTTTTAATGATAAAAGGTGGAGCTTTTCTGAATAATGATAGTGTTGTATATTGTGATATGTCAGAAATATATACATACAGGCTTTTAGATCGGTTTAGCAGTTAGGGTAAAGGTTTATCTTTGCTATTGTTTCTCCCTGTTATCTGCACTGGGACTGACGGAAGGGTTTGATGTACACTAATAAAAGCTGCAGATAGGAATATATATATATTTTTTCAAAAATAGTATTTATTGAAAGCCTCAACGGGCGAAAACAGGTCCTTACATCCATTACGTGAAGTCAGGTACAACATCAGACAATGAATTGACAGAAATGCATCAAAATATTATAGTATAGTTATTCTAAACAAAACCTCTATGGATAATGGTGAGAAGGATTAATCCAACCATTTTCATTGTCAGCTATCTGTCAGAATGAAGAAAAATAGACAATGGGGTAATGTCTGAGTTTGCCCCAAAGAGCAAGTAGAAGAGGAGGTGAGAGGAGGAGAAAAGGAGAAAAAGGAAGAGAAGGGGGTTAGGGTGGCGTTGGCTCAGGGCAACCAAGATGTAGGCCACAGAACTCAGTCATGACATGATGTTCCAAAAAGGGCTGTACCCTCTGCAGAAAGGACAAACTGATTCCAAAGCCCCCAAGTTTTAGAATATTTTTCTTGTTGGTGTTGCACAGTGAGTACTAAATCCTCAATTCTATTAATGTCTTCCATCTTATGAAGCGAATCAGCAATAGTTGGCAGTAGTTGTTTCTTCCAATGGAGTGGGATACAGGACTTTGCAGCATTCAAAAGGTGTCGTACGATGGATTTTTTATAGAGCTTGGCTGAGATGTTAGAGACGTGCAACAGGAAAAGGGCCAGATCATCAGGAATCTTGTATTCCGTGCATTTTTGGGTAATGTCTCTGACTGTTGCCCAAAAGTGGGTTAATTTAGGGCATGACCAAAATACGTGGAGCAACGTTCCTCTGTCCCTCTGGCATCTCCAGCAGCAGTCCGTAGTGGCAGGGTAATATTTATGTAAGAGGTGAGGGGTGAGATACCACCTCGTTAAGAATTTATAGTTGGTCTCCTGAATTTTTGTACAGAACAAAGATTGAGAATCTGAGGATTTGTTGTAGCTGGGCCAGTAAAAATTTACGTTGCAGTTCTGTTTCCCATTTGTCTAAGAACGGTAAGTGTGGTTGTGTGGTCGGACAGTTTAATAGGGAGTACGTTTTGGATAGAACTTGTGTGAGGGTGCCTTCTTCAGAGCAATATTCCTCAAAGGTCGTCAGTGAACAGCCAAAACCCTGTGGGTTAGGTAAGGTATTGAGGAAGTGTCGCAACTGAAGTGCTGTCCAAAGGGACAATTGAAAGGGGCCCGCATCATTCTCTAACACTTCTATTGAAGGCCACTGTCCTCCCCGTTAAAAAATGGGATGCCTGAACTCTACCCAATTGTTGCATGGTGTGGAGCGTATTGGGGGTCAAGACCAGGAGAGAACCATGGGTTTCCCATAATAGGAAGCAACGAAGAATCTAGGGAGGCGAGAGAGTTCTGTCTGCTAACCCGTGAGCTTATACTGAGTGTCGTACCCAATAAAGGGTGTGATTTCAATGACGGTGGTAAGTGGTCGTAATACCCCATAAAGCTCCCTTAAGCGGAATGTTAGTTTGGGTCTGCTCTATTTGTACCCATAACTTAGAGCAGCAGTGATGACACCAATCGATAACTCTACCAAGGTGAATTGCCTGATAGTATTTCAGTATATCAGGGAGGGCAAGGCCAACATATTGTTTGGGCAACGATAACAATAGGCAATGGAGGCGTGTTTTTTTTATTTGCCCATACAAACTTAATGAAAAGAGAATGGACCTTTTTAAAATAAGCAAGAGGTAGTTTAACTGGTAAGGCTTGAAATAAGTAGAGAAAATTTGGTAGGATACACATTTTTAATAGATTACATCTGCCAAACAAAAAATGTAGACCCTTATGGCAGTAATCTATCAGTATACGGGTCCTAGCCAACAGGGGTGGGAAGTTGAGTGCAAATGTGTGTGCAATATTTGCAGGAATAAAAGTACCCAGATACTTTAGAGCGGTTTCTGTCCATTTAAAGCTAAAGCTCGACTTCAATGCTGATAGTCAGGCAGGAGGTATCCCAATCCCCATTGCTTCCGATTTATTATTTTTAGTTTGGATAGAGATCCATAAAGTTAAATTTTTCTGAGAATATTTGGGAGTGATATGGTAGGGTTTGTCAGAGAAAAGAATAAATCGTCCGCATATGCTGAGATTTTGTAATGGGTATCTCCAATGGTTAAGCCCTGAATATCCGGGTTCAATCAGAATATGCAAAGAAACGGTTCAAGGGACAGAGCGAATAACGGGGGGGGGCTTGGGTCTGGTCCCATTTGTAATGGAGAAAGGGTCGGAGAAGACTCCGTTGGTTTTAACCTGTGCTGTAGGGTTGGAGTAAATGTTGGTAATCCAATTGATGATAGTGTCCCGTAGGCCGAGATGACGAAGCAGGTTGAGAACTTTAGTCGTGTTATCCCCCGCTTCCCTGGTGGGGACAAATCCCACTTGGTCTAAGTGGACCAAGTCCTGTAAGTGTAGGGCTAAACGGATCGTAAGGATCTTAGTGAACAATTTAAGTTCAATGTTCAGGAGAGAAATGGGCCTATAACTGCCACATGAGGTCGGGTCCTTTACTTCCTTATGAATGACAGAGATATGTGCCCTCAAAGTGTCTCCAGGGAGGACCGTGTCTGTTCAAAGGTCATTTAACAGGTCTCCCATGTGAGGGCCAAGGATAGGGAGCAGGGTACAATAATATTGAAGAGTGAAGCCATCTGGGCATGGGGCTTTTCCCGGTTAAGTCAAGCTAATGGCTTGTTCTAGTTCCTCCAACTGTATTGGTGCATCAAGCTCAGCTTGGGGAAAGTGTAGGGATCTGAGATGATTTAACGTATTTGTCTATCAGACTTTGGGAACCTGGTGGAGTAGGTAAGTTGTAAAGGGAAGCGTAAAAGTCTCTAAAAACTTGTGAAATCTGCGCAGGCAAGGTAGTTTTTTGAACATTTGAGGCCATAATATGGGGTATATAAGTTTGAAGTTTATGGTAATTGACCTGGCTAAGGTTTTCCAGCATTTGTCCCAGTATTCATAGCTTAGTTTGCCTACCGTCTGTAATGCCGCCTTTGCTTTATAACGTAGTAAGTCATTAACCTGATCTCGGAGAGAGTTAAGTTCGTTGTCTAGGGTCTGAGAGGGGACATGTTTATGTTGGGATTCTAGTACATGAAGTTTGGTGAGGAGCATATTTAAAGTGATTGTAAAGGATTGTTTTTTATTTTTTAATAATAACAAACATATCATACTTACCTCCACTGTGCTGCTCGTTTTGCACAGAGTGGCTACGAACATCCTCCTCTGGGGTCCCCCGGCGGCTCTTGCGGCTCCTCCCGGCATCAGATAACCCCCTAGTAGAAGCACTCTTCCGAGGGGGTTACCTTGCGGGCATGCTCCCGAGTCCAGCATTTGCATCCACAGACACGAATGCCGGACTTGGCCCCCGCCCCCCAGTGCCCGCGCCATTGGATTTGATTGACAGCATTGCAGCCATTGGCTCCTGCTGCTATCAATCTATCCAATCAAGAGCCGGGACCCCGTGGAGAGAGGGACAGCACGTCCCCGCCGAGGAGATGAAGGGGCTTAGGAAAGTAAAATGGGGGGGGGGGGCTGGGGAGCCAGGTGACTGCCAGGTGCAATAAGGAGAAAAAAAAAACGAAGGTTTACAACCCCTTTAACTGTTTCCCCCTTTCCCGCTTGATTTTGGAGCCATGTTTAATAAATATACCCCGGATAACAGCCTTATGGGCTTCCCACACTAGCCCTGTGTCACGGTCTGGTGTGCTATTTGTCTGAAAATACAATGTAAATTCTTTAGTGATCTCCGCCAGTATTTCTGGCACCTGTAGGAGGCTTACATTTAGCCTCCAAAAGCCGGGGGAAGCGACATCTGAAAGGGCATAGGTTATTGAGATAGGAGCATGGTCAGACTACGTTATTGAACCAATGGAAGTTTCTCTTACAGCATGTAGTTGATTGTGGGGGGAACAAGAAAAAAAATATTTTTTTTAGACTTTGAGGGGACGAATAGAACGTGTAATCTCTTTCCCCCAAATGCTGTAACCACCATACATCAATCAGTTGGGCTCTATGCAGGGATTGTGGGATTCGCCAGTGGGGACAGAGGAAAAGCCCGTAGAGGTGTCAACTGTAGGGGTCAGAGGGACATTAAAATCCCCGAGGATCAATTAACCTTCTTTAAAATCAAGCAGTTTGGTTAAGACGTGACAGACAAAGATATCCTGGTGATCGTTAGGCGCATAAATCGTTGCTAGAGCATAAATCATTGCTAACTTCAACCCCCCGATGAGGCCCTTGACAAATGCAAAGCGTCCTTCTGTATCCAGCATAGTCTCCCAGCAAGTCCATGAGAGTCTGCTGGACAACAGAATAGAAACTCCCCTATATTTAGCAGATTTGTTAGTAGAATGATAGGTCAAGGGCTAACATAGGCGTCGCCAGGGGGTGGCTATTGAGGCTGTAGCCCCGAATCTGGAGCCCATAGCCCCAAGTCTCTTGCCGCAGGGTCCCTGCCTAACCAGCAGGTCGTGGCTGTGGCGGGGGGGGGGCTGCATTAGAGGTGGATGAGAGGAGAGAGACGAGCGGGCAGACAAGCAGAGATGACATCTGGCTCTGCCCGCTCCACATCAACACTCTTCCACCCTCACAGCCGGGCCACTTCAATGTGGGAGCGATGTGCGGCGGGGAGCAGAGGGATGACATCATCTCTAACTGCCCGCCACACATCAGCACTCTTCTGCCCTCACAGCGCGGGCCTCTTCAATGTCGGAGGTGCGGAAGGGAGCAGAGAGATTACATCATCTTTCACTGCCCGCCCCGCATCTCCACTCTCCTGCCCTCACTAAATGGACCAGTGCTGCCAGCCTGCCACCAATGCAGAGACAATGCACATTTGGTTGCACTGGCTGGCATGGCAAGTGAGCATCCACATCAGTTGGCAAGTGACAACCAACATCTAGTGGCAGGTGACGTGGCAAATAACAATCTGCTAAATGGTGGCAGGTGACGTGGCAAGTGACAAAATGTAAATGGTGGCAGGTGACATGACAAGTGACGTTGCAAGTGACAATCTGCAAATGGTGGCAGGTGACGTGGTAAGTGACAATCTGCAAATGGTGGCAAGTGACGTGACAATCCGCAAAGGTTTGCAACTTGCAAGTGACAATCTGCCAATGGTGGCAGGTGACGTGGCAAGTGATAATCGACATCTGGTGGCAGGCGACATGGCAAGTGACAATCCACATCCAGTGGCAGGTGACGGTGGCAAGTTAAAAAGCTGCATCTGGTGACAGGCGATGGTGGCAAGGCAAGTGACATGCTGCATCTGGTGGCAGGAGATGTGGCAAGTGACACGCCCAGGGCTATGGTGAGTTGAACCACTTCATTATATATTAGAATGTAACAACAGAAACAATGCGCTTCGATCTCCCTGACACCATATCAACCATGATGATTGAAACGCCAACACCAGCCTTTGCCCACGAAAAATTGCTTAGCACCGGCATGCCCCCATCCCCCCCACGGCCTTCAAAAAGGTTGGTGACCGCTGCTATGGGCTCTAGCCCCAGATCTTTTGCAGACCTAGCAATGCCCCTGGGGAGTAATATCTAGTTTTCAGTATGGGTAGTTTGTCATCTCTGAAGTGGGTCTCTTGTATGAATGCTATATCAGCATGGGAGATTTTCAGATCATGTAGCAGCATTCTTCTCTTTTCAGGTTTGTTGAGACCCTCTGCATTTAGGGAGATTATCTTTAGTTGATCCATCACCAACCGGGGGGGGGGGGGATAAAGTCTGTCACCCACTATCCCTCAATATTAAACACTAACACCCCGATATTGGTCGGGTGAACGTGTGTTGGACTATGTGGGGGAGTGGTCAGATCAGGCTTCGGGAGAGCATCTCCAGCCCACCCAAACCACCTCAGCCAAGATGAGTTAACCTAAATCATGCATACGGCATTAACAGTGACACAATATGTATGGCGGTATTATAAAAGAACAAAACAGAATAGGGGCCACCAACGTCCGCGCCTCTCCCCCATCAGACTACCCCCTCAAAAAGGAGAGGGGAGGAATGTGGTCCCCCGGGAGGGGGGGGAGACACAGGCATTGCCAACCCTCAGCCCCATCAAATATGAAAAACAGAACTCCCGTTAAGCGATCAGTACATAAACCAGCAGCCTAGGCAATGTGAAGATTTAGAAGGGTATGTCAGTGAGCAGAGCTTCAATGGTGAAACAGGGGACGTATCAACGTAACAGCCAATATATAAATGCTTTATAGGAAGAATATGTACAGGAGAGAAATAATACAGTACTATCTCTCTGGTGACCCCTTTCACAGTCCCAGCATGGAACATACAAAAGCAAAAAACATATTTGGGGGGCACACCCTAAAATGCGTTTAAATTCAAGATGGTGCTGCTACAAGACCAACAAACAATACAAAACAGATTACAGCGCACACACATTCAAGAATGACATTTCCTGCAAGGCTAGTTAAAAACACCTGAACATATTCAAAAAAATACGGGGGTTTGGTCACACTATATGGTCATATAGTGCTAAGCCCACTTACTGCGACAAAGTACCCCGAATTAGTGGGTCCTACCCTAGTAATAGAATGGAAGATCCTGCGTCTCAACCATGGGAGCTAAACTCCTCTATGTGGGAGAACTGAAGGGGATTCCTCCTATGCACTGGTGGCCACTAAATAAGAGGTAATGAAGACGGGGAGGGGTTCTCCAGCCCCAAAAAACCTGGTCAGGGTTTATTACAATATACAAAAACATATTTGGGGGGCACACCCTAAAATGCATTTAAAATTCAAGATGGTGCAGCTATAAGACCAACAAACAGTAAGGCTTCCTGCAAGGCTAGTTAAAAACACTTGCAGGAAATACTTTGTCGCAGTAAGTGGGCTTAGCACTATATGACCATATAGTGTGACCAAACCCCCGTATTTTTTTTTAATATGTTCAGGTGTTTTTAACTAGCCTTCCAGCATGGAACATCACTATGGGAAGCAGGACAGGGATTCGGGGCACCCGAACACGAGTCAAGGCAGTTCAGCCCGCCTCCCTCGGCGGGAACTACACAAGGGGCAGGGTCATCCTCCATATCAGCCTAAAAGATGTATTCCCCTCACTCCCCAAACAACCGGAGGGTGGAGAGAGAGAAACCACCAGGGCCTATCCCATGCGCCCCCCCCCCCCCCCAGCTATATGTGCAAGAAGGGATGATTAGGAGCACTACAATCTGACTATTAACAATAACCTCTGCTGTAAAACATGGTGAAAAACAACAAAAAATAAAAACAACCAATGATGGAGTTAGAGTGCTAATAGTCATTATATCTAATAGTATAGTTGCATTGAGATAGAGTGATTGGATCAGTCAAAAACATTGAGGCACTAGAGACCTCTGCTTGGCTCGGTGAGATAGAAAAGGAGCAGCATGCTAACAGCCTCTGTATAATGACTCCAGACAGTCCTGGTAAATGAGTTCATCACTGGGAAGCAGAAAGGGGTGAAATATACCTACACATTTGGGAAGCAGAAGCTAACCCACAAAAATCATTGTTGAGAAAGCCGTCACATCGGTTTTTGAGTATAGGCACTTACTCATTACCAGTAACGTCTGGAAGCAGGGCTCCACAGTACTGCAAAGAGAATGTGGAGCTCCGTGTACTGTGATGGCAGTTAGTGTAGGCAGTAAAGGAAGGGTGCAAAGAAAGCGCCAACTGCCGCTTTAGGACTTGCGTAAGCCCTCCAGGAAGTGTATTCTCGAACTTGGCCTGGTTCGCTGTGGCCGAGGATTTCTCCAAGGTGCCGCCGAGCCCGAACAGCACATTGGTTGTGGGAGAAACAGAAGCCAATTTGGAACTGGGATGGGATCTGTTTGCATAAACAGAAAAAAAGTCGTGAGGTCCCTGGGCATGCAGAGGGTGAATGAACGTTGATCCTTCCAGAAGTGTACAGAGAGGGGGTATCCCCATCTGTATGTGGCACTAAGCCCGCGGGCCAACTCAAAGACCGGGCGGGGACGTCTATGTAGGGTAGCTTTTGAGAGATCAGGTAGGATCTTCACAACCGCTCCATCAAAATCAATATCTCCGGCTTCCCACGCTTTGCAGGCGATGGTTTCCTTGTGCGTGTAGTGATGGATTCTGCAGATTACATCCCGCGGTCAGTCAGGATCGGTGGATTTGGGGCCCAGGTCCCTGTGAATCCAGTCAAGTTCCAGCTTCGCGGGGAGGGTGTCAGAGATTCTGCGAAAGATGGCCACTGCAGTCACTGCTAAGTTCTCGGGTCCCGGCACTTCAGGTAGGCCCCGGAGGCAGAGGTTATTGCACAGGCTCCTATCCTCCATGTGAAGCTGCATGGTCACTTCAGCGCTGGCGTGGGTGTCCTGGAAGGATTCCAAGGTGAACAATCGTTGCTGTAACGACTCCAATGATGATTCCCCAAACGTGAGCTGAGAGGAGAGGGATTGCACATCCCTTTTGACCTCCAGAAAGTCTATACGGTACTGTTCTTCCAATCGACTGATAAGGGACTCGATATCCATCTTAGTCGGGAGGGCCTGGAGGAGCACCCACAGTTCTGCATCCACATGTAAGGTAGGACCATGGGAGGAGGGACACTAGCCCGAATGTAGAGCTGCTGGAGTGTCAGAAAACGAGTCCGATCCTATAGAGGTAAGGCAGGATGATCAAGAGAGTTCTTGGCCTCCTGCTTTGGGCCACATGGCTCCGCCATCTTGAGAATGGGGGGGGTTGCCTGGGAGTGTGGAAAAAACCATCCATTTCCCCTCCGGTTTTAACCGCTTTGGCTGCCTGGGTGCTTCTCTTCACCTTCTTCTTCTTAGTCAAAAGGCATGCCGCAGAAAACGTAATGAAGCAGGCCAGGGTATTCGGGAGAGGGCCGGGGGCTCAACAGATGCACATCCTCAGTCAGCCATGTCCAGGCCACGCCCTTGATAGGAATATTTTAAAGCTCCCTGTAAACGGCTGCTGACAGGGACTAATCAGAATGTGCTGATGCTCCCTGTAAAAGGCTGCAGAATGTTCCCATTGTGCAAATATGGGAAATTATGATATACAACAATTTTTGTAGGGTCTGTAATGTAAATGTGACCTTTTTGATAAAAAGCGGTCACGCCACTGCACAAACGGTGCCCCCTATCCGTGGTTCTGGTGCTCTTGGCAGGGTGAGAGTCAATTATTCCTATTAGGAAGTACAAAGCGACATTATTGAACTAAACACTATTTTCAGTTGGGGTGACTAAGAGCTTTTCAAAATGCAAATGACAACTGAGTCAATTCATCAATTAAAACTGGGTTAAAGTAAAATTATAGGCTGCAGCCGAAGGCCTGTCAGGGAGGAAATAGCTGGTAGAGTGGACGTGTGATTCAGCGTGTGACTCACAATACTGTGTGGTTTGGAGGAGATACGAAGATGGTTTCTGATGAGAAATTTTGGATGATTTACATAAAAAATAGTGGAGCCTATTGGAGCTCCATTAGAAATGCTTTTTGAAATAGATGTAAACTCAATCTCTAAAATCTCCTGGAAGCTTTAAAAGTGGTTGTAAACCCTTATATATACCCAGTGAAGTGACTGACCTTAGCCGATACACAGATGAAAGAAATCCCCCTACATAAGTTGTACCTGTTTATCTGCAGTCTTCTCTCCTCTACATCCATTCAAAATCCAGAATTTATAAAGCTTGTCTGAACTGTCAAAAAAGGGGGCAGAGAGCTGAAGTTACACTCTGCAGAGCTCAGTAAGGAGAGCTCTGAGAGCTGATTGGAGAGAAGCCCCCCTTCGCACAGCACACAGGAACAGAGCTCAGGTTGTCAATCAGCTGGAGATCCCTTCTGTCACCTTTTTTTTCCTCTTGGTGTCAAGAAAATTTGTCAGAAGTGACTCATGCATATATAAGGAGGTACGAGGCAGCAGAAAGAAATGACACATAAGCCTAGAACACATTTGGCCCATGTGTAATGCAGTCGGTCTGACAGAAGCAAGCCGAACAGGGGCATGACAGAAAAAGGTCTTCCAATCTGCTCCCGATCAGAACTCTAAGCCAATGGCTAAGAGCACTGACCGGAGTGTTCTGGCAGGGGGGTCATCCACAATAGAGCAGCAGGGGAGATTGCTGTACTAAAATTGGATAGTTAGTACAGCGACGTCTTCTGAGCTGTCATTATTTTTTGTTCGACTCTGCTGGGTTGAATGAAAACTAGTGCTCATAAATTGGCTGTAAACCGCCACTGAAATAAAAATTAAGTGGGCCCCCTGCAGGGTTAAGTCACAATGTGCTAGTATGCACCGCATACTAGTACATTATGACAGATTTACCTGAAAAGCTGATCCCTCCCATGCAGCTCTGTGACAGACCCCCCAGCGCTGCCATCTTCACCCGGTCTTCCTTCCGGGTTCGCAGACTCCAGCTGTATGAAGTTCCGGAGCCTCGGCTCCGGCACAGAGCTTTGAAGGTACAGCATGGTTATGCCGTCCCTTCAGAGGACATGCGCTGGTGACATCACCGGCAGCATCACTTGTGAATATCTCCTATACAGTGCAAGTTCAGGAGATATTCACTGTACCTACAGGTAAGCCTTATTATAGGCTTACTTGTAGGTACAAGTTCAAAAGTGGAATTTACCTTCACTTTAACTGAAACAAGTACACACTATAGAAGGATATAAATTTGTTCATATTTCATATCTGAGGTTTACAAACACTTTAAAGAGGAATGTCCCTCTTAGCTTTGACCCCACCATCTTTGTTAGTATGACGCATGCGCAAATGTGCCGAAGGGCTCTCCCTGGCCTTCGGGTCCCGACAGGGCCCTGCGGCACATCTGCACAAGATCATAAACATTGAGTCTTGGACTTCCAACAGTGTTGGTCTTCTTACATGAGTGGAAACCCCCTGTAAGTGCGCAGATGTTCTGCAGGGCTCTGCTGGGACCAGAAGCCTGCTTCAAATTGGCATAAAGAATCCAGGGATGAATGTTACTTTCGCCCAGGTGAGAACAATATTGCTGCATTGTAACCAACTGCTAGCCCTTCCTAAACCAAGCGCTTACTGAGAAAGTGAAAAAACAAAATAAACAAAACAATGCGGGGTAGGAGTTACAAGTTACAATACACCTCCCTTTCACTATTTAAATAATTGCCAATTTAAGGTAAAAGCTGCTACCATTCACCTATCAACTGACAGGTATACAATACAAAAAACACACATCCAAAAAGGCAGCACTAAAAACAGAAAGCGATAATGAAAATGATATATAACATGACAAGAAATGCAGTGCAGTCAGCAGTGGTGTTTAAAACAAACAGGTGATAAGTCCCATAATCAAGTCCTGTGAAGGATATCATTTAGTCCATTATCCACGGCGATCAACCACCAACACCTCCACTCGTGAGAAAATACGGGGGGGGATGAGCCACCCCTATTGTACATGCTCTTACCAGACTATACTAGAATATAAGCCTCAAACAGTGACCACTGGTGTCTCTTTATAGATGGATGTCCTCACTGACACTCTCCTGCACAGGGATTGGATTTCAAACCGATGCTCTCATATCAAGGCAAAAGAAATAAAATCCATAGCGTAACTTCGTTTTAAAATGCTTTAATCCAAGAAATCAAGCCCCCTGTTTAAGAAATGCATTTACATTATAAATAAATCAAGTAGGCAATATAACATCTATACACGTCCGAATGGGAGCAGTGACCAGGCGGCGTCTCCTACCTCGCTCCTTACTCAACGCTCGTGAATACCTGTTCCGATCGGCATGATGACGTCACTATTTGCAGTCGCTAGGCCCAACTCTGACGCGTTTTGTCATCAGCTACATCATCTAAGGGTGGCCTAACGACGCGACGTGCCAAAATTATATACGATTCCTCTCCCGGCTAACAACCTATGAAAGCATTGTTAGTGGATGGCCGCCTAGGTAACTCCCATTCGGCTCACACCGTCCAGAAATCAATGAGCTGACATAACCAAATCGTGCATTTGACCCCAATATAAAAACATAGATGTGCAGACGAATGCCACACTATCCAATACTTGCGCATTGATATATTTAAAAAATTGAAGAATGAAGATATTTAAACATCCATTCACATAATCAAAATAGCTCAAAATGTGTATATATTAAAAAATTCCTATGTATAATAAAAAAAGTTAAAAACATATATAAAAATATAAAAAAAAAAAAAAAAAGAAAAAAACTAAGAAAAAAAAAAACAACAAAAGGGGTGCATTATAACTTCTAAATGCCAAAACATTACTGCATCTAAAATGTACCCTTATAAAAAGAGAGAAAAAGACGGTAGCTGCCATATATAATCATAACATATTGTAATGTTATAAAAGTGACTATTACCAGTACTTAGTACCAATAGTCATAACCCATACTTAATAGTCGCTAATGAAGCAATTCACATCTAATTCAATGTTCATACCTATTGGCGTGAGTGTGTCCATGAGAAATATCCAGAGTCTCTCTTTTTGAAATTTCTCGCACTAAATTGGACCCTCTCCAATTGGGGTGTATACAATCCACGGCATCTCATGCAGGGAACACTTCCAGGGGTCACTTCACCTCTGCCGTATAGAGCCACATGTACTGCAAGCTACAAATGTCCGTTCGTCACAGACGTGCTGATGCTGTGTTTTGTTAGCTTATCGTTGCTAACTTCTTCAGAGCTCTAAAGAGGTTAGCAACGATAGGCTAATGAAACGCAGCGTCAGCATGACGTCAGCACATCTGTGACGGTCGTAGCTCGCAGTACATGCAGCTCTATACGGCAGAAGTGAAGTGACACCTAGAAGTGTTCCTTGGATGAGGAGACACCGCGGCACACTTATGCCCCGTACACACGGTCGGACATGATGTTGGCTCAAACTTGTCTTTCATACACACGGTCACACAAAGTTGTCGGAAAATCCGATCATTTTGAACGCAGTGACGTAAAACATGTACGTCGGGACTATAAACGGGGCAGTGGCCAATAGCTTTCATCTCTTTATTTATTCTGAGCATGCGTGGCACTTTGTCCGTCGGATTTGTGTACACACGATCGGAATTTCCGACAACGGATTTTGTTGTCGGAAAATTTTATATCCTGCTCTCAAACTTTGTGTGTCGGAAAATCCGATGGAAAATGTGTGATGGAGCCTACACACGGTCGGAATTTCCGACAACAAGGTCCTATCACACATTTTCCGTCGGAAAATCCGACCGTGTGTACGGGGCATTAGACTAGAACATTGATACAGAACTGCTTCAGTGTCTATCTGCAATCTGCATAGAGGAGCCGGGAGTGATAGGTGGATGATTGAGTGGAGACGGTAGAGGTGGTGAGTGGTCAGTGAATTCCTATATGTACAATCTAGGATGTCATTAGAGGCTATCATGCTGTAAATCAGAACGGCCTTAATTTCTTCTCCCCCTCACTTACCAAGTCCTCTAAATTTCCCATCATCCTCCCTTTTAAAGAACTATCCTCAAGGAACTTTCTTCTACCAGGGTGATCTTTTCTGTGCTTGACTCTGGTGATCACCAGCCTGTTCAATCAGGCATTGCCTGTAGTCAGCCTAAACGCCTTTAAGAGAATAGCTCCAGGACTGAAGGAAGTATTTGTTTGAACTAACTACCTAATATACAACAATTCTGGACAGCTCATTAACATAGAAGCCATACGCCAGTACCTGCATCCACACCAGTGGATATACACACCATTAACAGTGGTCCTATGGAATCCTCTTTGGACTATATAGTGTATAATTCAAATTGCATTTAGTTCATTGAGTTCTGAAGATTTATAAGTGTGACTGCTGGGTTGAATGGATGCGAGCGCAGCTGTGACCTTTCCCTAGGCAACGTTGTCTTTTTAATCAATTTCGTTTTGGAGGATATCTTCACTGGATTTTTTGTTGAGTTTTTTGCTGTTTATCAATGATGGTGCTTTTTCTACATTAAAGCGGAGTTCCACCCAAGAATGGAACTTCCCCTTATCCGGTTCCTCCCCCCCTCCGGTGTCACATTTGGCACATTTCGGGGGGGGAGCAGATACCTGTAATACAGGTCCCAGAAGACAGCAGGGACCAGTCAGGATGCGCAGCGCGACTTGCGCATGCGCAGTAGGGAACCAGGCTGTAAAGCCGCAAGGCTTCACTTCCTGATTCCCTTACTGAAGAGGCTGGCGCCTCCACCTGGGAGCCGAGGGATGGGTCGGCTTCGGGTGAAGACATTGCGGGCGTAATGGACAGGTAAGTGTCCTTATTTTAAAAGTCAGCAGCTGCAGTATTTGTAGCTGCTGACTTGAAAATTTTTTTTTTTTTTTGGCGGAACTCCGCTTTAAATATATTTTTATTCAACCCTGGAGTTCTGCAGATGGGACCTTCTTGGCAGGCTCTTTCTCCTTCCTTTTTTGCATAGAGATCCACTTATGAACTATAGTGTTCCATGCCACAAGGGATATGATAGTAAGCAGTTGCTTGCAGCCCCTTGAGATTTTAATGTCCAGGAAATTAATTAGGCCATTTGGGCCTTAGAGGTAAGTAGTTTACCAGGTATGTGGTAGCATAATGCACTACGGAGTTCCAAAAACGTTTAAGCCTGGGGCATGACCAAAAACCATGAAAAAGGTCCACATCTAATTGTCTGCATCGACAATTGTTTATTGAATTACGTTACTCTACAAAAACTTTATTGTAATTGGCCTTATTGTAACAAAAATTACATTCTGTACTGTTTGAGAGTCCATTGGGTATAACAACATTTATTTACTTTGTATTGGTGATTGTTTTGTTTTTTGGTTTGGGGTTTCCAATGTTCAAAGAACCAGGAAGAGATCAGGAGGGTCTGTGGATCCTTTTTTGTAAGTTTATTTATTTATTTTTTTATGTATTTATTCTTTTATACAAATAAAGAACTTGAAAGAAAAAAGTATTCATCAGAATACAATATAACGAAAGCACCAAAGGTGTCCTGTCACACCAAACATAGATACAAGCCATGTAAGTACAATCCAAAGCCGAGTATCTCAAAAGCAAGTTAGTGTAACATCACTGACATGCAGGTGGGCTTCTTACTTCACAAGATCAGGTGGTAACCATGTGCATTCTGTTTGCATTGTACGAGCGGACACTTCACAGTTTTAGACATAGGAAAGCTAGATTGTAGAGAAGAAGAAGTGATGAAGAAAGGGAAGGGAGAAAAGAGAAAGAAAAAAAGAAGTGGGGGGAAAGGACGGGAGGGGGAGCCAGTATGATGGAACACGTGGATACAACCCTACAAATGACAGGAGGACCTCAATCACCAGTGCAGCTCTCAAGGGGGGGGGGGGGATGGGACTTCCCTTCGTCCGAATATATGAACATGTCCCAGTATGCCTGTGTGCCTGTGTTATTCGTATAGCGTTCCCTCTTATTTTGGGCAGCAAGCACCAAATCTTCCAGTGTATTGACACTCCTAACCTAATTGAATCACATGACGATGGAAGAGGGATTGGGGTCTTTCCAACACAGGGTGACACAAGCTTTGGCAGCGTTAGTCAAGTGATGAAGGATTGATTTTTTGTATGTCCTAATTGGTATTTTTGAGCAGTGGAGCAGGAAGAAGGCAGGATTCTTCAGGATAGTGAAGTCTGAAGATTGTTGTGAGATCCTCTGTACCTTCGACCAGTAGTGTTGGAGTTTCAAACAGGACCAGAAGACATGGAGAAAAGTTCCCCTCTCATCTCCACAGCAACTCTCCGAAGCCTCTGGGAAGCAGTTATTTAAAACGGACAGCTCGTCAAAATTTTATAGTTGGATTCCTGTGTGCACGTGCAGATGGAGGATTTCAAGGAGAGGTGGATGAGGTTTTGACGCGGGCGGGTGTGAAGGTCCTATTGAGATCCCTTTCCCATTTGCTAAGACTCAGCGTGATGTATTCATCTGGAGGGGAGATGAACAAGGCATACATCTTAGATAGAGTGCGGGGGGGGGGGGAGGTCCTTGTGTTCACAGTAAGATTTAAAGTCCGTTGAGTTGAGGGGTCCAGAGTTCGGAAGAAATGCTGAAGCGTTTGCCAGAAATATAGTCTAAACTGACCATCTGGCTGCGTTAATATGGAGATTGTGGGCCAGGCAATAGCTAATAAAAAATGGAAGGTTTGAAAGCAGCCCCCCTCCCGAAGATTCTGAAAAGGGCCACTTTCTATCCCCGGAGGGAATCTGGGATTTCCCAATATGGGAAACAGTGGGGAATGAGCGGATTAAAGTTCAGGTTTGCACATGCCATATGTCCGATTTGGAGACTAGGTTCTATGGTGGGATGTAACTTGAGGAAAGCAGGTAAGGAAGTATAGCACCAGGGTACCCTATTTAGAGGAATTGTACTAAACTGTTGTTCTACATGCGTCCATAGCTTAACATCTTTATGTCTGCACCAATCTATAACCCTGCCAAGATGGGCTGCTTGGTAATATTTGAACGTGTCTAGGGCAGCTACCCCCCCCCCCCCCCCCATAGATTTTAGGTAGCGACAGAAGGCGCCTACCGATCCTAGGCCATTTACATATGTGCCCATATGAACTTGGTAAAGAGGGTATTGATTTGGCAAAAGAAGGTCGAAGGAATGGGGATAGGGTCTGAAAGAGGTACAGGAACTTTGGCAAGATGCTCATTTTGATGTTACAGCGGCCAAACCAGGAATGCAATCTTTGATTCCATTTGTATAAAAGGGATCAAACTTCACAGAGCAAGGGTGGAAAGTTCATCTTAAACGTATACGCTAAATTTGGGGGATGTGGGTGCCCAAGTACTTCAAAGCCGAAGACGTCCATTTAAAGTTGAGCTGTAGGGTCTGACGCAAAGGGGAGGGCAGGGCGACTCCCATCGCCTCAGATTTGGAATAGTTAATTTTCATATTTGATAATGCTCCTTACTGGTCAAATTCTTTCAGAAGATTTGGCAAAGAAATGTGTGGGTTGGTCAAGGAGAAGAGAAGATCGTCCACGTAAGCGGAGACTTTATGGGAGAGATCGCCCACCTGAATGCCAGAGACATCCGGGTTCAACCTAACTCTGTTCAGGATAATTTTCAACGAGCGGGTAAATAGCAGGGGTGTGGAGGGCATAAGGAAGAAAAAACGCTCCTGTGCACAAGTGGATAACCAGACAAGTAGTGTATAGCCACAGGCCTTACTGCCCTCAAGGATGGGGAACCCTAACAGTCAACGAGAGAAAAGTAAGAAAGGGCGCACCAGCCATGTGCATTATCCTTTGGATGTAAATTTATTAAAACCAATAGTAAAAAGGAATTACTCACAAACAGTTGTGGAAGATCTCACAGTGTAAAAAGTCTTTGACTAGCAGCATGCAGTCTAGGATGAGCGGAGCCCTCCAGAGGTCACAGATAAACTCACAGGGATCACTGCTAGCTGAAGCGTTTCGAGGGGAACATCCCCTGTTCCTCAGAGCTCAGCAGTGAATCTTCCTTTCTTTCTTTACTCTCATGTGAGAGGGCATCCCTGGCAGGTGCCATTAAAGATGGGGAACGGCTCTGAGAACACCCCATTTGCCTTAACCGCAGCCCGTGGTGAGGAGTATATGCTAGATAGCCAACAGAGCATCTGCTGTATTTTTTTTTTTTATGTATGTGAAAACTTAAAATAAAAATATTCTATTTAAAAAAAAGATTATTAGGACTCTGAGGAGTGTTTGCTTTTCTTTGCTGGAGTGCAGAATTTCAAAAACACCGCAACCTGGAGCAGGAAACATTTTTGGTTTGATGTTGCAGTCCATATAAATACACTATATGGTAAGAGTTTATGGACACTTGACCATCAGACCTGTATGAGCTTGTAAAAAAATTCCGGGCATTAAGATGGAGTTTCTCCCTGTAGCTACTAGTTACTAACATCCACCATATCACACTGCTGCCCGACCTTCCCTTCATATATCACTTCTGAGACAATGAACAGTCGTCATTTGCTTTGTTTTGTTTTTGTTTATTGGGGGGATATAACTTGGTTGGGGAAAGGGTATATGGGATGCCCATAGATCAAGTTGCCTTGCCATCAGATTTACAAATTAGAACTTTGATTGAGCCTTGAAGAAATGATGAACATATATAACATTCACAGTCTCTTCCCTGCATCGCCATGCAGATTATTGCTCCTCCTCTGCGCAACTCCTGCAGACTATTGCTCCCAGGAATCCTTCCCTCCTGCACAAACTTATTCTGTAGCACATTATGTTTCCTGTCACATCCTCTTCTATATGCAAAAGATCCCACTCTGAATAGTCTCTAATGCTGACTCTGATTGATTGCTGCTACTAGGCCAGAGGCCTGCAGTACCTCTCCCCGGAGGCCTAGTAGTTTACTAGCATGTGATGAACGGTGGACTACTGTTCCCAGCTAGCCCAGCTTGCAAATCCTGCGTCCTCGGGCCTCATCGGATTGACACCATTCCCCACAGTCTCTCTTCTGCTCCAGGACTCCTCATCAATGACCGTGTAATGATGAGGACTTCATTCATGACCATGTAAGGATGAAGTTCCCTCACAGACTCCCTGGCGTGTCTCCACATCCAGCACTTCACTGTGGTACCGACCTTCTTCTGCCCAGAGTCCATGGTGAAGAACTTAACCAGACCGTACATTCCGACAGCTTCTTCTGCCCCTCAGCTCCAGGAACTCCTCATCAATGACCGTGTAATGAGGGCTTCACCCATGACTGTGTAAGGGTGAAGCTCCCTCACAGCTCTCCCGGGCCTCCTCCCGCGATCGGCGCACCCCCCCCCCAGACCCCAGATGGGGGTGCCCTCTTGCTGCTGTCTAGTACTCCCTTCTCCACTTCTCCCGGTCGACAACTCCTCCCAGTGGCCTGTTACCTCAGCTTATATGGGAAGCCTGCCCCCTGCCAATTCCAGTTGGGAATTGGTCAGGGCTCCTCACATGAGCTGCCTGCCACTCCAGTTCAAGGCCCTGCCCCTCTTCCAGAACATTCTCCCTGGAAGCAGGGGAGGCGCCTCAGAACTAAAGTACAGGTGGTCATACCCACTGCTACACTAACCACTCCCTGCCCCCAGAGCAACACAAACAGGCCTAGCTTGCAGCATAGGCCTGCCTAAATTTACCTGTACTGACAGAACCTACCAAAAATCCTCACTCTAGCACCTACCTATGGTAGAGGGTGCTACATCTCCTTTGCAGCTACAACAGCCACCAGTCTTCTCTGGGCTTTTCTTGAGATGCTGGAATGTGTCTGTAGGATAGTTTATGAGATCAGGTGCGGATGTTGGACAAGAAGACCTGACTCATAATTGGCGTTCCTATTCAAAGGTGTTCAGTAGGGCACTCGAGTTCCTCCACATCAAACTGGTCAAACCAGGTGTGATGATTTGTTGTTTTTTTTAGCTCATTGGTAGTGCCAAAGTCTGTGTTAGGGCCTTTTCTGCCCACTTTTATTGAAAAGAAAGTTAAAGTCAGAATAGTTTCCCTTGAAGGGGTTCTCTCCATTAATGTGGCAAACAAACAGTACTCCACCTCGTGGCTCTTCTCTGCAGTATCTCTGCTTAGGTCCTCCAGACTGTCAAACACACAGTCCCAGTGCTCATGCACTAAACACCGAACCTTCCTTAGCTCTGACTGTTACTCCTGCAGCTCCCTGCTGCTACATCCTCATAGGCTCAGCCTCTCACTGTCCCAGTGTGGACAGTACGAAGCAACATGCTCCACATAGCTCTCTTGCACAGACTGACCCCCTCAGGAGGGTGGGGCCACTCACCTCTGAACTCAGCCCACTATAACCCCTGCACACACCTGTCTCATCAGTGTGCCTGTTTCCTGCAAAACCAAATAAACAGTGGCACGGGCTTGCCTCTCTACATGTTTCTTTATGGAGCCGGCTTTGTGCACAGACATGGAACAAAAAAGGACCTTCATCAAACTATAACCACAAGCTTGGAATCTGATAATTGTCTATAATGTCTTTGTATACTGGAGATTCCAAGTATGAATATTTTATACATACCGTATTTAATCGGCATATAACACGCACTTTTTTCCCCTGAAAATCAGGGGAAAATCGTGGGTGCGTGTTATAGGCCGATCCCTGCCAATTTTGTGTGATCGGAGCGATCGCCGCCGACATACACAGCCGTGTGTAAATTCAATAATGGCGCCGAGACTGCAGGGACTCGGCGGAGCCAAGATACACATACCCGAGAGTCCTTGGCTTTTCTTGGCGCCGCTTACAGTCCCGCCTAGTCCCGCCATTGGACCTGTGTGATGTCCATCATAGGGCGGGACTGTAAGCGGCGCAGAGAAAAGCCGAGGACTCTCGGGTATGTGTATCTTGGCTCCGCCGAGTCCCTGCAGTCTCGGCGCCATTATTGAATTTACACACGGCTGTGTATGTCGGCAGGGATCGTGGCGATCACACTAGGCTGCACTGGGGCAAGGCTGCACTGACATGACTGCACTGGGGCAAAGCTGTGCTGACAAGGCTGCAATGGACACTGGGACAAGGCTGCACTGACAAGGCTGCAATGGACACTGGGGCAAAGCTGCACTGACAAGGCTGCACTGACAATTCTGCACTGGGGCAAAGCTGCACTGACAAGGCTGCAATAGACACTGGAGCAAGGCTGCAGATGGACACCGATAACGCTGCATTGATGGGCATTTTAATGTAAGTTTTTCTTCCTTAAACTTTACTTCTAAAAGTTTTTTTCCTTAAAATTCCCTCCTAAACTTGGGGTTTGTGTTATACGCTGGCGCGTGTTATACGCCGATAAATACGATAGTTACAGTACATTGGTCTAGCTTGGAGATCAATGCAAAAAGCAAGTGGAGATCAATGGAGTAGCGGTGTCTACTTCAGTGATTCCAGGTTACAGAGGCATCGGCCATGTATGGTATATGCAGAGTTACACTGGTCCAAGCTGACGTAACTATGTATAAACTATCTATACCTGGAATTTTTCTTTAACTAAACCCTTCATTGGAAACATGTCAACTCAATTATTTGGTGGGGGTCCGCATACTTTTGGTCATATAGGGTAATATATTTGCCTCTAGTATAGGCGTCTCCAAACTTTCTATACAAAGGCCCTTCAAGCTTTGGGGGGGCTGGTCTGTCAGTGTGAGAGAAATATTTTGGGGTGTCGATGGGGATAAACAATGTCCCATCATTGGTGTCAGTGGAATAGAGCCTCATCGTTGGTATAAGGGGATTGAATAATGACCCTTGTTGGTGTCTCTGGGAGTAAAAGTGCCCAAATGGCCAGATATAGGCAGGCTAAGGGCCACGTCCGGCCCCTGGGCCAGAGTTTAAAGACCACTGCTCTAGTGGACCCCTCTGCTGAAAGTACATTAAGGCTGCCATTTGCTGGTTAAGTTTCATTGTGGCTTGCTGTTCATTTTGCTACAATTGCATATTTTAAGTTAGTTATTTTTATTACACATTGTAATAAAATAAATCATACCTTTGATGCTCACAAAATATGTAACAGGGATGAAAATTTAAAAAATGACAAAAAATAGCCACATGATCTATAATAAAGTTTGTTTTTGTTAAAAAATACACACACATATATATATATATATATATATATATATATATATATATATATATATATATATATATATATATATATATATATATATATATATATATATATATATATATATACACACACACATACATACATATATATATATACACACACACACACACATTATATATATATATATATATATATATATTATATATATATATATTTATTGCACTTATCTTTTCACATCCATAGTCTTCTATAAAATATATATATATATATATATATATATATATATATATATATATATATATATATATATATATATATATATATATATATATATATATATATATATATATATATATATATATATATATATATATATATATATATATATATATATATATATATTTTATAGAAGACTATGGATGTGAAAAGATAAGTGCAATAATTATATTAGTAATTATTAATATTAAATAAATTCTATGTTGCTGACACAATAAAAATTTCATACTGGGTATCATACGCATGAATTGTAATTTGGATGTTCGGCAATATGAAACCCTGTATGATTTGGGTCACTGATATACACATAAATGTGTAGTAAGCCGCTCTCTGTGTGGTTACTTCCACGCAAAGGATGTCATTAAGGGGTAAAAACCGGCATCACTGGGTGTAGGAGGATAGCGAGGGATGACAAGTCAGAGGTCTGTCATATAGCACCCACACATGTTTACATTACCGGGGCTATTTCTGGATCAGTGTTGAGATTTGAACTTATGATAGACTGCACATAGACATGGCTGACACCTTAAAGGGGTTGTAAAGGTAAAAAATTTTTCACCTTAATGCATTCTATGCATTCTATACATTAAGGTGAAAAAACTACTAACAATACCGCCGTCCCCAGCCCCCCCCCCGTTTTACTTACCTGACCCCTCGAAATTCGGCTGCTCGTTCACGTCCTCGATTCCGCTGCTCAGCCTGGCCGCTGATTGGCTACAGTGGATGGATTGGAAGCAGCGCAGCCATTGGCTCGCGCTGCTGTCAATCACATCCAATGACGCGGCGCGCTGGGGGGCGGGCCGAGTGATACAGCGAGCGGCTATAGCCGCCGGTGTCTTGTCAAATACAGTCCCCTATCATATAGTGTCCTCCCTGTACTGCGCAGGCGCAGTACGGAGGACAAACGAGACGCCGAAAGTCTCCGAAGTTTAACAGCTGATCATCAGCTGTACACGGCGCCTGCGCATTTATTCTCACCCTATGTCCAGGATCATTCCCTACTATCCAAGTGGACATAGAGTTAGAATAAATAGTTGCCGAGCGCAGCGAGGCCGTGCCCGAAGCGTGGCGAGCGAAGTGAGCCCGCGAGGGGCCCTCTTACACAGCCATCGCTAAGAACTGCCGAAGCGCCGTGTACAGCTGACGGTCAACTGATCAACTTCGGACATTTTCGGCATCTCCTTCTGCTCCGTACTGCGCAAGCGCTGCGCCTGCGCAGTACGGAGCGGACACTATCCGATAGGAGGACAGTATATGGCAGAACACCGGCTGTATCACGGGAGCGCGCCCGCAATAACTAACCACCATGCGAGGGAGCTCGCATTAAGGTGGTTAATTATTGCGGGGAGGTGCTGAGACAGCCGCCGAGGGACCCCAGAAGAGCAGGTTCGGGCCACTCTGTGCAGAACGAGCTGCACACTGAAGGTAAGTATAACATGTTTGTTGTTTTTAAAAAATAAAAAAAACACCTTTACAACCCCTTTAACAACAATACAGATGATCCTATTTTATGCCCCTAAAGCTGAACTCTAGGCATGAACACTTTCGTTCAAATATATTCCTCAATAGCCAAAAATATAAATCCAGTTTGAGTGAACCAAATGTGTTTGCAAACCTAGCTATTACCTTGTAAAAGTAGCACTGCCATCAACACGGTGCTGTACATAGCCTGTGCGGCGAGCAGAGCTATGGGAGGGACTCAGCAGGCTCAACCAATTACAGGGTTTCTGCAGAAAACTATAGGAGGGGGCAGAAACAAGACCAGTCACCCTGCACAAGGAGAGAGAGCAGTGACCGGACTTTTTTTTCACAGATAGCTCCTGCAGAGAGCTAAATGCTCATCAAGGTGAAGTGACTGTTCACTAAAGTGTCAGTCTGGCCAAAAAATAACATATGCAGTACATCTCAGCAATACATACACACTGACCTGCTGTAGGTTGTATTACTTGTAAAATTCTGAAATACCAAAAAATATCAGTTGGTCTGTTCAGTAATCCAGCAAGCTCTTTATTTCCTGTTTGGGCTGACAACACAGTACAATGAAATTCAAATCAGAACTCGGACTAGAAAAGTCTATAACCCTCATTTTCTTCTTTTGGAGCCATTCTTTGTTGGATTTGCTAGTGTGCTTCAGCTTATTAGGTGTCTCTGTTGCTCCTCCAACCAGAGTGTAGGCACTTCAATACAGAAGGTGTGTTACTGGCCAGATCATCAGGTAAAAACTGAGCCTAAAAAGAAAACTAATGCTGGCCACCACATCTAATGATCCGTAAACTGCAATACAGCATATTACATTTTTGTTTTGGGTTTAATACTGCTTTACCATAATCATTTATGCTTCAGCTTCAACTTTCAGACAGATGGCCTTACATTCTCATCAAGCACATTTTTTTATCACATAGGGTATATAGGTAAATTGATGACTGCAAACTGTCCAGGCCCTAAAGCAACTCCAAACCATAACATTCCTACCACCATATTTGGTCACAACAGTAAAAATGTATAGTTCAAACCGAAGACATTTTTAGAGAAGACCTAATATCAACTGTGAAGCATGGTGGTAGGTGTTGTAATATGTTCACCGATTTATGTGGGACATTATAATATCATAAAGTCAATATTAACCAGGCCAGAATTGAGTTGACAATGGTCGATTTGTCCAAGCCAAATATGTTCACCGGTAGGCATACCTCAAAAAGGTGGTAGTCCAATGATTTGTGTGTCCCCAAAGTGTGGAAGATCTCCGGCTTCCCGGTGTCCTCCGATGGGACTGCTGGTTGCAGCAGTTCTTCTCAGTGCCTCATGACAGTCACAGCATCTTCTTGCAGACATCTGGCCTTCCCCCTCCTTTATATCAAAGGGTGGATAGGCAGGGTCCAAAAAGCCCGGGAACAGAGGTGCAAAAAATAATCCCCTTCCCCAGCCTGGGTCAGCCACTGCCTAATGCCTGGTACACACGATGAGATTATCAGATGAACGATCGTCCTTTTTTTTTGCATGCTAGTCTATATATCGAAAATGAAGAGGTTACTTAAAGTGGGGTTCCACCCAAAAAAAAAACATATCTAAAAAATTCTAAAAAAAAAACCAAAAAAACATTTGGATATTTTTTTTTTTTTTTTACTCACCTCTAAATGCCTGTTGCTAGGTGGTCCCTCGTAATCTGCCCCTTCGTCTGCCTGGGCTGATGACATCACTTCCCCCTGGCACAGGAAGGGCTCGGCTCTTCTCCCTCCCTCCTGTCAATCATCTGGGACCCATTGCAGGTCCCAGGTGATTGAGCGGCCAATCACGGCGCTCGGCGCCGCTCGCGCATGCGCAGTGGGTGCCAGGCTGTGAAGCCACAGCCCGGCGCCCACAGTTGAAATGCCGGCGCTGACAAGCGGAGGGGGGGGACGAGCGGGGCTTCGATCCCCCGCACCGCTGGACCCAGGGACAGGTGAGTGTCCAATTAAAAGTCAGCAGCTGCAGTATTTGTAGCTGCTGACTTTTATTTATTTATTTTTTTTAATGGCCCCCCTGGGTGGAACTCCTCTTTAAGTTACAAAAAAATTCTTACACCAGAATAAAAAAATAAATAAATCGGAAATGATGTAATGTGTTGTATTGTATTTTCGGAGGTAAGCTGTACTGTTTAAACGTAAATCATAGGATCGGGTATCGTACAAGAAAAATTTTCACGCTTGTCCCATTGGATAATTTTGGATGAACTGTTGTGGTTGGCTCTCTAAAGCTGTGTATTAACGATCAGATTATCGTACGATCGTTTTGAAACCAGTATTTTTTCTATGATTTCCTGATTGTGTGTACAAGCCATAGCTAACAAACTCTAGGCAACCTGCCTACATGCAGGGCAGAGAATGCCTTGGCCGCTTATAATTGACAGTGTATAGTGACAGCTTCCTGGTGGGATAAGATCAGGTGGATCCAGAGTAGGATCCATACACACCTGAGAAAATCACAACTTGACATGATACCACACGTGTCAGCAAAGGGAACACCGGACCACAAAGTTTAAATAAAACATGCTCCACCTGCATACTCCCTAAGGAAATTCTAATCCTTGGCACCTAATCTGGAACACCTGATTCTAATTCCTTGGGATTTGCAGCCAGAGCTGCTCAAATGTTAATTAAAATATTATGTAATAGAAGTATTAACAACACTGGTGATTACACAGCTCAATAATATTACTGTAGTTACATTGTTGAATTAAGGACAAAAGTTATGGGAAATGAATTAAGGGCTCCACCTTGTGGATACATTCAACACAGCAAGTTAAAAGACTTGCCACACCATTCATTTCAACTACTGTATCCTGTGAGATTAAAAGTGCATTTCATGTGTTAAATGCCTGGTACACATGATGCGATTATCTGAAGAATGATCATCCGTTTTATTTATTTATTTTTTGCATGCTAGTCTCATATCGAAACTGAAGAGTTTACTAAAGTCACGAAAATTCTCGCACGACAGAATAAAAATTTGGAAGTGATGTAATGCTTTGTAGTGCATATGTATCGTATTTTTGAACGACAACTGTACGATCTAGTATCGTGCGGAAAAATTTTTCGTGCCCGAAGTAATATTGAATTATCAGCTCTCGAAAGCTCTGTACCAACGATCAGATTATGGTATGATCGATTTGAAAGCGGTACTTTTTGCAGGATTTTCTTGTCATGTGTACAGGCCATTAGGCTTGTTAACCACTTGACTTCTGGAAGATTTTACCCCCTTCATGACCGGAGCATTTTCTGCTATTTGGCACTGCACTACTTAAACTAACAATTGCAAGGTCATGCAACACTACATACAATTTCATCATTTTATTTTCACACAAACAGAGCTTTCTTTTGGTGGTATTTGATCACCACTGTTTTTTTTTTACTTTTTATGATATAAATGAAAAAGGACAGACCATTATGAAAAACAAGAACAATATTTTTTACTTTCAGCTATTAAAAATTCCAATAATTTTTTAAAAAAAATCTAATATCTTCATGAATTTGGGCCACAATATACTGTATTCTGCTACATGTCTTTGGTAAAAAAAAAAATCCCAATAAGTGTATATTTTATTAATTTGCGTAAAAGTTATAGCATCTGGTATAGATACTGGAATTTATATAAAAATATCTATATATTTATTGATTTTTTTTATACTAGTAATGGTGGTGATCAGCGACTTATAGTGGGACTGTGAGAGTGTGGCAGACAATCTGACACTAGCTGATGTTGGCTGGGGGGGGGGGGGTTTCACTGACACTAATGCAGTAATAACTGCTAATACTATACACTGTCACTGTACTGACCTGATGACACTGGCTGGGAAAGGGTTAACAACTGATGAAGGGGTGATCAAGGTGTTAAATGTGTGCATAACAATGTTTACAGTGTGTGTCATGTGCTACTTTTACTAAGCAAGCTTGCTTTGCAGGGAATTAAAAAAAAAAAATCAGCAGGTGCCACTGACCAATCATTGGCTGGGACACACTGATCAGCTTGTGCTGTAACAAATCACAGCACAGCCGGGACATCGGGCGTGCACGTGTGCTCCCCCTACCCGGAAGAGCGGGTCACATATCAGATACGTGATTCAGCGCAAGTGGCTGCCCTGCAGCAGTATATCTGTAAGGGGCGGTCGGCAAGCGGTTATTTATCTGCAATGTTTTAGGTTGGTCAAGGAGTTAGTGGTAGAGGGGCACTCTGTGTGAATTTTCACAGGTTATCAAAATGTAGACAAAGTCATTACTTGAGCCCAGTTGGCTTGTATTTGGCAGCTCACCACAAAGATCTCCCAGGAGAGGACATTCACCGGGTTGAGAAATCCAAGTGTAATAGGTCAGAGACAGTGCCAAATGAAAAATCCTTATAAGTTCAAAAGTCTTTATTGTTCAAATAGTTACAACAAGAAGGGCAAAAAACATCCAATGCGTTTTAGGCTCCACACAATCCTTCTCCATTGGAGCGGGGTAAAATGGCAGATTGTTAATTGGACTCATAAGTACACTTAAGCACACTGATCTGCAGGCAGAGGACGTTTTAGATAACAGTCAGTGCTGGCTGTGACCTGCTAATGCTTGTAGTGCCGCTCTAAGCAAAGGAGGGAGAGTGTATATAGTTCCGCCTGTACTCAGGAATGGGGTGCTGACCTCAGCTAAACACAGTTTACACCACACATCCAACGGCCTCACATGTTAGTGAGGGCCAGGCTGGCCCAAACAAACTATGTAAAGTATATAAAAAGATGGAGTTCAGCTTTAAACAGCACTGGGTCACTCTCCAGCAGCCAAAGGACCCTGCTACTCTCTGCTCCAGCCCCTACATATCCCTCTTAGCCCCCTGCTGGTCACTTTATTGACCAGGGATTGGCTGAGGCTGTATACAGGGCCAGCTCAGACTTTATCTTCTCCACCCACTATGTTCCAGAACTTTCTGAAACGACAGGGGGAGACAGGCAAGCCTGCAGCTGCAGGGCCCAGATTCGACAAAAAGCCAGCCATAAGCCCCACTGGTTACAGCAGAGCCCAATGACTAAATGTACCTCTTCCAGCACCTAACTAGGAGGGTACTACACAGGTGGAAAGTAAATTAAAAATGAAAAAGCACAGTTATGCCGCGTACACACGAGTGGACTTTTCAGCATCAAAAGTCCAACTGTCTTTCGACCGGACTTGCCCACACACGAACGGACTAAAGTCTGTTCAAAGTCCGTTGGTTTGAACGTGATGACGTACGAAGGGACTAAAATAAGGAAGTTAATAGCCAGTAGCCAATAGCTGCCCTTGCGTCCTTTGTCTATCGGACTAGCATACAGACGAACTGATTTTTCGACCGGACTCAAGTCCGTTGGAAAGATTTGAAACATGTTCCAAATCAAAGTCCGTCTGATTTTCAACAGAAAACGTCCGCTGAAGGTCCAATGAAGCCCACACACGGTCGAATTGTCCGACGGATTTGTTCTGTCGGACCAGTACGGTCGAAAAGTCTGGTCGTGTGTACACAGCTTAAAGATGTAAAAGAGCATGCATACACTGCAAAATATTACAAAACAGATTATGAAAGCTGCACAAACATGGACTCTTCACAGAATGTCTCTGTCACTCAGTCAAGGTATCTCTTGGCTGCATAGCATAGTTTCTATAAGACACTACAGTAACAAAGTCTAGCTGAGAAAACAAACAGATTACTTGCTATTATCCTCATAAGACTCTTCCTTCTTGGTGAAGTCCAGGGTAGTTCTAACACCACAGGTACACAGAGGGATCCAATGCCTGAGCATGAAGTGCCATCCCACCGATCTTACAATACTCTGGTAGCTATAGAGAAAGTGTTCCCCAAAGTATCTTGGTCTTTCCGGTATAAGGCCCTGACCCAGCTGCCTGCAAGCCGGTTCTGGCAGTATAGGACCCCTCACCTGGCTGCACATCACTTTCCCAGCTACCTCTGCCCCATCAGGTGTGTTGTCTCTTAGCTACTGAGAAAAGGAAGCAGCTTATCTTCCCTGGGCATGTCCATGGACCAAATCCGCGTGTCTGCCTCCTCCCCCCTCTGCTGCAACATTTGGCACCTTTTTTGGGGGGGGGGGGGCGGGTACCTGCTTTTTGACAGGTACCCGCTCCCACTCCTGGCTCAGTTCGCCCCCCCCCCCTTCTTCCGCTGCAGATTTATGGGACACTTCACAGGTCCCAGAAGACAGACCCATCCACAAACTCCTTAGTCAGGATGGCGGCTCCAGCACCCAATAGCTGATTGAAGAATCGGCTTGGGCGAGGACACTGCTGGATGACTGGACAGGTAAGTGCCCTAATATTCAAAGTATTTGTAGCCTCTGACTTTTACATTTTTTTTTGGGGGGGGGCTTAGAACGCCTGTCAGTTTTTATTGCTGTCTGTGCTCCTGTTATGGCGATTCACCCTCTCTATTTGTCCTGTTTACCATTATCATTGAAAGTGAAAGTAAAAGGAAAAACCAAATTTTGGGTTGTCCCCAGAAAAGTAATAGAGGGGAAATCTTGCAACGGAGGCACTAGTTTTGGCAACCTGGCGGTTCCTTCCCCGCAAATTAAGGGACTGGGAAGCGGGATTTCCTCTCACTTCCTGTTTGGCTATTGGACAGAAAGTGAAGGGAAATCTCCGCAATGGGACACAGATGGTGAAAATAAATCCCTTGCTCTATCCAAATTTAAACAAAAAAGGTTTTGCCTATAGTTCTATTTTAAAGGAAAGGGGCCTGCTCCTACATCTGAGCATGGTGAGTAAAGAAGCCACTCTGCTACATACATAGAGGAATTGATGTTAGGACTAGGAGAGTTTACAGTGAGCCCTGGAGCTCAACCTGTGGCTCTTTGACACTGATCATGTGGTCTTCTTGGCCCCTGCAAACAGTAGTCTGTGTTGTAGCATTAATGCAAGCCAGTAAGGCTCCATTCACACTTGTAGGACTCCAAAGTTGCACGACTTTGGGGTGCAACTTTGCGCAGCTTTGGATGGGTGCGACTTGGATACGAGTTTGGCCAACTGTTGCACAACATGGTATAACATTCAGGTACAGCTTTCATGCAACTTTTGAGGGTTAACATTGAAGTTTATGGCCCTCAAGTTGGAAGAAAGTTAGACCACAGTAGTGCATGAAATACCTACATATGTGAATGGTTATCATTGGAAAACATGGTAAACAATGTATGCAAATTTGATGTGCAAAGTCACATGACAAGTCACACATGTGTGAATTGAGCCTTAAAGTAGAGTTCCACCCAAAAGTGGAACTTCCGCTTTAAGCACTCCTCGCCCCCTTACATGCCACATTTGGCATGTCATTTTTTTTTGTGGGGGGAGTGGGTACCTGGTTTTGACAGGTACTTCCTGTCCCACTTCCTCCTTCTGTCTTCCCGCCACCTAGGCGACTCCTCCTCTCCCGTGGCCCCTCTTTCTCTGCAATCTTCTGGGACACGTCACAGGTCCCAGAAGATTGCCTGGCCACTAGGAGAGCGCAGCGTGACTTGCGTCTGCGCAGTGCACGCCTGGCTCTGAAGCCGAAAGCTGTTCCAGCCGGGTGCCCACAGTTGCAATGACACGGAGAGGAGGGGGAGAGAAGCGAGGCTTTGGGCAGCTGCATCGCTGGACCGTATGACAGATGAGTGTCTGTTTATTAAAAGTCAGCAGCTACACTTTTTGTAGCTGCTAACTTTTAATAAACTTAAAAAAACGAATGGAACTTCGCTTAAAAAAAAAAAAAAAAAAAAAAAAAACCATTTAGGCTGA
Organism: Lithobates septentrionalis; assembly: GCA_037952835.1. NCBI lineage: Eukaryota > Metazoa > Chordata > Amphibia > Anura > Ranidae > Lithobates > Lithobates septentrionalis. Next base: position 2,763,863 of record JBBDGP010000626.1, on the reverse strand, counting down.
CCACTACTAGTGGTAAATGGTTATATTTACAGTATCTCACGTGTAAAAATTCTTCTAGCTATTTTTTGACAAGGGGTGTGATGTACGTGCAAATACGCATGTAAAATACTGATTTTTTATTTTTTTTTACTGATCTATGCACAGTGCAAGTTGTACGTGCCTGTATGTAAAGGCCATTAAAACAATGGACTGCATTTAGATCAGTGAAAAAACGAATGCCTAAAAATGTAGTGTCTTTGGTGTTCTTGTGCAAGGGCCTTTTACGTGTAAAGGGGTTGTAATAGCAGTGATCTCTTGCATTTAACCTGTAACCATTGTCTGGTCTATGATAGTCTGCTGAAACATGTCCCCAGTCACCAACAACACCTATTATTTGTTAGCATCGTGGGCTACATAGTGTGGCTCAAAGATAGGTTAGAGTCAGACTATGGGAGTGGGTGCTAGGGATTTAAAGAAAAACTCTAAAGAACAGGTTATCCTTTATATAACCTAAGGAAGTTAAGCTTAGGAACTCTTCTCCCAACCCACATCCTTAACCACATGCCAACCAGCGCATGACAATATACGTCCATAGTTGCCAACATTGTAACTAGGTGGAGTCTTATTATAATTAGGGGAAGGGGCATGCGTTTGTAGGAGTGACATAGCAAAAAGGAAAAGAAAAAACGTGGTGAACAATGAGCGTGGTTTACGCAAAATAGTGGGCATGGTTCAAATTGGGGTGTGGTTAGAGCCTGGGATGAATGAGAGATGGAGAAAGAAAGGGGAAAAGAGAGAGGGAGGGAGAGAGAAAGGAGGAAAGGAAAGCAGGAAAGAAGGAGAGAAGGAGAGAGCAGGAAGGAAGGAAAAAGGGATGGAGGGACAGCAGACCCGGATCCTACACCACAATAGAATTATGTATTCCAGAGTTTAACAAATCAGCAGAAAGAGATACTCCAAACACCTGGTGTTAGCGCTTCAATCATCCCAGCACCATGGTTGTTATGGTGTCAGGATGATTGAAGCGCATTATTATTATTATTACATTGTAATATAGAATGAAATCATTCAACTCACCATAATCCAGAATCAGTGGGACCCCTGAGCGTGTCACCTGCCATCAGATACCCCCAGCAGAGTCCGTCCTTGCATCAGGTGCCCCCAGAAGCAGAGGCTCTCGTTACAGATCTGTGTCCCTGGCAGCAGAGCCCTCCTTTACATCTGGTGTCCCAAGCAGCGGAGCACTACACTACATGCTCCGAAGATGCTGCTAGCAGGACTTTTTTCCAGTCCTGCCAGCGCACCGCTCCAGTGTGAAAGCCCTCCAGTGTCAAACCACACATGTGAGGTATCGCCGCGACCGGTAGAGCGAGAGCAATAATTCTAGCCCTAGACCTCCTCTAACTCAAAACATACAACCTGTAGAATTTCTTAAACGTCGCCTCAGGGGCGGATCCAGAGCCTAGTCTCGGGAGGGGCACTGCCAGAAAATTTTGCGGGCAATTTGTCGGGGCAATAGCTGGTATTGGCGCTTCAATCATCACAGCGCCATGGTTGATATGGTGTCAGGATGATTGAAGTGCATTATTTCTATTATTACATTGTAATATAAAATTAAATAGTTCAACTCACCATAATGCAGAATCAGTGGGAGCTCTGAGCACGTCACTTGCTACCGTTGCCTGCCACCAGATGCAGCATGTCACTTGCGACTGTTGGCTGCCACCAAATGTGGATTGTCACTTGCCATATCCTCTGCCACCAGATGTGGATTGTCACTTGCCAATGTCACCTGCCACAAGATGCGGATTGTCACTTGCCAACGTCGCCTGCCACAAGATGCGGATTGTCACTTGCCAATGTCGCCTGCCACAGGATGCGGATTGTTACTTGCCAACGTCGCCTGCCACAAGATGCGGATTGTCACTTGCCAATGTCGCCTGCCACAAGATGCGGATTGTCACTTGCCAGTGGCTGTGTCCCAGAGTGAGGGCGGGCAGTGAGAGATAATGTAATCTTGCTGTTGCCCACGCCTGCACAGTGATGTCAGAAGCTGAGCTGTGGTGATGCGAGGTGAGAGATGATGTGATAAAGCCGCTACTCATCAGAATATGCAACCAAAGTGATGTTGCATTGCGGCCATCTTGGTACACCCCAACTTGTCAGCAGTAAGACTAGAGTTAGAAGTCGGCAAGCAGAAAAAAAAAAAAAAAAAAAGAAGTCGGCAAGCAGACATCTTTATACACCCACCGGAGTCTTGCTTTTAACAGTTATTTTTAACAGTAAACTCAGCTTATTTTGTGAAATATAAGTTGAGTTTACTGTTAAAAATAACTGTGAAAAGCAAGACTCTGGTGGGTATATAAAGATGTCCGCTTGCCGACTTATAACACTAGGCTTACTGTGGACGAGTGCGGGAGTACCAAGATGGCCACGACGCAACGTCCCTTCAGTCACATATTCAGAAGGGGAGCGGCTTTCTTACAACACCTGCCTGGTCGCTCAGTCACACGCCAGTCGCTCGCCCGCCCGCCGGCATGATTACTCATTTACCGGCCTTCTCACCAGCCTGCCCATCCGCTCACTCACCCGCTCATTATTTTCTCGGGGGGAGCAATTGCCCTGTTGCCCACCCCCTGGATCCGCCCCTGCGTCGCCTATGGAGATTTTTAAGGGTAAAAGTTTGACGCCATTCCATGAGTGGGCGCAATTTTGAAGCGTGACATGTTGGGTATCAATTTACTTGGCATAACATTATATTTCACAATATAAAAAAATATAAAAAAATTGGGCTAACTTTACAGTTGTCTTTTTTTTTTATTCAAAAAAGTGATTTTTCCAAAAAAAGTGCGCTTATAAGACCGCTGCGCAAATACGGTGCGAAAAAAAGTATTGCATTGAACGCCATTTTATTCTCTAGGGTATTCGAAAAAAAACAAAAAAACCAATGTATAATGTTTGGGCGTTCTAAGTAATTTTCTAACAAAAAAAACCTGGTTTTAAACATGTAAACTAGAGGTCGACCGATATATCGGCCGATATTTGGCGTTATTTACTTAATCGGCATCGGCCGATTGTGCTGATAAAAAAGGCCGATTGTAACTTCAGCCGTGACTTGCAAATGACTTCTGTAATAGAAGTTAATGCAAGTTTCCTGAGGTTGTCTGTGAAGAGGATTCTCTCCTCCCTGGGCAGCCTGCCAAGTCTGATAAGAAGATACTTTGTATCTTTCAGGTTCTTTTTATCAATAGACTGAACTCCGTGGAGAAGTTTTCAGTTTAACCATTTAAAGACTAAATCTTTTCTGACACTTGTTGCTTACAAGTAAAAATCCTGTATTTTCTGCTAGAAAATCACTTAGAACCCCCAAACATTATATATATTTTTTTAGCAGAGACCCTAGGGAATAAAATGGGGATTGTTGCAATATTTTATGTCACACGGTATTTGCGCAGCGGTCTTTCAAACACAATTTTTTTTAAAAACAAATACAGTAATGAATTAAAAAAAAAACCTAAGCAGTAAAGTTAGCCCATTTTTTTTCGTCCAAAAGTTTTGATTACCTGTTTTTGTGTATTTAATATTTAAGATATATATTTTTTTTTTTCCTAAATTATACATACAAGTGAACTGATTGGAGGTTTGTTTTGTTTAATGTTTAAATGAAAAAAAAATTCTGTATTACTAAGGCCCCTTTCACACTGGGGCGGTGGGGGCGTCGGCGGTACAACAGTGCTATTTTTAGCGCTGCTGTACCGTCGTTTTAGCAGCGGTATTTGGCCGCTAGCTTGCGGTTTTACCCCCCGCTGGCGGCCGAAAAAGGGTTAAAATCCCTCGTACAGCGCGGCTATAGCCGCGGTATTGCCGCGGTATAGCCGCGCTGTCCCATTGATTTCAATGGGCAGGAGCGGGGAAGGAGTGGTGAATACACCGCTCCTTCCCCGCTCCAAAAAAGCGGTTTGCAGGACTTTTTTCACCGCCCTGCCTGCGCACCGCTTCAGTGTGAAAGGCCTCGGGCTTTCACACTGAACAAACAGCGGAGGCTGTTTAGGGGCGGTTTTCAGGCGGTATTTTTAGCGCAATACCGCCTGAAAACCGCTCCAGTGTGAAAGGGGCCTTAAGGCTGCTTTCACACTGGAGCAGGCATGCGTTGATGGTAAAACGCTGCTAGTTTTAGCGGCGCTTTACCGTCATTTTAGAGGCGCTATTCGGCTGCTAGCGGGGCGCTTATAACCCAGCTAGCGGCCGAGGAAGGGGTTAAATGCGCCGCTGCCAAAACGCTTTGCAGGCGCTTCGGCAGCGGTGCACATTCATTTCAATGGGCAGGAGTGGTGGAGCAGCGGTATACACCGCTCCAAAGATGCCGTTTGCAGGACTTTTTTTACATCCTGCCAGCGCATCGCCTCAGTGTGAAAGCACTCGGGCTTTCACACTGAGACTGCAGGGGAGCCGTTTTACAGGCGCTATTTTTAGCCCAAAAGCGCCTGAAAAACGCCCCAGTGTGAAAGGGGTCTAACTGTTAGATTTTATGAGATGAAGGGAAAAAAGAAAAAAAAAAAAAAATCGGCATCACATATCGGCCATCGGCCACCGCGATTTCTAAATATCGGCATCGGCCAGAGAAAAACCCATATCGGTCGACCTCTAATGTAAACACCTAAAATCCAAAATGAGGCTAGTCCTTAAGTGGTCAAGTAGACTTTGACTGCTCTCACCACATCAAGAGAATGTAGTGATTATTCTTCCATAGAACAGGGTTCTGCAAAAATGAAGGTAGAACAATATGCTGGTTTAGATAAAAACCTGATATTACCTTTGGTAAAAAGTTAGGATGAGGATGCAATACTGCCTTATCCTGAACAATAAAAATATGGCTCTTTACAAGAAAGAGCAGCCAATTCTGATGCCCTTCTTGCAACAGATATGGTTACCAGAAAAAATAGTTTCTTGTCAAAAATGGACCAAGGGAACATGTCGTATCGGCCCAAAAAAAGGCTATTTTGTAATGCCGACAAAACTGAATTTAAGTCCCAAGGGTTCAGGGAGATTAAGCCGTGTTACCCCCTGAATAAAGTTACGAACCAAAGAATGTGAAGCAAGTGGTCATTGAAATAATACCGAAAAGGCCGAGACCTGTCCTTAGAAAGCACTCAAGGCCTTATTTCTCACCCCATCTGCAGATGTCCTGGGGTGCAACTCCTGGTTTCACACCAGGAGACATGTTTCCCAGACTCCAAAATATATAATTATGGAGGCCGGCTCCCTTGCATTAACCAAGGTAGAAACTACTGAACCTGACAGCCCACGCTTCTTCACAGTGTGGGTTCCAATAGCCAGACCGTTAAATTTAGCGTTTGTAAAGTAAGATGGAAACCTGGACCTTGCGCGAGAAGGTCTGGTCGCGATGGTAGGGTCCATGGGTCCCCTACTGCCATCTTTATGATCTCTGCATACCATGATTTCCTGGGCCCCGCTGGGGGCCACAAGAATCAACGACTTCCCTTCCTGCTTGATCCTGCGAAGTCGTGGACGCAGGCAGAATAGGAGGGAACGCATAAATCAGTGAGAACCGATTCCACGGGAATAGCAAGGCATCTGTTCTGCATGCTAGCAGATCCTTTGTTCTTGATACAAAGTTGACGATTTCTGTTGAACCTGGACGCAAACAGATCTATGTCTGGGATCCCCCATTTTTGACATATTGACAGGAAGATATCGGGGTGAAGGAACCATTCTCCCGGGAACAACTGCTGGCAACTCAAGTAGTCCGTCTACCAATTTTCTATTCCTAGAATGAAGACTACCGATAGGCAAAGTACATTGATTTCTGCCCAAGATAGGATATGATTCACCTTTCTCTGGGCCGCACAACTTCTTGTGCCCCCTTGGTGATTATTATAGGCCATTGCTGTGGCATTGTCTGATTGAATCCTGGCAGGACAATACTAGAAACTGAACGTTCAGGCCCTCAGGACCAAGAGCTCTGCCTGAATTTCTAAAATGTTAATGGACAAGGCCATTTCTGATCTGGGCCACTTCTGGACAGTTGCCTCTTGCAGGACTGTTCCCCAACCTAAACAAAAAAAGTTGGTGTATGTTGTTACCACTTCCTAGGTAACTGAAGGAAGCAACTTCAGTAGAATTTTGGATATTAACCATAAACTGAGACTCCGGCACACCCAGCCTACACCACCTGGTATTTCCAGGTGGTCTCTCATCCGGGTACAAACAAGGCCCGACCCTGCTTAGCCTCCAAGATCAGATGAGATCGGGCGCTATCAGGGTGATGTGGCCGTAGGCTTTGGAGTCAGGCACATTGAGAATGTAGAGCTTGAACCCTTTGTTCCAAGCTGATAGGATACCGTTTTGTCTCAAATGAAACTGAGCATAAGGAAGGGCCTCGAATGAAGCCACCATCTTTCCCAACAACCTCTTGCTTTGACCACTTAAATTAGTTCCTTTATAGAGCTGATCTTTGCCTGGGGTAAGAATACCCTTTTCTTGGTGTAACTATGATCGGACCCAAGTATTTTAGCCTTCATGGTTTTAAAGAAGATTTCTCCTAGGTTGAGAATCCGACCTAGATATTCCAGGTAGTTGAATGTGGTGACCATACTTTGGTCTAAGCGGGCTACCGACTGGTCTATCAAGAACAGATCGACTAGGTAAACCATAATCGTTATACCTTGGGCCCTTAATCTGGCTAGAAGAGGGGCCAGAACCTTTGTAAACACTCAAGGTGCAGTAGCTGGACTAGAAAGCAGAGCTACACATTGAAAATGAATATTTTCCACCTTGAAAAGTAGATATTACTATTGAGCGAGGAAATAGGCATATGGAGGTATGCCTCTTTGATGTCGATTGACGCCAGAAGTTCTCCTCCTTGTAGGATGGAGATAACTGATTTGAATTGACTCCATACGAAAAAAAAGAGTTTAGATTTTTGAGATCCAGAATGTCCATTCGGATTTGGCACCGTGAAAAAAAGAGGTTTGAATCAAACCCCAACCTCTATTCTTACATGGGGACCCCCATGATCACTTTTTTCTTTTTCTCTGGATCCTTAGAGACGTTTGATCTGAGAAAACGTGGAGACGGGAACTCTTGGAACTCCAATTTGTACCCTGGAGCTATTGAGGAAGTCCCCCATTCGTCTCGATACTTTTCCTGCCAGATCCTTGAGAACTGCAGGAGAATTCCCCCTATTGGACTGAACCTGACGGTGGAAGCCACTGTGACTGCCTGTAGGCTGATGTCTCTGGCACAGGAGAAGGAGCTTTAAAACGAAAATACATTTACTCCTTTTCTTAAATGGCAAAAGGGGTGCTTTCCACTAGAATTTCTTTGGATGCATTATCCAAAACATCCCCAAATAGCTGTTTCACCTCAAAAAGGAAGACTAGCCAGGAGCTTCTTACAAGGCGCTTAGTGAAGGGCGCAAGGCCTGAAGGATAGAATCTCTCATAGCAACTATTGCAAACGTAAAGCTGCCTCCTGGGCCTGCTGAGCAGGATAACCTTGAACACCTGTTTAAACTGGTCTCTCAATGATTAAGCAATTACTGTCAGTGCAGGCTGAGACACTCAATCTACCAGAGGAAAAAAAAAAGGAATTCCACCTTTTTATCCGTTGGATCTCTAAGCATTAGAGCATTGTCTGCCGGACAAGTCAAACTTATTCACAGAGGATATAGCAGTGTTAATTGCTGGTATACCCTACTTAATGAATTTCCTCTACCATAGGATAAAGCGTGAAAACTTTTTAGGAGGGAAAAAAAAACAAAAATGCTCATCTGGGTGATCCTCTCAGATACAAAAAAGCAATGAATGGACAGGAAAAGGCATGCACAGCTTGAGGAGGCTTTAGTGAACCCAAACACTCAGTTAAGGGTACATAAATGTGGAGCGATCATTCAGCAAGAAATTGCACCATCAATCTTAAGATTGGAACAGCTGATTTTCCCTCATTTGACACCTCAGAAGAGGAGTCATCAGCCTCACCACAGTCCCCTAAAGGAATTAGTCTTCTCCTGCCCCTAGTTCCTCAGTTTGAGGGTCCTGGGTAATGGAAGAGAACAGACGCATTTTGACCCACACTGGAATGCGATTAAAGTCGCTAAACTTTTTTTTTTTTTTTAATTATCAAAAACCAAACAGGGGCTGCAGTGTTAAAAACAGTTGCAGACATTTCATGGCCCTGATGCTCACTCTGACCAGCCAACCCCTCTCAGAGGAGGATGCCACTTGTAGAGATGAGTAGGCTTTCCAGAGCTTGAGGGAGACCCTTTTAGCTCTTTTTTGGGGGTGTTTCAACCCCCCCTTCTGACCATCGCCCAATGCACAAAGCAGAGGTATTACCAGAAGAAATTGCATACACTGCTTGAGCAATAGTCCAGCTACTGCCGCTGCGATTAATGCTCAGCCTGATGCAAATAGTAATGTATCAAATAGGAAATGCCTGTATCACTAAAACCTCTTTCATGCTTTTCTTTGCTCTTATGTCTCTTCGACAATTTTGCAGCCAGCATAAATGGACATTTTCTTTTCTTTTTTTTTTTTTTTTTTTTAAAAAACACACTCCTGTGTTGGAGGACAGCAACTCCGCGCTAAGCCCCCCCTCCTTTCTTTTTCAAAAAAGAGTTTTCCCGTGCAAGTACAGGCCTCCGATCCGATGGGATTGGCTGAGTGAGGGAGGGATGGTGTGGAGGAGACCTGGAAGCCGCCGCCGTGTAGGGGCGGTGAAAGAAAACGGCATTGCCAATCGTTTTTAGTTCTCCCTTATACTCAGCCTCTTGAAGAGGGGAAGAGTTCAGCTCAGGTGGGGGTGTCTGGAGGAAGTAAAACCCCCAAACTTACCGGAGGTCTGCCTGCTAGCCGGAAGAAAAAAAAAAAAGTCTGCTGCTTCTGTGACACTGAGCAAAGCATGAGAAGGTACATGCTCTATACAGCCCCCAGTGGTGACACTTAGGCATGACAACATTTACTTTAACCTGCTCAGATCCGGGCCATTGCCAAATGACGGCAACAGCGCGGATCTGAAAAACCGGGACTACGTCCATTGACGTCGTCCCCTTTCCTCATTCCCAGCGCGCTCTCGTGAGCGCGCCTCGGGGAAAATCTGTGTTGGCCGTGTCCCTTGGACACAGCCAATCACAGATCGCTGTAAACGGCCAATCACAGCGGCCGTTTACAGCGCGATCGCCGCCTCCAATGAGAGATGATCTAAAAGGTAAACAATTGAGATCATCTCTCATTGCCGGCTCTCTCTCTCCTCACACAGAGACAGCGTGTGAGGAGAGAGAGATTCTGTGAGTAAAAAACAGCAAAGTGTGCCCAAAAAGTGCCCAACAGTGCCCACAGTGACACCAATATAGTGCCATCTGTGCCCACCTGTGCACATCAGTGCCCACTTGTGCCATCTGTGCCCATCAGTGCCCGTCTGTGCCCATCAGTGCCCGTCTGTGCCCATCAGTGCACGTCTGTGCCCATCAGTGCCCGTCTGTGCAGTGCGCATCTGTGCAATCAGTGCGCATCTGTGCAATCAGTGCGCATCTGTGCCACCTCCTCAGTGCCCATCTGTGCCATCTCCTCAGTGCCCATCTGTGCCATCTCCTCAGTGCCCATCTGTGCCATCTCCTCAGTGCCCATCTGTGCCACCTCCTCAGTGCCCATCTGTACCAATCAGTGCCCATCTGTCGCTTCAGTGCACATCTGTGCTGCCTTATCAGTGCCCATCTGTGCTGCCTTATCAGTGCCCATCTGTGCCGCTTCATCAGTGCCCATCTGTGCCGCTTCATCAGTGCCCATCTGTGCCACCTCACCTGTGCCACATCAGTGCATATCTGTGCCCACCTGTGCCGCCTCATTAGTGTAAATCTGTGCACATCTGTGCTGCTTCCTCAGTGCTCATCTGCTGCCTCAGTGCCCATTTGTGCCGCCTCATCAGTGCCCATCAGTGCCGCCTCATCAGTGCCTATCTGTGCGATCAGTGCCCACTTGTGCCGCCTCATCAGTGCACATCTGTGCCATCAATTAGTGCCACCTCATCAGTGCAGGCTTAGCACACAGCTGTGCAATCTCATAAACCACCAGCCGCCATGTCCAAAAAAAGCTTTTCCGCCGAGGAGGCATACCAAATTCTTTCTACGGCCGATGAGAGCAACGCGGAGCTCTCTTTTTCAGATTCCCTCTCCAATTCGGATTCTGACGTAAATTACGAGCCAGTCCTCAGTAGCGAAACACTTACAGACTCGGAGGAAGAAACTCGGCCCGCCAAACGAAGGCGTTCTAGTGAGGAGGCAGTGGCATCCGCCAGCACCGCAGTGGCATCTGCCAGCACCGCAGTGGCATCCGCCAGCATCGCAGTGGCATCCACTAGCACTGCAGTGCCATCCACTAGCACCGCAGTCCCTCGGCAAGAAAGGCCACGTACCAGTGGGGTGTCACCCCAGCCCCAAAGGGTTAGGTCCCATGCCAGCCTTCCCTTTGCACTTCAGAACCCCTTGTGGCTTCCTCCCAATTCAGGAGAAGCTAGCGTTCCCCCTTTCACGGCCCAGCCAGGAGTCCAGGTGGATACAGGGAATTTCACCCCAATTAATTTTTTTAATTTAATTTTTACGGAGGACATGTTGGCGTCAATTGTGGCCCAGTGCAACCTGTATGCACAGCAATTTATTTTGCAAAATCCCACATCATATTATGCCCGTCCCTATGAGTGGAGAGACCTGACAGTGGAGGAGTTCAAGGTTTTTTTGGGCCTCACATTTAATATGGGGCTCACTCAAAAAAACGAATTCCGTTCCTATTGGTCAACCCACCCCCTCCACCACATGCCGCTCTTCTCTGCGGTAATGCCCAGAACCAGGTATCTGATGATAATGAGGTTCCTACATTTTAGCGACAATACCCAGTGCCCTCCCCGAACTGATCCAAAATTTGACAGGCTTTACAAAATTCGCCCAATATTAAATTATTTTTCCGAAGTATTCCCCCAGCTGTTCACCCCGGACCAACAAATATGTGTAGATGAGTCCCTTGTGAAATTTAGCGGCAGGCTTAAAATTAAGCAATATATCCCCAGCAAAAGGGCCCGCTATGGGGTGAAGGTGTACAAACTATGTGACCGAGCCACAGGGTACACATATTCCTTCAAGGTGTACGAAGGGAAGGACACCCAGCTGCAGCCTCCTAATTGCCCGGACTACTTGGGAACCAGCGGGAAAGTTGTTTGGGACCTCATATACCCCCTACTCGACAAAGGATACCACCTGTATGTAGATAACTTCTACACTTCTCTGCCCCTGTTCCACAACCTTCATCGGAAGAAGACGCCAGCATGTGGCACCGTGAAAAAAAATCGGAAGGGCTTTCCTCAAAGTCTTGTTAATAAGAAGTTGAGAAAAGGAGAAACGGCATGTCTGCGTAACAAAGAGATTCTGGCAGTGAAGTGGAGGGACAGAAGGGATGTGTATATGTTGTCTTCCATCCACAACAACACCTATGTGGAAATCCCCAGAAGGAATGGCCCCATCCAGAAACCCACATGCATCCATCAATACAATTTGTTTATGGGGGGAGTCGACTTTAACGATCAAATGTTGGAACCATATCTTGCCTCAAGAAGGACATACCACTGGTACAAAAAAGTAGCGATTTATTTTTTTCAATTGGCCATATACAACTCCTATATCATTTACCGCAAATCCACCCAAAACCCCCAACGCTTCCTTGGCTACCTGGAGGAAATTTACATTGCCCTTATATTCCCGAACGGCCCACCAGTAAACATCCGATCAGATGTTGTTAGTCGACTCTCCGAGCGCCACTTTCCAGATAAACTCCCTCCCAGACCAACAGGCCAAAGACGCCAAAAAAGATGTAAGGTGTGTACCAGAGCAGGAGTCAGAAGAGACACATCTTATTATTGTGCAGAATGTCCTTCCGAACCAGGCCTCTGTATAGGTGAATGCTTCCGCCGTTACCATACTTCACTAAATTATTAGTGAAGTATGGTAACCGTAATCCTCAGTTCCTGCCTTCACACCCCTTATGCCACTGCCTGCTCTGTAACTGACCCTGGCTTGTTATTTGACCACGCTTCTGCCTGCCGATTTTGTACTTACCGCTGCCTCATCTGGAACTGACCCTGGACTGTTTTTTCGACCATGCTTCTGCCTAACGATTCTGTACATACCTCTGCCTGATATGGAACTGACCCTGGACTGTTATTCGACCATGCTTCTGCCTAACGATTTTGTACATACCTTTGCCTGATCTGGAACTGACCTTGGACTGTTTGACCATGCCTCTTGCCTGCCTCTTGGACTGATCTTGTACCCTGCAACTGGACTAGTGGGATTCAACACAGGGGTCTCACATATGTGAGGGGCTCCAGAATAGTTTTTCTGGATGAAGAAAACAATTTTCTTTGTTTTCTCATTCTAGATTAGGGTCTGGAGACTCGGAGGCTTCAAAGAGATTTGGGTGGGAGAAGCCTCTACCCCTGTCCCCATTCTGTCCTGAACGAGGCCCTACTTCTGCCTGCTGCCTGTAGGAGTTACTGCTGTCATGCCTCTGTTTGTCGCACTGACCACAGCACATGGACCTTGTTCCTGCCTACTACCAAGACCAATATTTTGGCACTGCTGACAATCTCTGCCTGCACTGACCCTGCACTGCACTGACCTATGGACAGTATCCCTGCCTGCTGCCTGTACTGACTATGGACAGTATTTCTGCCTGCTGCCTGAAAAATTGTGTTCGCTGTTGCTGACCAAGTCCCTGCCTGCTGCCTGGACCAGTGCTATCCTCCTGGGGACAACTATACTACTGAAACCACAGGTAATCTTTTGTTTCTCTTTGCTCAGCATAATGTATTTTGGGGTGTAATTCTTGGTATATGCATGCTATGTGTCCCTGGAACACCTGATGGTGTTCCTTGCATGTTGTATCTCTGTATGTGGCCAGGCTGTGTAAAGGTCTCACACATGTGGTATTGCCATACTCAGAAGGAGTGCCACAATGTATTTTGGGGTGTCATTTTTGCTATGTAAATGCTATGTGTTGGAAATATCCTATAAACGGACAACTTTGTGTAAAAAAAATGCGTTTTCATTTTTTTTCCACATATTCCAAAAACTTCTGGAAAAAAATGAACCATTCAAAAGACTCATTATGCCTCATAGATTATATGTTGGGGTGTTAGCTTTCCAAAATGGGGTCATTTTGTGGGCGTTTCCATTGTCCTGGTGCTCCAGGGCCTTCAGAAGTGTAATAGGTGGGTGAGAAATGAGATGTGTAATTTATGCTCCTAGAACACCTGAAGGTGCTACTTCAATGTTAGGCCTCTGTATGTGGTCAGGCTGTGTAAAAGTCTCACACATGTGGTATCGTTTTACTCAGGAGGAGTAGCAGAATGTATTTCGGGGTGTTATTTTTGCTATGTAAATGCTATGTGTTGGAAATATCTTATAAACGGACAACTTTGTGTAAAAAAAAATGCGTTTTCATTTTTTTCCACATTTTCCAAAAACTTCTGGAAAAAAATGAACCGTTCAAAAGACTCATTATGCCTCATAGATTATACGTTGGGGTGTTAGCTTTCCAAAATGGGGTCATTTTGTGGGCGTTTCCATTGTCCTGGTGCTCCAGGACCTTCAAAAGTGTAATAGGTGGGTGAGAATCGAGATGTGTAATTTATGCTCCTAGAACACCTGAAGGTGCTACTTCAATGTTAGGCCTCTGTATGTGGTCAGGCTGTGTAAAAGTCTCACACATGTGGTATCGTTTTACTCAGGAGGAGTAGGAGAATGTATTTCGGGGTGTTATTTTTGCTATGTAAATGCTATGTGTTGGAAATATCTTATAAACGGACAACTTTGTGTAAAAAATAATGCGTTTTCATTTTTTTCCACATTTTCCAAAAACTTCTGGAAAAAAATGAACCGTTCAAAAGACTCATTATGCCTCATAGATTATACGTTGGGGTGTTAGCTTTCCAAAATGGGGTCATTTTGTGGGCGTTTCCATTGTCCTGGTGCTCTAGGGCCTTCAAAAGTGTAATAGGTAGTCAACAAGTTAGATGGGTAATTTATGCTCCTTGAACACCTGATGATGCTCCCTGCATGTTGGGCCTCTGTATGTGGCCAGTTAGTGAAAAAGTCCCACACATGTGGTATTGTAATACTCAGGAGGAGTAGCCGAATGTATTTTGTGGTGTCATTTGTGGTATGGACATTCCATGTGAGAGAAATAAGCTATTACAATGACAATTTTCTGAAAAAAATATAAAAAATAAAAAAAAACCTTAATTTGCAAAGAATTGTGGGAAAAAAATGACAACTTCAAATAACTCACCATGCCTCTTACTAAATACCCTGGAATGTCTACTTTCCAAAAAGGGGTCATTTGGGGGGCATTTGTACTTTCCTGGCTTGTTATGGTCTCAAGAAAGGAGATGGGCCTCAGTACATCAGGTGTGATCAGATGTGATCATTTTTTTATGATTTGTACCATAGCTTGTAGACTCTATAAATTTCACACAGACCACATAATATCCACTAATTTGGGTTATTTTTACCAAAGATATGTAGCAGTATAAATTGTGGCCAACATTTATGAATAAAAGTTGCTAATTTGCAAAATTTTATCACAGAAACGAAGAAAAAAGCATTTTTTTTCAAAATTTTCGGTCTTTTTTCATTTATAGCGCAAAAATTAAAAAACCCAGAGGTGATCAAATACCACCAAATGAAAGCTCTATTTGTATGAAAAAAAGGACAAAAAAATTGTTTGGGTACAGTGTTGCATGACTGAGTAATTGTCATTCAAAATGTGAGAGCACTGAAAGCTGAAAATTGGTCTGGGCAGGAGGGGGGTTTAAGTGCCCAGTAAGCAAGTGGTTAAAGGAGACATTTCATAAGAAAATTTAAAAATTCCTTAGAAAAACTGCACTAACCTTTCCCGCCGCAGGGTTTTCTGTGATAAAACCAACAGACCTAATCTTTACCCTTCACGGTGGGTTCCGTTTAACAAACCTTCAGGAACCGGGGACCCTCAGGGGACCCACAATCCTGGACATGTAAAAAGCACCCTGCCAGTAAAACTTTATGGCCTTAATACCAAAAGTACTGGATCCCAGGGTCCAGCTCTCTAAAAAGAGAACCTACGTTACAGGCAAAACCTTGTTACTTCGGATACGAGACCTGGGTACCCTTCAATTTGGCCTAAAAGACACTTTGAATGGATCCGGCTGCATAGCTAGCCCCAGGAAGGATTGCTCCAGAGGAGCTCAGCACAGCACATCTTCACTTGTGATCAACACCTTACCTCACCTTTCACCACACTGGCGAAAAAACGGAGATGCTCCCAGTAGTGGGAGGGGTTATATAGGGAGGCAACTTCCTGTTTAGGGTGTGCCAGTGTCCAGCACCTGAAGGTGGACTATAACCCACATCATAGTTACTATGGCTCTGTGTCCCGTGATGTTACATAGTTACATAGTAGGTGAGGTTGAAAAAAGACACACGTCCATCAAGTCCAACCTATGTGTGTGATTATGTGTCAGTATTACATTACATATCCCTGTATGTTGCGGTCATTCAGGTGATTATCTAATAGTTTCTTGAAGCTATCAATGCTCCCCGCTGAGACCACCGCCTGTGGAAGGGAATTCCACATCCTTGTCGCTCTTACAGTAAAGAACCCTCTACGTAGTTTAAGGTTAAACCTCTTTTCTTCTAATTGTAATGATGTACGATTAAAGAAAGTATAGCTGTGTATACAGTGTAGTATACAGTATATTGTTGTATAGTATAGCTTTGTATAGCCTAGCTCTGCATATAGAATAGTAGAGCTGTGTGTACAGTATAGTATAGCTGTGTATACAGAATATCGTAGTATAGTATAGCTATGTATAGCATAGCTCTGCATATAGAATAGTATAGCTGTGTATACAGTGTAGTATAGGATAGCTGTGTATACAGAATATCGTAGTATAGCTCTGCGTATAGAATAGTATAGCTCTGCATATAGAATAGTATAAGCTGTGTATACAATGTAGTGTATGGTACAGCTGTGTATAGTGTAGTGTAATGTATGCACAATGCTTGGAATAGCAGTGCACATAAGGGAAAATTCAATAAAGCTGCTGGGCCACATTTCTGGCATTAAATGCCCCTTGTTAATATATTTCACCAACTTCATGAAGCATTTGTGACACTTTTGTTTCTGACAGCGACTTCTGCACCAAATTCTACAATGCGCCACATTTACCTTGTGTCTGATTGAATGCACCAAATGTAAAAGTGGAGCTAATTAAATAGGAGCTCTAGGCTGAATTCAAGAGTTGGTGTGTACAGGCTGTATGTATATCAGTGTGTAGTATAGCTGTGTATACAGCACAGTATCTATAGTATAGCAGTGTATATACTGTAGTGTGTATGGTATAGCTTAGGGATGCATCGATACCGATACTAGTACAGGTGCCAATACTAGGCATTTGCACGAGTATCTGTACTTGTGCAAATGCCTCCGATACCTGAAATGGATACCCAAAGTGATGTCAGCTTGGGGGGGCAGAGAGTGACATCGCTAGGGTGGTGTGGGTCGCACCCGGCTGACACCCCCTCACCCGCATGTCCAAGGCAGCTGCGGTGGCTGGGCTGCTCCTAGAGAGCTGCTCACCTGGCTTCTCCACAGCCAGCTGGCCGCCCACCCATTCTTATCACTGCACGGCCTGGGGGGCTGAGACTAGATCAGTTGATCGTGAAAGGGAGGAGCTGGAGAAAGTCTGTCGGAAAGACCGTCGGACCTTTGATGCCGAAAAGTCCGCCCGTGTGTAGACTGCATTACAAGTGTACGAGAAATCCACCAGACTGTCACATCTACTGTACATAGGCATTCCCTCCTCCCCCTTTATGCCTATTCAGTGGACAGCTAGCTACTGTATACACATGGCTTATCACACACACTCAACGTGAAGCTGTAACTCCTCAGATGCTGGAATACCACAGACTGCAAGCTGCCTGCACAACTTGTCACTTTTTGATAGATTATTTGGTTAGTCTATCTAGGATTCTAAGTAGACAACACACACTAGGCATTATGATATTCACAAACTTTCTAGGGCTGCAACTAACGATTATTTTCATAATCGATTAGTTGGCCGATTATTGTTTCGATTAATCGGTTAATAACCTTAACAAAAAAGTGTGGTGTATAATTTAGTTAATATGTAAAGTTTTAAAAAAGGCAATTTATTCTTAAATATCTCCATGCAGTGGTAAATATAAATAGCCAACTATATGGTTGGGGAGCAAAATATCTAATCCACTCTGAGAATAACAGACAGAAAAGATATACTGTATATACTATAAGGGGAGATATACTGTATATACTATTAGAGGAGAGATAAGAACGTTCATTCGATTTTCTAATCGTTAGTGGGGTCAAAATCGACGTTCATTTCAACCACAGTAATGGGAAAATTTGGAAATAATAAAAAAACTTCTTGGTGAAAGGAATTATCAGACAGTGTATGTGGTTTTCGTTCAGAAAATACAATTATTTTAAAAACAGAATGTTAAAAACAAGTGAAAATTTCAAACATTCTTTCATTCATCGAATGTACAAAGATTTTTTGTCTGGATATTCTCATCTGAAAATGAATCGGTGTGGCCAGCATAAGGCTCGGTGCACACCTATGCAGTTTGCTTTTGATCTGTTTCTGCAGTGCTCTTTGCTGTGCGTTTTGATTTTTGTGCACGTGATTTTGCTGCGATTTGCGTTTTTGCTTTTTTTGGCCTATTTGTTGTTGGGCAGATTAAAAAACACAAATTGCTGCAAAAACGCATTACATGCTTTTCTGCAGCTTCTCTATTGAAGTATGTTGAACGAAAAAAGCACTGTTTTGCATTAAAAAAAGTCACTGACGCTTTCCAAATATGCAGCGGCTGAAAAAGCATAGATGTGAACGTGTCCCATAGGAAACCATGTTAATGAATTGTAGTCCGTTTCTGCAAAAAGCACCAAAAAACACATAGATGTGAACCAGGTGTAAGACGTTTAGTAACATAATGGGGTTAAAAAACGAATATTAGCCCTTTATAGTACAAAAAAAGCAAATAATCACTACTGTAAGGGGTTCATTTTTTTACTGTAGAACTGTGAAAGAAATCGTTACAGTAGCGATTATTTGCTCTTTGTACCATAAAGGGCTCATTTTAGTTTTTTTTAACCACATTATGTTACTGGCCGATTAATCGATTATGAAAATAGTAATCGATTAATTTCATAATCGATTAGTTGTCGATTAATCGATTAGTTGTTTCAGCCCTAAAACTTTCCCTTTCTTTTGATTATTAAGGCCCGGTTCACACTGGTGCGATGTGAGAACCCTGCGAATCCACTGCGGGTTCCCGCATCGCACGCCAGTCCACACTGCCATATGTGAACTACTGGGGAGTGTCAATACATTGTTAGAGCCCTTTCACACTGGGGCCACCCATAGCATCGGCAGTAAAACGCTGCTATTTTTAGCAGCGTTTTACCGCCGGATTAGCGGCGCATTTCGGCCGCTACCGGGGCGCTTTTACCCCCGCTAGCGGCCGAGAAAGGGTTAAAACCGCCCGCAATATCGGCGTTTTGCCGGCGGTATCTTAGCGCTGCCCCATTGATTTCAATGGGGAGGAGCGGTAAACACACCGCTCCTTCACCGCTCCAAATAAGCTGCTGGCAGGACTTTTTTTCCCGTCCTGCCAGCACAGCGCTTCGGTGTGAAAGCCCTCGGGCTTTCACACTGGAGACAATGCTGCAGCTGTTTGAGGGCGGATTCCAGGCGCTATTTTTAACGCTATAGCGCCTGCAAAACGCCCTTGGTGTGAAAGCGGTCTAAACGACACCCCCAGTTCAGCTTGTATATCGCACTGCGAACTGACAGTTCGGACATGAATCGGATCGCACAGGTGTGAACACCCATGCGATCTGATTCTGGTCAGAAACAAAAAAAAAAGGGTCCTGTGCGTGTTTGGATCGAATGCGGTGCAATATCAGCCATACTATCTGTATGGCTGAAATCGCATCGCACAGACATCGCATGTGATGTGAACAGCAGTGTGCTGCCAATTACATGTGATATCTGGCATCGCAGCAGTGTGAACCGGGCCTTAGGGCCAGAATCCGGATTGTTTTTAATTGCTGTATGATGTAATTCAATCATTGGAAGGGGATGGGTTTTTCTATTGTAAGTGAAATTTTCCACAATATTTGTAACTTTTTTTAATATACTTATTTGCGTATCACACTGCTTTGGTGTTAAATATTGCCTACTATTTCACAGTCTGTTCTATACAGCTGTTTATTTTTTGTAGTGTCACTTTGTCTCTCTCTTACAATGTGAGTGATACTGAACAGAGGATAACAGAAGGTAAAGAGAAGGCATCAGAGATCAGACATTGGGGTTTATTTACTAAAGACAAATCCACTTTGCACAAGTGCACTTGGAAGTGCAGTCGCTGTAGATCTGAAGAGGACATGCAACGAAAATCAAAAACAGCATTTTTGCTTGCACATGATTGGATGATAAAAAATCAGCAGAGCTTCCCCTTATTTCGCTCTTCCCCTCAGATCTATAACAACTGCACTTCCAAGTGCACTACTTGCAGTGCAAAGTGGAATTGCCTTTAGTAAATCAACCCCATTGCCTTCACTTTACTTTCCGTTATGCTCTGTTCAGTATCACTAACATTGTAAGAGAGAGCCAGTTCTTGGACCCAACAAGGTGTCCTGCATTTAACCACTTCTCTTCCACTGCATGTTTATGCAGCAGCGACCAAGATATCATTCTTTAGCTCCAGCGATTCTGCACTAGATAAAAGTAATCCAGGCAGCTAACAAGCCACTGGATTACTTTCACAGGTGGCAAAAGGGGGTCCCACCCCCCTCCTTCCACCACCGCCTCTACCAGGCTCTCCAACGTGTTCTGAAAGCCCGGTAAGGATGCGACTGATGGCAGACAGTGAAAGGGATAGATGTTGTTCCTCCCATTATGTGATGTCAGAAACAGGAAGCGATGAGGATTTAGTCACTTCATGTTTCGGCTCTTTGTTTACCTGGCCATTAGTGGCAGTGTTGCCAACCTACCAGATTAAAATTTACTGGGACAGCCAAGTTTTTACTGGCCTTTCCAAAAGTTTCAAAATTACAGTTTTAAGTGCAAATTACAGTATTTAGGCTACAAACATCAATGTGATTTATAGTAGATAATAAGGCAAAAAACATATTTCTTATTTTATTTTTGATATGGTAAGTGGCCCAGGGACAGGACTGAGGAGGGCAAGAAATTAGAATGTGTGGCTAACACACAAAAAATTGACTCTCACAGTGACACCGACAGCAGTGTACAGCAGCATAGATGATGATGAGACCTCACTGACACAACACATCACCTCCTGAGTCACAGTCTCTCGCCAAGCCAAGTGGTTCCTCCAGTCTAAACAGCACTGACAGTCCTGGTCCCAGCCCACCTTGCTCCCATACCGCAGACCCGCACACAAGGCTCAGGCCGCTCTGCTTGGCTCCATTGCACCATAACATCACACGACATGCTCAGGTACCGCCTCCGCCAGAGCCACCCAATCACACTGTAGCAGGCACTCGGATGGTCTCAGCTGGCTCCGAACGAAGCCGAGCATCACAGCCATATTTTTTACTGGCATGAGAAAATTCCCTGTTTTTTACTGGCTGTCAGTAAAAATACTGACGGTTGGCAACACTAATTAGTGGTCAGTGTAGAAACCGATCAGACTGATCTGTATCTGATCGGCTGCATTGAAGGCCAGAGGAGAGATTTGGGGTCTAATAGACCCCAGATCTCTTTATAAAGCGGACCTGTCAGGAGTCCATTCTATTACAAGGGATGTTGTTCATCCCTTGTAATAGCAATAAAGTTGATCAAATAATAATAAAAAAAGTTAAAAAAGGTACAGTGTGTAGCCCCCCCCCCCCCCCCCCCTGATCTACTGTGACCTGAAAGGTACCTCCAGATACAGGGAGCGAGCTTACATTCACCCCAAGGCTAAGTCCATGGCTATAACGGGAAGTTGAACAGAATTTAAGCGCCAGTCGTTTTAGGTATTTTTTAATGAGAACTTGAGAAAGGTTGTAGGAAAGAGGGTTAGGGGAGGTTTCAGATACCCTTTTTAACAGATCACTTACAGACTCCTTGAATCCAAAAGGACAAAACAGCTTTCTTTTAGCAGATCTTGAATACCTGGGTAGGTCTCTCATACAGACCTGGCAACCGGTAGAATGTCTGGACAAGCCTCTCTCACAGACTTAGCAGCCAGCAGAACTCCTAAATACGTTTCTCTCACAGACTTAGCAGCCAGGAGCTAGTTACCTTGATTAGATTGTAGAACAGCTTGACAGTACCAGAACCTTTAAGCCGACCCGGCGGTCCTCCCCTGGATCTCCTCAGCTTGGCTTCTTCCACACAGGCAAGACAGCATAAGGAACACCTCAGGATTAGTAGGCCCCAGACAGGTTTCTGGGCCTACTTGCAGAATATGCAGCAGCACATCCTCAGGCCAGGAGGGCCCTGAGGTAACATGGCATCTGTCCAAAAAATACCCCTTCCCAGAATGCACAGCGGCCAGGAACCTCCTACTTGAGTTTCCAGAAAAAGTATTCATTATAGCTCAACCTGGTTGTAATCCTCACACTGTCCTGTGGTACCAGTGACACCTACTGGCAACAGTGGGAAATGCACAACTCAGCCAAGTTTAGAACAAACCCAAATATACAATCAAATCTAACCAGTCAAAAACTACATTTACACTATAGCCCCATTTTCAGGAAATAAAAAAATAAAAAAGTAAGAATAGGTATCGGCGAGTACTTCAGGAAAAGTATCTGTACTCAGTCTTAAAAAAAAAATAAATGGTATCAGTTGCTACCCTATTATAGATGTGTATACAGTGTAGTGTGTATGGTATAACAGTGTATATAGTGTACTGTGTATGGTATAGCCCTGTATAGAGTGTAGTGTGTATGGTATAACAGTGTATATAGTGTACTGTGTATGGTATAGCCCTGTATAGAGTGTAGTGTGTATGGTATAACAGTGTATATAGTGTACTGTGTATGGTATAGCCCTGTATAGGACACATCTGTATACACACTGACTGTTGTGTACATACTGAGTTCAATGTTTAGTTTGGCGCCAGAGTGTTCCTCAGGCGGACTGTACCACATCTCGCCGGTCACGGGGAGGTCAATCTCCCTCATTCCTCGGTTCTCCGGTGTGGCTGGAGTCCCTTCCTTCTTTTCTCCCTATCCTATGTAACGCTGTACCCTCGGCTATCCCCGGTTCCCCTTCCCGCGCTCTCCCAGAGATCCGTATTCCCCCACTCCTCGTAGTTGGTACGGTCCTCGGTGTGTGAGGAGGAGACGACCGCCATTTTGTCTGCTGGCGGGAGACTGGTAGTAACCGAATCCGGGCCCGGGAGAGCGGCCCCCCACACCCCCTACCGGAGCGAGGCCACGCAGGAGGGCCCGGGAGAACCGCGGACATGTATATCAAACAGGTACCGGGCGATGGGGCTGGGGGAGGCGGAGGAGGAGCCCGGCGGGGAGCCGAGGCCTGACAAGGCCAGAGAATTCATACTGTACACACTGTATACTGTCCGGGCCTGAGAGACACCGAACCTCATATACTGACCACTGTACCTCACATACTACACCCAATATACTGACCACTGTACCTCACATACTACACCCAATATACTGACCACTGTACCTCACATACTACACACTGCACCCCATATACTGACCACTGTACCTCACATACTACACCCAATATACTGACCACTGTACCTCACATACTACACACTGCACACCATATACTGACCACTGTACCTCACATACTACACCCAATATACTGACCACTGTACCTCACATACTACACACTGCACACCATATACTGACCACTGTACCTCACATACTACACCCAATATACTGACCACTGTACCTCACATACTACACCCCATATACTGACCACTGTACACCACACCTCATATACTGCACCTCATATACTGACCACTGTACTATATACTGACCACTGTACTATACAATGCACCTCATATACTGACCACTGTACTACACACTGCACCTCACATACTACACACTGCACCTCATATACTGACCACTGTACTATACACTGCACCTCATATACTGACCACTGTACCTCACATACTACACCCCATATACTGACCACTGTACCTCATATACTGTACACTTCACCATATATACTGGCCACTTTACATATACTGTACACCACACCTCATATACTGACCACTGTACTATACACTGCACCTCATATACTGACCACTGTACTATACACTGCACCTGATATACTAACCACTGCACGTCACACACTGACCACTGCACCACATATACTGTACACTGCACCACATATACTGCTCACTGTACATCATATACTGTACACCACACCTCATACACTGACCACTGTACACTGCACCCCATATACTGACCACTGTGCCTCACATACTACACTAGAACTGCAACTAACGATTATTTTCACAATCGATTAGTTGGCCGATTATTGTTTCAATTAATCGGATAATAACCTTAAAAAAAGTGTGGTGTATAATTTAATTTGTAAAGTTTAAAAAAAGGCAATGTATTCTTCAAAATCTCTATGCAGTGGTAAATATAAATAATCAACTATATGATTAGGGAGCAAAATCTCTAATCCACTCTGAGAATAACAGACAGAAGAGATATACTGTATATACTATTGGAGGTTGAATCTGGTAAATATCATCAGACTCAGAGATCACATTTTTTTATTTAGACCCCATTCACACTGGGGCACATGTAATGTGCCCTGCCTCCTTGAAATGTGCCCTGCTCCCACGTAATGTGTAATGTGGCTTGCCTCCATGTAAAAGTTTACTTTAAATGTAATAGTAATGCCTTCTATTACCTCCAGTCTATCAGCCTTCACCTTCTCTGGGTTCAGATGCTGATCTTCCCTGCCCAGTCTTCAAAGTCATTTTTTTTAAAACAAACATGGTATACTTACCTGCTCTGTGTAATGGTTTTGCACAGAGCAGCCCCGATTCTTCTCTTCTGGGGTCCCCCACCGATGCCTCTGGCTCCTCCTGCCTTTAGAGTGGCCCAATAGCAAGCTGCAAATTATAGTATAGTGTGCCCCTATAGCAAGGTAAAAAAAACTTCTGCTTTTAGACCCACTCACTTCCTGCCCAGGACTACATGCTCCATGAGGCATTGCTCCTCTCACATTCACAAGTTCTCAGGCACTTCCTGACATGTATGGATGGTGTACTGAGCTGTATGTGTGCTGCACTGTATTTACTGATATGTAAACAAATAATGCATTCTGTATGCAGGCCAAATAATCGGCTGGCCGATTAATCGTTTATGAAAATAGTTGACAACTATTTTCATAATCGATTAGTTGTTTCAGCCCTATACTACACACTGCACCTCATATACTGACCACTGTACTATTCACTGTATCTTATACTGACCACTGCACCCCATATACTGACCACTGTACTATACACTGCACCTGATATACTAACCACTGTACAGTACACTGCACGACACACACTGACCACTGCACCTCATATACTGACCACTGTACTACACACTCCACCTCATATACTGACCACTGTACCTCATATACTGACCACTGTACCTCATATACTGACCACTGTACCTCATATACTGACCACTGTACTTTATAGTGTACTATATACTGACCACTGTACTATACACTGTACTATACACTGTACACTGCACCCAGTATACTGACC
Organism: Lithobates septentrionalis; assembly: GCA_037952835.1. Taxonomy (NCBI): domain Eukaryota; kingdom Metazoa; phylum Chordata; class Amphibia; order Anura; family Ranidae; genus Lithobates; species Lithobates septentrionalis. The sequence continues at coordinate 2,739,025 of JBBDGP010000626.1, read as the reverse complement.
ACAGTACTATATACTGTACCTCATATACTGACAACTGTACTATACACTGTACCCCATATACTGACCACTGTACCCCATATACTGACCACTGTACCCCATATACTGACCACTGTACCCCATATACTGACCACTTTTTATTGCACCTAATATATTGACCACTGTACTATACACTGCACCTCATATACTGACCACTCCACCTCGTTTACTGTACACTGCACCTTGTACACTGACCACTGCACCTCATATACTAACCACTGTATTATACACTGCACCTTATATACTGACCACTGTACCTCATATACAAACCACTGTATTATACACTGCACCTTATATACTGACCACTGTACCTCATATACCAACCACTGTACTACACAGTGCACGTCATATACTGACCACTGTACTATACACTGCACCTCACATACTGACCACTGTACTACACAGTGCACGTCATATACTGGCCACTGTACTATACACTGCACGTCACACACTGACTACTGTATGCTGCACCTCACATACTGTATACTGCACCTCACATACTGACCACTGTACTACAAGCTGCACCTCTCACACTGACACTACTACACACTGCATCTTTCACACTTACCACACTGTACATGGCAACTCATATACTGACAGTTGAAATAAGATGTAATGACCCTTTTGGAACGTTTCTATGTTTATTTTTGTTATTATTTATTTTATTATTATTTGTTTATTTTTTTAGGTTATCATCCAAGGCTTCCGCAGCTACAGAGATCAGACTATTGTTGATCCCTTTAGTTCAAAACACAATGTTATTGGTATGTATGAGCACAAGGTTGTAATTGATTTTTTTTTTATGTTTCAAAAGTAAATTTTAGGTAGTCCTTGCATGGAAATACAGGGTCCACTTATGTCTCAATTCCCCTCCATCCCCATAAAAAAAACCCAGTTAGAGCTATAAAAAAAACATTAACGTGTATTTATGGCCCAACCTCTTTTTTTTTTTTTTCACATTTTATTATGAAGAGTGGTGAAGGGTTAAAGCCCCTGTCAGGTTATTTTTTTTGCTGTCTGTGTCTTCCTAGGGGATTTCTCTTTTAGATAGTTGTCACTGGAACATTTTTGGCCATTGAAAAATTTCCCCTCCCCTCGCGGTCTCCTGACAACTCAAAAAACAGGGACACGGACTACAATAAAAACTTCAGAGTGTCTATCTTTTTTTGCATTTAATCCAAAATTGAAAAAAAAAGTTTTGCCTTTTACATATAGGTTACTTTTACTTGCTGGTCTTCCAGTCACTTCCTCTAGATCAGGAGTGTCAAACTCAAATTCATCGTGGGCCACATCAGCAGTATGGTTGGCCTGAACGGGCCGGTTGTATCTGTAGGGCTATGTATCTACTCTTTAATATTGCAGTGCTGCGAAGGGTAGGTGCAGACCAGCACAAGCCCACTCACACTCCTGTAGCAGATGATGCAAGTCCAAAAAGGAGGGTCACACATCGCTGGTATTATCCTCAAGAAACTGTATTGGAGACTGCTCAGACCGAACACCATTAGAAGTCAAGAGTACGCTACGTACAGAGTGAAGAATGCGCTATGTACAGAGTGACGGGTGTAGGAGTGCTTTACATATAAGGTGCAACGTGACATTCTCACCCCTCCTCCTAGGTCATGACCTCTGCACCCACCACTCCCCCCCACACATCAGCCCCCCCCCCCCCCCCCAAAAAAAAACATCCTCACATCTGTACTCTCTCCTACCTTGCCCAGCTCTGGTACCTCCCCGTATAGGCGGCTCCCTCCCTGTGTGTTGGGCTATAGTTAGTGCCTCCCTGTGTATTGGGCTATAGTTAGTACCTCTCTGTATATTGGGCTATAGTTAGTACCTCCCTGTGTAGGCGGATCTTGGTGTTCAGCACCAGTACCAGTGTTCAGTTCTGCCCTATGTCTTATTTCACCATCACTTATCAAAATCATCAGCACAACAACAAGGCTTTTACAACACTGAGCAAGTCCTCCAAATGCCTGCCCACAGGATGCAGCCCACTGGATGGTTAAAAAAAAACAAAACATTGCCGTCCAAACTGTCAGGAACCTCTACTGCTGACAGCTATGCCCAGCCCAACCGCACATGCACTGCTGGAAGGACTGAGGAGAAGAGCAGGAAAATGTTTACTCTAGTTCCCTAGGAGACAGCCAGCGGCGCATACGCTCACACAAACCCGGAGATGCTCGCGGGAAAAAGGAGGTTTACTCTTATCTGGAAAACGGGCAGTGGGAAAAACAGCCGGCGGACGCAGGCTGGATGCGGCCCGCGGGCCTTGTGTTTGCCACCTGTGCTCTAGATGCTGGTGACATCACTGGGCCTCACAGCAGAATCCTGGGACAATCCCAAGATCCTGAATCTCACAAGAAGATGCTTCAAGCACCATGCAGGAGCGCATTCACTGGATTTGGAATCCTGAGTTTCCCAGGAATCACACAAGAAGGCCAAATTACATCACCTTTGCCTAAGTAAACGTGCTAAAAACCAAGGCGTATGGCACGTTTTTCTTCAAATGTTTATAGTTTTCACTGAGCTTCCCTCCTTTATTCCGAACTGAGGCCACTTAAAAAAAAAAAAAATTAAATTTTATTTTTATTAAGGTGTTTTTTTATTTTTTTTTTATTACAGTGGGAAGAAATGGATCTGGCAAGAGTAATTTCTTCTACGGTAAGTTCAGATTTTATTAAAGAAGAACTAGAGGGAAGCAGCTGTTTGCACAAAATACTGTTAATTCCTTGTTTAGTGTTTCTTAGTGCGCCCGCCTCGCTTGACAGAGATAATGTTGAATCACTGTCAATTGAGGGGCTTTGAGGAGGCGAGGTTGCATAAGAAGCGGAGTTGTTTAACCAGGAAGATCGGATACTGCAGGAGTCACCTGTCTGGATGTGCAATGTGTGTAAATTAGGAGATTGACTTCAGAATTGCTAATATATGCAGCCAGGCCACTTTGCTGCCATACTTGAATGTGAGGCGGTCAGCAGTGGTTAACTTCACTGTGGCCAGTGTGTTGAAAAGCTGCCACTTCCCTGCTTTCCAGCTACTGCAGGTATTCGACCATTCAGGTGAGCTGAATATTTGTTACTGCTGCCACATTCAGCACTGACTTGTATGGCCCGTGGTGGCTCATGAGCCAGGGGGAAGAGTGACAGCAAGCAGTGAGTAGCGGGTATTCTAAACTCCCTGAAGTGTGGAATACATGCTGCTCCCAAGGAGCAACTGAGCAGACACTTCAACACACAGACTGCAAGCAACCTAAGTATATTCACTCTTGTTTTGCAGTTTGCTCAATGTTTAGAAGGGGCCATTAGGTGACAGGGTCTAGCTGCCCTTGGAAAGGATTTTTTTTCACCATGTTGGAAAATTGGCAACTGGTGTGTGTTTTTTGTGTTTATTTTTTTATTTGTACCATCAATATGACATTGGGTAAACTGCAAAATGCACAGTTGAAGTACATGCAAGGGAGCGGTTTTATCTGCCAAATGATTTGTTTCCTCCTCTATACAGTCTTTCTACACATTTAAAGTGGTTCTATAGGCAGAAGGTTGTTTTTTTACAAAGTTTTGAAACTTGAAAAAGAAAAAAAAAATACGTTTTTCTTTACTACATTTTCAAAAACAAGTGAGAGCTGCAAAATACTCACCATGCCTCTTAGCAAATACCTTGGGTTGTCTACTTTCCAAAATAGGGTTCATTTGTGGGGGTTTTGTGCTTTCTTGACATTTCATAGCCTCCGAATCTGTGATGGGTAGTGAGGAAGGCCATTTTACGCCCTTAGAAAGCCTGAAGGTGGTGATTGGTTTTCGGGGTCCCGTACGCGGCTAGGCTCCCAAAAAGTCTAACACATGTGGTATCTCCGTACTCAGGATAAGCAGCAGAATGTATTTTGGGGTGTAATTTCACATATTCCCATGGCATGTTTGAGCAATATATCATTTAGTGACAATTTTGTGCAAAAAAAAGAAAAAGTTTGTAATTTTCCCGCAACTTGTGGCAAAATATAAAATATTCCATTGACTCAACATGCCTATCAGCAAATAGCTTGGGGTGGGGGTTGATCTGTCTGTAACCACTTGAAGACAAACGCCCTTTCTGACACTTTTTTTTTATTTTTGTTTACATGGAGAAATATTTATTTTTTTGCTAGAAATTTACTCTAAACCCCCAAACATGATATATATTTTTTTTAAAGCAAAAGCCCTACAGATTAAAATGGTGGGTATTGGAATTTTTTTTTCACACAGTATTTGCGCAGCGATTTTTCAAACGCAATTGTTTTGGGAAAAAAAAAAACTTTTTAAAATTTTAATGCACTAAAACACACTATATTGCCCAAATGTTTGATAAAATATAAAAGTTGATCTTAAGCCGAGTACATAGATACCAAACACAACATGCTATAAAATTGCATACAACCGTGCAGCGGCAACAAACTACATACATTTTTAAAAGCCTTTACAGGTTACTACTTTAGATTTACGGAGGAGGTCTACTGCTAAAATTATTGCCCTCGATCTGATGTTTGCGGTGATTCCTCACATGCATAGTGCACTTGCTGTTTACATATGACACGAGACTGACGATTGCGTTTGCATTTGCGCACGAGCACAGGGATATGGGAGGGTGCTTTCCTTTTTTTTTTTTTTAAATTGGGTCTATTGGACTCTAGATCTCTCCTCTGCCCTCAAAGCATCTGACCACAGCAAGATCGGTGAGATAAGATGCTTTCCCAATGTCGCTGTTTATTTCCAGCGAAACCGAAGTCATAAAATACTCATAGCTTCCAGTTTCTTAGGCCATAGAGATGATTGGAGCTGTTCTGATCTTTGATCAGCTCTATGGTCAGCTGGCGGAGCCACCAGCTGAATTATCAGGTTCCCCGGTGGGACAGGAGAGCCCGAGAAAACCAAGAAAGATGGGGGGGGGGACATTTGCTCCTGCTGCTTGTAAAAGCAGTCTAGCGGCTAATTAGCTGCTAGGATTGCTTTTACATGAAAGCCGACCGCTGGCTGAAAAGAATGATACCAAGATGATACCTAAACCTGCAGGTATCATACTGGTATAACCACTTGAAGTCCAGCAACATACCAGTATGTTGCTGGTCCTTGTTGGGCATATATTGTAATGTTCTTTTTTTTTTTTTTTTTTTCATGCTGCCTTTGGGCTGAACAAAAAAAAAAGATATTGATCGGTGGGTATGCCCACCATTAGAATACCGCCCTGCATCCACCCACTTCTAATGATGGGCATACATGCATCTTTTTTTTTTTTTTTTATAACTGTGTTGGGGAAATTACCTACTACAGAGCTGAAGTCTGATTTACATATCGTGAGAGCAAACGCAGTTGCTGTCGAGATAAATAAATCAGTGCTGCAGCTGAATGACGTACCTGCAAATAAAATAATGGTTAACAATAAAACACAGTAAACGGTAAAGTATAAAAGAATTACGTACCTGAAAAGCAAGCATGATACATGATAAAACATAGTAAAAAGAGTGTGTGTATATGTGTGTGTATATGTGTGTGTATGTATATGTATGTATGTATGTATGTATATATATATATATATATATATATATATATATATATATATATATATATATATATATATATATATATATATATATATATATATATATATATATATATATATATATATATATATATATATATATATATATTTTACACTTTTATTTGTAATGGTTCCAGTTTTGGGTCTCTCAAAACGCGATGGCTTCTTTGGAGACCCCGTGAAAGTGTGTTCCAGTCTGTGCAGTGCTGTACCCTACACTAATACTCTCCCTTGTGTGTGTGGTAGCGTTCGAAACATTCACCAATGCAAAGACCAGGATGATCAGGACAGGAGGGACAATAATAGCGGGTGTCACGCCTATATCCACGCTTGCTACAGACACAACGTTTTCTTTGGGGTGATCGTTGGGTGGGGGGTACCAGGGAGGACATACGGAAAATGCCTCCCATGCAGTCGGCTTACTGCATTTGCGTTGGGACACAGCACCGTCTGGAAACAGAAGGGCTGTGATGATCTCCTCCTGGAATTTAAGGAAGGATCCAGTTTGTCCTGACGCTTTGTATAGCAAATAAGCGTTCAGCAGAGCCAATTGGAAAAGGTAAACAGACACTTTTTTTTTTTTTTTTATACCAGAGTCTGGCCTTACGGGCAATTAAGTACAGTGCCATCAACTGGTCGTTGCGGTCCACCCCTCCCATATTATGGTTGTATTCGTGAACACAGAGGGGTTTCTCCACAACACCAGTCGCCGTTTGAATTTGGACTGTCGTGTCTGCATGAAGGGAGGACAGAATGAAAACACTCTGTAATTCCCTCCACTTCACTGCACGCAAATTATTACTTCTCAAGCAGTCTCTCTCCCCCAGCCTAAGAGGGGAATCTACAAGCTGCTGGGGTAAGCCCCAGTGATTAGATCGCACGGTGCCACATGCGCCAATTCCATAATCAAACAAGTGACTAAAAAGTGGCACGCTTGTGTAATAATTGTCCACATACAAGTGGTACCCCTTTCCGAATAAGGGTGACACCAAGTCCCACACAATTTTACCAGCTCTCACTATGTAGTTTGGGCAGTTCTCAGGCTCCACGTGACTATCTTTTCCCTCGTAAACCATAAAACTATATGTATAGCCTGTTGCCCTGTCACAGAGCTTATACATCTTGACCCCGTATCTGCCACGCTTGCTGGGAAGATACAGTTTGAACGTCAAACGGCCAGAAAACGTAATCAGGGACTCATCAACGCAGACAACTTGATCGGGAGTAAACGAGGCTGAAAACTGTTGGTTGAAATGGTTAACGAGGGGCCCAATTTTGTGGAGCTGATCGTATTCAGGGTCACCCCGAGGGCGACAGAGTTCATTGTCGTTGAAGTGCATAAATCGCAAGATCTGCTCGTATCGTGTCCTGGTCATGGAGGCAGAGAACACTGGCATATGGTGAATTGGGTCAGTGGACCAATATGACCGCAACTCACTTTTTTTTTAGCTATGCACATGAGGAGGGATAGGCCCAGGAAGGCCTTAAATTCTGAGACCATGATAGGTCTCCAATCTCTGGCAAGAGTCAACTGGGGATTAGCGGCGATGAATTGACCAGCATACAAATTGATTTGGTCCACAATAGATCTATAGAGATCTTCCATGAAAAACAGCGAATAAAAATCAAGTGATGTAAAATCAACTGTTTCCACCTGAATTCCGGGTTGGCCAGTGAATGGGGGAAATACAGATGCTGCAGAAGTGGTGGGCTTCCAATTCGGATTGGCAAATGCAGCAGGAGGGGCACTATGGGCTCGACGGGCCTGTCTTTGTCTTCTTGGTGGCTGGGGGACACTAGTTGTGCTAGACACCTCACCAGCTTGAACTGCACTTATAGGAGTCGCCACGTCCCCACGTGATACTGCAGTGCTGGTTTGACTACGACCAGGATGTACTAGGCCGTTACTGCTTGCCAGTTCACCAGAAAGATGAGCGGCACTAGTACTGGCTCTCTGCTCCATAGGAGAGCCCTGCGGTTCTTGCACCTCAACAACAGCAGAAGAACAGGGTCGGGTACACCTGACCTTGGCAGGGACCACTACTCCATCGTCCGATCTATATGTCAGGGTGCCACTGCTGTCTACTGGATCGTATTCTGAGCCTGAATCTGAAAGATCGGTGACTTCCTCTTCATTCTCATCTGTCATGTTCAGAAACGTGTAGGCCTTTTCACTAGTGTACCTTTGATTGGACATTGTGGCCTCTAAAATTTTACTGGTACAACTACTGAAAATCGCAGGAAAAAAGAGCACCTGACTGTTAGCGACTGCTTCAGACGCTACCAAAAAACTGTTAGCGTTCGCAGGGATCAGGCCTGATTCTGCGAATGCTGCAGTTATTGTGTTTTGTAAGTGACAGTAATCGATTTGATACTGCACTTGAGTGGGCTGGTCGGAGGGGCTAAATGCAGGTGCTAGCAGGTATCTGGGCTGATCCAGCTAACACTGCATTTTTGGGAACCCTAAACTACTGGGGACGCTAGTAAAGATCTGATCAGATATTGATCCGTTCAGACACTATACTACTATGGGAGGTGTATGGTGCGTGCGTGGGTGTTAGCGCTACTGGCACGAATCTGACACTGCCTGGGGCGACGCAGACCCTGACTGACGCTAAAACCTAACTGATGTCACCCACCGGGTGATCAGGGGGTTAAACCTTTATTAGGTAATATATGGCGGGTTCCCTGACGCTATAAAAAAAAACTAACCAGCGTCACCCGTGACACTAATACGTTGATCACTGGTGACAGAGGGTGAAAGGGTTAACTAGGGAGCAATCAGGGGGTTAAAACCTTTATTAGGTAATATATGGGGGTACCTGACGGTGAAACTAATCAACTAACTAGCGTCACCCGTGACACTAATACGGCGATCAGAAAAAAGATCTATTAGTGACACTGAGATGGGGGGGATCAAGGTGTTAAATTTTTATTAGGGGGGTTTGGGGGGGTACCCTAGACCTAACTGGGTCTACTAATAATCACCCTAACACTGATTAGGGTCACAAGTGACACTAATGCAGTGATCAGTGAAAAATCTGAAAACTGCAATTGGTTACACAGTGACAGGAAGTGAAGGGGTTAACTGGGGGGCGATCGGGGGGTGGCAAGTGTACTGGTGTTAGTGTAGTGTTGTGCAACTCACGGTAAGATGTTCTATCTCCTCTCTCTGGAACGGAAAAGAAATTCCAGAGAGAGAGATGACATCATTTCCTCTGTCTGTGCTTACACTTAAAGACAGGGGAAGAATTTTCATTTGCCAGAAATCATTGGCCTGGACCTGAAGACTGATTGGTTCTGCTACGAATCCGATCCCCATGAGCGACGTACGGCTACGTGAATATGCGCACCCGTGCCACCTTGCCAACGTATATCGACGTGAGCCGGTCGGTAAGTGGTTAAAGCAGAGTTCCACACAAAAGTGGAACTTCCGCTCATTGTACTCCTCCTCCTTCATGCTTGTCAGTCTTTCACAGGTATGCTTTCCCCACTTTCAGGAGCCTCAGCCGTGGTTATTGACGTCACGGCTGGGGCTCCCTCCTCCTTCCCCCTGTCGCCTGGCCAGTAGGAGAGAGGAACAGAGCCTCGCGCATGCGCAGTAGGGTTCCCGGCATGAAGCTGAAAGGCTACACTACCGGGTTCCCTTACTCGCAATGGAGGCGGCATGCACACGACAGCTGATGGAAACATCAGCTGCGGTGCCGACATCGCTGGACTCCAGGACAGGTAAGTGTCCGATTATTAAAGGGGTTGTAAAGGTAAAATTAAAAAAAAAAAAAAAATAACAAACATGTTATACTTACCTTCACTGTGCAGCTCGTTCTGCACAGAGTGGCCCCGAACCTGGTCTTCTGGGGTCCCTCGGCGGCTGTTTCAGCTCCTCCCCGCAAGCATTAACCACCTTAATGCGGTTGGAGGTTAGTGCTTGCGGGCGCGCTCCCGTGATACAGCCGGCGGCTATAGCCGCTCACTGTATCGCTCGGCCCCGCCCCCCAGCGCGCCGCGTCATTGGATGTGATTGACAGCAGCGCGAGCCACTGGCTGCCCTGCTTCCAATCCATCCACTGTAGCCAATCAGCGGCCAGGGTGAGCGGAGGAATAGATGTCGGGAACGCGAAGCTGACTTTCGAGGCGTCAGGTAAGTAAAACGGGGGGGCTGGGGGCGGCGGTATTGTCAGAAGTTTTTTCACCTTAATGCATAGAATGCATTAAGGTGAAAAATTTTTTCCCTTTACAACCCCTTTAAAAGTCAGCAGCTGCAGTATGTGAAGCTGCTGGCTTTTATTTTTTGCAGCAGTGGGTGGACCTCCACTTTAAAGTAGTAGTAAAGTCAGAAGGTTTTTTTTTATCTTAATGCATTCTATTCCTCTCTGCCCAGCGATGTCCACGAGTGTCTCAGCCGTCCGAGATTCTTTTTCCTGATTGGCTCCCACTGCTGTCAATCAGTCAGCTAGCCAATCGAGAGAGAGGGTGCAGTGCCGGGTCGGGGCTTCATGTTTGAATAAACACAGGAAGCTGTGACTCAGCTCGGGTGCCCCCTTAGCAAGCTGCTTGCTTTTTGGGGGCATTGAACAGGAGGGATGGGCCAGGATCACAGAAGAGGGAGGGACAAGAAAAGGATCCAGGCTGCTCTGTTCAAATCCACTGCAAAAGAGCAGATAAGTATAACATGTTTTATTATTTTTATAGGAAAAAAATAGACTTTACAAGCACTTTAATGCATTCCCTGCATTAAGTTTAAAAAAAAAAAAAAAAAACACTTTCAGAAGTTGCTCCCCCTAGCCCCCCTTAAACACTTGAGCCCGATTTTTATCCAGTGCTGTGTCTGTCTACAGCAGCTCTTCTCTGCTCTCTCTCTTCTCACAGGAAACTTGGCAGCAGCTGGAGCCATTGGCCCCTGCTGCTGTCAGTCAAATCCTGTGAGGACAGGGTCGAGCCATGCTGCATGTGTTTATAAACACACACAGCCGACTCGGGATCAAGCCCACACAAGTGCCATAGCAAGCAGCTTGTTGTGGGGCACTCAGGGAAGAGGAGGAGCCAAGACCGTTGCCAGAGGAACCCAGAAGAGGAGGTTTAGGGCCGTTCTGTGCAATAGTCAAGTATGACATGTTTAAAAATAAATAAATAAACTTTTTATATTAACTTTAAGTATGAAATCAGAATATATCATGTGTTGTGAAATCATATTATGATGTGTTTGCTTTTTTTTTTTTTTTTTTTTGTAGTAAATGTTATGTTATTTTCCCCTCCAGCCATCCAATTTGTTCTTAGTGATGAATTCAGTCATCTCCGTCCAGAGCAGAGATTGGCTCTTCTACATGTGAGTAACTCCTATTTGAAAATCTTTAATTCTTATGCTTGTACATAATCATTTTATGTGTTCAATTTCTTTTTTAACCACTTCAGCTACAGAAGATTTGGCTGCTCAATGACCAGGCCATTTTTTGCGATAAGGCGAAGTGCTATGCTGTACCCAAACAATTGACGTCCTTTTTTCTTTATCATACATCACGGGACACAGAGCCACAGTAATAACTGTATGGGTTATATGGCACCTTCAGGTGATGGACACTGGCACACCCTAAACAGGAAGTTCAATTCTCCATATAACCCCTCCCCTTACCGGGAGTACCTCAGTTTTTTCGCCAGTGTCTTAGGTGTTGGTCATGCGTAAAGATGTGCTGTGCTGGAATATTCCTTACTGCTGGGGCAAGCCATGCAACCGGATCCATTCAAAGCGTCTTTTCCAGGCCGAATTGTATGGTACCCGGGCCTCGTGTCCGAAGAAATAAGGTTTTACCTGTAACGCTTCTCATTTTAGAGAGCTGGACCCCGGGATCCAGTATTTGGTTTTTTCAGCCATATTCCTGGCGGGGTGCTTTTTACAGGTCCAGGGCTGTGGATCCCCCAATAAAAGGGAGCCCCAGACTCTGGAGGTTTTCTAACGGAGCCCACCGTGAGAGGTGAAGATTGGGTCTGTTACCACACAACCCTGCAGCTGGATAAGGTAAGGGAGATTCCTAAATTGTTTCTAATTCTTGTGGGCCTTCTCCTTTCAAGTAAATGTTGCTTTGTCTATAGTCTCCACTGGGAGCTGTCAAGAGCACGTACCTGTTCATGCTTGTCAGTCTTGCCTCTGTGTTTTAAGCTGCACGCTTCCTCGGGCCCAGGCTCCAGGTAAAGTCGTGGGAAAGGGGGGTTTTCTTCTCCCAGGAATGTCCCCCCACCTGAATAGCTTCCTCCAGGCAGAGGGAGCATGGTGCTACGCGGCGGTGTACGCGCTGCTCCCACCGCTATTACGGTGGTTCCCTTCGGCAGCTCTCCTCCATGCGGTCGGTCTGGATCGGAGCCCGCCTCGCGCGGAAAACAATCTAATTTAAAATAGATGAAGCAGGGGGACGCTGTGGGTGGTCAGAGGAAGGGGGGGGGGCAGGGCTTAGTGGCGTTGGCACGAATTAAGCGTCCACAACGCGGGCTGCATAGTTATAAAATGTACCTTTTTCAGGTGCATACAGCTAGGAGGGACACAGAGCGGACGGATGGCATGTGAGTGGGTGACACAGGCATTCCCAGGCACATTTACTTTAAGCATCAGGCTGAGTTTAATAGCAGCAACAGTTGCTGGACTATTGCTCAGCAGCGGGTGCATTTGTTGTGTGGTACCTCCTGCTTTTGTGCTCAGCACTATGACCAGAGGAGGTGGTTCAAATGCCACAAAGACAAAGGACACGAAAGGGTCGCCCTCAGGTCCTAGGGGACCCTCCCTCTGCGACACCATCCCATTCTAAAAAGGCTGGTCAGAGTGAGAAATCAGGGGCTGCAATTGCTTCCAACACTTCAGCCCCTGTCTATATAACTGAGCAGGTTTTCTCCTCAGCTATGAGTGATTTAGAGGAAAGATTAGCGGCTTTAATCGCATCTTCACAAAGTGGAAGAAAAGGCATTAGGTCCCCGTCTACCACCCAGGATCCTCAAACTGGGGAACTGTGGGAGGGGGAAGATGAATCTCCCTCAGGGGACCGTTAACAGGTTGATGACTCCTCTTCCGAGGTATCAAGTGGGGAAGGATCTTCTTCAGCCTCACATGCTTGAGAAGTTGCGGGTGCATTTTTTTACTGAAATGGTCCGCTCCACATTTAAGCTATCCTTAACGTTGTCGGTTGAAGAGCCCACTTCCTGTTTGGGTTCGCTTAAGCCTTGCGTACCTTTCCTGTCCATTCATTACTAGAAAAGCTTATGTATTCTGAGTGGGATCACCCAGTTGAAAACTTTTTAGGAGGGAAAAAGTGCTTAACACTTTATCCTATGGAGGAAAAAATTTACTAAGGTAAAGTATACCAGCAATTGACGCTGCTATAGCCTCTGTGAATAAAAGTTTGACTTGTCCGGTAGACAATGCTCAAATGCTTAGGGATCCAACTGGTAAAAAATTGGAATTCCTGTTAAAAAAACAAACAAAAAACATCATTTTCCCTGGCAGATTCAGTGGCTCAACCTGCAATGGCAGCATATGGGGTATGTCAGTCCTTGAGAGACCAGTTGAAACAGGTACTCAAGGTGGTCCCTGAACAGCAGGCCCAGGAATTAGCTGAGCTGCCAGCGGCTTTGTGCTTTGCAATTGACGCAATTAGAGATTCTATTCTTCAAACCTCTCACCTTGCGCTTGGGTTGGTGCATATCCGTAGAATCTTACGATTGATAAGTTGGTCAGCCGAAGCGCCATGCAAAAAGCTCCTGGCTGGTTTTCCTTTCTGCGGTGAAAAGCTGTTTGGGGAGGATTTGGACAAATATATCCAAAAGATATCAAGTGGGAAAAGTGCCCTTTTGCCAGTTAGAGTCCCTCATGTAAACGGGCTCTTTCTCTTGTGCTAGAGTCATCAGCCTCCAGACAGTCACGATGGCCTCCATCGTCAGGTTCAAGAGGTAAACCTCAGGGTCAACCCCAGGGACAAAAGAGGTCCTGGGGGAAGAAACCCGCCAAGACAGAACGCTAAAGCCTCTTTATGAAGCTGCGCCCCCCGCTCACTCGAGTGGGGGGGAGGACTTCTGCAGTTCTCAAAGGTCTGGCAGGAAGTATTTGGGGACAGATGGGTGGTCTCCACAATAGCTCTAGGTTACAAACTACAGTTCCGAGAATTCCCGTCTCCTCGTTTCCTCAAGTCAAATGTTCCAAAGATCCAGAGAAAAAGAAGTCTCTCTTTCTAGCGTTAGACCGACTTTTGTCACAAAAAGTGACCATGATGGTCCCCCTGGAAGAGCAGGGGTCAGGGTTTTGATCGAACATTTTTCATGATACCAAAACCAAATGGGGATGTCAGACCCATTCTAGATCTCAAAGATCTAAACCAGTTCCTGAAGATTCGCTCTTTTCGCATGGAATCAATCCGATCAGTAGTCTCCATCCTACAAGGGGGAGAGCTTCTGGCATCAATCGACAGGGATGCATACCTGCATGTACCTATTTTCCCCGCTCACCAGAAGTATCTGCGTTTCGAAGTAGAAAAACTTAATTTTCAGTTTGCAGCCTTGCCTTTTGGTCTAGCTACTGCACCTCAGGTGTTTACAAAACATCTGGCCCTTCCTCTGGCCACATTAAGGACTCAAGGTATAACAATAATAGCATACCTGGACGACCTGTTCTTAATAGACCGGTCAGTAGTCCGCTTGGATCAAAGTGTAGTCACCACAATCAACCACCTGGAATACCTAGGTTGGGTCATCAACCTAGAGAAATCTTCTTTTAAGCCAGTAAGAAGACACAGCCCAGAAGAAGGTGTTTTTACCCCAGGCAAAGATCAGCGCCATAAAGGAGCTGGTCCAAGGGGTCAGGGCAAAGAAAGGTCCTTCCATTCACCTTTGTATGAGGTTATTGGGGAAGATGGTGGCTTCATTCGAAGCAGTTCCCTATGCTCAGTTTCATTCAAGACTGCTGCAAAACAGTATCCTATCGGCCTGGAACAAAAAGATTCAGAAGCTAGATTTTCCAATGCGGTTGTCGCCAAAGGTGCGCCAGAGCCTCAGTTGGTGGAGGATATCTGTGAATGTGCAAAAGGGAAATCCTTAATGGTTACCTGGAAGGTGGTAACAACAGATGCCAGCCTTTCAGGTTGGGGAGCAGTCCTGGAAGAAGCGTCTGTCCAAGGGAAATGGTCCAGAACGAAAGGACCTTGCCCATCAACATTCTAGATTTTCGGGTAGCGCGTTTAGCCCTAAGGGCCTGGACGTTCAGGTTGCAGAATTCTCCTGTCAGGATTCAATCCGACAATGCCACAGCAGTGGCTTATATCAATCACCAAGGGGGCACCAGAAGTCAGGCAGCCCAGGGAGAGGTAAACCATATCCTAACCTGGGCAGAAGAACATGTGCCGTTCATTTCGGCAAACTTCATTCCAGGGGTAGAGAACTGGCAGGCAGACTACTTAAGTCGCCAGCAGTTGTTCCCGGGGGAATGGTCCCTTCACCCTGACATCTAACTGGCTATATGCCAAAGATGGGGATCCCGGATGTAGATCTGTTTTCAACCAAGTTCAACAACAAAGTCGACAACTGTGTCAAGAACAAGGGAACCACTCGGATGCGGAACAGATGGGTTGGTGACTTCATGGGATCAGTTCTCACTGATTTATGCATTCCCTCCTATTCTGCTGCTACCTCGACTTCTTCACAGGATCAAGCGAGAAAGGAAGTCGGTAGTTCTTGTGGCCCAGAAGATCTTGGTATGCAGAAATAGTAAAGATGGCGGTAGGGGACCCATGAACCCTACCACCATGTCCAGATCTGCTATCGCAGGGACCAGTGTTCCATCCTACTTTTACAAACGCTAAATTTTAACGGTTTGGCTATTGAAACCCACATTCTAAAGAATCGTGGGCCTTCAGGCTCAGTGATACCTACCTTTTTATTAATGCAAGGAAGACAGCTTCCAGAGTCATATTATAGAGTCCGGAAGGCATATGTTTCTTGGTGTGAATCCAGGGGTTGGCATCCTAGGAAGTATGTCATAGGTAGAATTCTTATCTTTCTGCAAATGGTTCTAGAGATGAAGCTGGCCTTGAGTATTATGAAGGGCCAGGTCTCGGCCTTATCAGTATTGTTTCAACGTCCGCTGGCTTCGCGTTCTTTGGTCCGTAGCTTCATACAGGGGGTAACGCGGCTTAATCCACCGGGTAAAGCACCCCTGAACCCTTGGGACTTGAATTTAGTTCTGTCGGCATTACAGAAACAGCCTTTTGAGCCGATACATGTTCCTTTGGTCCTTTTGACAAGGAAGTTAGTTTTCTGGTAGCCATTTCTTCTGCAAGAAGGGTATCGGAGCTGGCGGCTCTTTCTTGTAAAGAACCATATTTAATCGTTCACAAGGATAGAGTGGTATTGCGTCCTCATCCTAGCTTTCTGCCAAAGGTGCTTTCAGGTTTTCACCTAAACCAGGATATTGTTTTACCTTCATTTTTTTCCAGAACCCTGTTCTAAGGAAGAAAAGTCACTACTCTCTTTGGATCTAGTGAGAGCAGTCAAGATCTATTTGTCAGTGTCACGTGCCATCTGTTATCAGTGTCACGTGTCATCAGTGCCACGTATTAGTGCCATCTGTCATCAATGCCACGTATCAGTGTCACGTGTCATTGTCCTGGTGCTCCAGGGCCTTCAAAAGTGTAATAGGTAGTCAACAAGTTAGATGTGTAATATATGTCCCTAGAACACCTGATGGT
Organism: Lithobates septentrionalis; assembly: GCA_037952835.1. Lineage (NCBI taxonomy): Eukaryota > Metazoa > Chordata > Amphibia > Anura > Ranidae > Lithobates > Lithobates septentrionalis. Next base: position 2,722,709 of record JBBDGP010000626.1, on the reverse strand, counting down.
GCTCCCTGCATGTTGGGCCTCTGTGGCTAGGCTGTGAAAGAGTCCCTCACGTATCGTAATATGCAGAATGTATTTTGAGGCGTCATTTGTGGTATACACATGCTATGTGAGAGAAATAACCTATTACAATGACAATTTTGTGGGGAAAAAAATCTTCATTTTGCAAAGAAAATGACAACATCAAAAACCTCACCATGTATCTTGCTAAATACCTTGGAATGTCTACTTTCAAAAAAGGGGGTCATTTGGGGGGTATTTGTACTTTCCTGGCTTGTTAGGCCCCTTTCACATGATCGGACCGTTCAGGTCCGCTTGTCAGTTTTGACGCGGACCTGAACGGGCGCTCCATGTTAGCCTATGGAGCGACGGATGTCAGCGGAGACATGTCCGCTGACATCCGACCCGATCCGCTAAAAGCAGATGGATGGCCCTACGTCCAGGTCCGTTGCTATCGGATCGGGGGAGATCTGATGAAAATGGACATGCTGCCGTTTTCATCCGATCCCTCCATAGGCGGCAGCGGCGCCTGACAAGCCCCTCCCTGCTCAGTGAGCAGAGAGGGACCTGTCATCCACCGGCTCAGCGGAGATCAACGGAGAGATCTCCCGCTGAGCCGGCGGACCCCGTGGAAGCGGAGTCCGCCTCGTGTGAAAGGGGCCTTAGAGTCGCAAGAGATGAGATACATCAGGTGTGATCAATTTTCTATGATTTGCACCACAGCTTGTAGACTCTCTAAAATATTCATTTGGGTACAGTATTACATGACTGAGTAATTGTCGTTCAAAGTGTGAGAGCACTGAAAGCTGAAAATTGGTTTGGGCAGGAGGGGGGTTTAAGTGCCCAGTAGGCAAGTGGTTAAGGCCCCTTTCACACTGGGGCGGTTTGCAGGCGTTATTGCGCTAAAAATACCGCCTGCAAACCGCCCCTAAACAGCCTCCGCAGTGTGAAAGCCCGAGTATGTATATATGTATGTGTATATATGTGTGTGTATATATATATATATATATATATATGTATATATATGTGTGTGTGTGTGTGTGTGTGTGTGTGTGTGTGTGTGTGTGTGTGTGTGTGTATGTATGTATGTATGTATGTATGTATATATATATATATATGTATATATATATATATGTATATATATATATATATATATATATATATATATATATATATATATATATATATATATATATATATATATACACATACATACATACATACACACACACACACACACACACACACACACACACATACACACACACACACACATTTTTTTTATTTTTTTTTTCCTCTACAAGTGGAGAGAGAGATACAATGTATCTCCATTCACAGAGAGAAAACTCGGGGGCAGGCTTCAGTGACCGATTACTGTGATAGCCAATCAAAGGCTATCGCGGCAATCAGGTTATGCGGGTCCTTATTGTTCATTCCGAACCTCCTACTGAGACCCCGGTCTCTGTGCTGGGGACGCACTCTGAGCACAAAGGGAGATACGCAAATATGCGGCCCCACGGAATAAAGCCCAGTCCAGGGGGTGGCATATTTGCATACACTCAGCGTAAAGGGGTTAAAGTAGAACTGTGGGCAAAAGTTTTTTTTTTTTTTTGTTTTTTTTTTTCATTTTGGATAGAGCAAGGGAAGGTTATAACCCCTATCAGATTTGTTTTTGCCATCTGTGTCCCATAGCCAAACAGGAAGTGAGAGGAAATCCTGCAAATTTAGTGGAATTTCTTAGGGACTCGGGTCACCTGAACCTAGTGTCTCCATTTGGAAGATTTCCCCTCTCTTACTTTTCTGGGGACAAATCAAAATTTGGGATTTTCTTTTACTTTCACTTTCAGTGATAATGGTAAACAAAACAAATATAGAGAAGGTAAATTATCCTTAACAGGGCACAGGCAGAAATAAAAATCTGACGGGATCTAATTCCTCTCCACTATCCAAAGCTAAAAAAAAGTTTTGCCTTTTAGTTATACTTTAATGTATTGATTTAAACAGGAATTCCATTTTAGCCAGTAGCAATCATCAGGCAAGCTGTCAAGTAGTTCTTTTATTATAGAAGACAGATTTGTGGGTTTCAAAATGGATGTATATGCAGTAAAACTAAAAATACTTTTTCTTTCAGGAAGGAACAGGTCCTCGAGTCATTTCTGCCTTTGTGGAAATTATATTCGATAACTCCGACAACAGATTGCCAGTAAGTTTAAGTTCTGCAGTTTGTATATATGAAATCTTTATAAAACTCATTTAATTGAATTTTTGTTAATTCTTTAATTAGATTGACAAGGAGGAGGTGTCACTACGAAGAGTGATTGGAGCCAAAAAGGATCAGTATTTCCTAGACAAGAAAATGGTGACGTAAGTGTTGACACCAATAATTAGGCTTTTCTTATTGATTGTTTTGCGGAGTAGGCCATTTGGTATGAAGATTCCACAATAAAAGAGAGCCTTTCTCAGAATAATCATACATTGAAAGCCAATAATATGTAATGCTACTTCTCTACTTTAGTTCTAAAATCTAATAGATCCAAACCCAATTACTAAAAACACATATACACTTTAACATATCATGTGATTTTAAAAGTAATTTTTCAATTTTTTTAACCTTCCCGCTCGCCGCACGCATATATGTAGTATCTCAGCAGGTGGGCTTTAACGCCTACACTTGCTGGCCACTTTATTACACCTGGCCGCTTTAGTACACCTGTTCAATTAAAGATTAAGAGAAATAGTTCTGCACTATGGCCAAGAAAAAGACTGTATATTGCTAAGTCTTCTTACATAGGTAGGATCTGGAACTAAAGTGAAATTGGGAGTGGAGCCCATTAAAGCAGCACACATCCACTCCCAATTTCACACCTGTTCAGTTGCTTGTTAACACAAATTGCTAAGCAGCCAATCACATGGCAGCAACTCAATGCATTTAGGCATCTAGACGTGGTGAAGACGACTTGCTGAAGTTCAAACCAAGCTTTAGAATGGGAAAGAAAGGGGATTTAAGTGACTTTGAACGTGGCATGGTTGTTCGTGTCAGACAGGCTGGTCTGAGTATTTCAAAAACTGCTGATCTACTGGGATTTTCACACACAACCATCTCTAGGGTTTACAGAGAATGGTCTGAAAAAGAGAAAATATCCAGTGAGCGGAAGTTGTGTGGAGGAAAATGCCTTGTTGATGTCAGAGGAGAATGGGCAGACTGGTTCGAGATAATAGGCAACAGTAACTCAAATAACCACTCGTTACAACCAAGGTATGCAGAATACCATCTCTGAACGCACAACACATTGAACCTTGAAGCAGATGGGCTACAGCAGCAGAAGACCGCACCGGGTGCCACTCCTGTCAGCTAAGAACAGCAAACTGAGGCTACAGTTCGCACAGGCTCACCAGAATTGGACAATAGAAGATTGGAAAAATGTTGCCTGGTCTGATGAGTCTCGTTTTCAGCTGTGACATTCAGATGGTAGAGTCAAAATTTGGCATTAATAACATGAAAGCATGGATCCATCCTGCCTGGTGGTGGTGTAATGGTGTGGGGGATATTTTTTTGGCACACTTTGGGCCCCTTAGTACCAATTGAGCATTGTTTAAAAGCCATGGCCTACCTGAGTATTGTTGCTGACCATGTCCATTCCTTCATGACTACAATGTACCCATCTTCTGATGGCTCCTTCCAGCAGGATAATGCACCAAGTCACAAAGCTCAAATCATCTCACCACTGGTTTCTTGGACATGACAATGAGGTCACTGTACTCCAGTGGTCTCCACAGTCACCAGATCTCAATCCAATAGAGCACCTTTGGGATGTGGTGGAATGGGAGAAACTGGGTGGAGCTATCATGTCAATATGGACCAAAATCTCTGAGAAATGTTTCCAACACCTTGTTGAATCTATGCCACGAAGAATGAAGGCAAAAGGGAGTCCAACCTGGTGCTAGCAAGGTTTACCTAATAATGTGGCTGGTGAGTGTATGCGGCCCTATATAAACACAAAAGTGTGCTGAGACTACGCGCCCAGCACAGTCACCGGCGGGGACCGGAAAGCTTCGATGCATACTTGCGATCGAGAGCTTTCCGAACATGTGACCTCTGTGACAGCCAATCGCAACAGTCACTTTACCTGATTGCCCGCCTTCACATCCCGGCATCTAGAAGTTCCTAAAGGGCAAGGAGGCGGTATCGGGAAGGGGTTAAGTTTGTTTTTTTCATTGAAATACTCCCTGGGGATCCTGCAATGAAGGTCCCTAATAATTAAGGCATTTCCTGCTATAAGGTGACAGCTGTGCTCCTTTGTTGTCACACTCTCACGTGCACTTCTGTTAAAGTCTGTGTTTTTTGGAGTCAAAAAACATAATTCATACACCGTTCATTGAGCAAACTAATGGTCACCCAGTTTTTAGGTTTAAATCTACTTTTAACCTATGCTAACACAGGATTTTTAAAAATTCTGTTTCACTTTGTGTATTTGAAAATGGAGTATTTTCTTCAGTTGTACAGTAGGCTACATTAAAAAAACCAATTTCTTTTTCATACAGGAAGAATGATGTAATGAATCTTTTGGAAAGCGCTGGCTTTTCACGCAGTAATCCATACTACATTGTAAAACAGGGAAAGGTATGTACTTTTTTATTGGTACTGTTGTATTTAAAGTGCAATTTTAATTGGGTATAAAAGGATCCCAAATAGCTATTTCTTTATAAATAGCTATTTCTTTATAAATAAATCAATTTTTAAATTGTACCCCAGCCTCTTATTTTACACTGTCCTTCTGTGATCCTCTGCACCGCAGACTTTAGGCCCCCTTAAGACAGTATTCTGTTTTTGTACCTAAAGCGGAGTTCCACTCATTTTGTAAGTTTATTAAAAGTCAGCCGCTACAAAAAGTGTAGAGGCTGACTTTAAATAGACACTTTCCTGTCCCACAGTCCAGCGATGCGGCCGCCCAAAGCCTTGCTCCTCTTCCCCCTCCTTTCCGCGGCGCCATCATTGAAAGTGTGGGCACCCCCCGGCTGTGATAGCTTGCGGCTTCACAGCTGGGTGCGCACTGCGCATGCTCTCTCTTAGTGGCCAGGCAATCTTCTGGGACTTGTGATGTGTCCCAGAAGATTGTAGAGTGGAAGGGGAAAGAAGGAGTCGCACCCGACCCCCCCCCCCCCCCCCCCAAAAAAAATAACGACAACTGTGGCATCTAAGTGGGCGAAGAGTGCTTAAAGTGGAAGTTCCAATTTTGGATGGAACTCCGCTTTAAGCCAATGTAGAAAAATATTCATTAGACTGGCTTCTAGAAAGAAAATGATTTGGTTTATTTCTTTCACAATATCTTTACGTTTTTTGTTTCTTATGTCTACTACTTTTCTCTTTATGTTTTTCCTGATCTTTTGTAATGCTCGGAGAAATCTCATATTTGGCCTAACTAATTTTTACGTGGCTGTAGGGATCACAAATATGGAAGCTTTGATTAACCGCCTCACGCCTGCCCGCCGTCATATGACGTGACTGACTTTGAGCTGGGATATCTGAATGATGCCTGTAGCTACAGACATCATTCAGATATTGCCGTTTTCAGCCGGAGATTCCCTACACCATAAGTACAATCATAGCGGCTGTTCCACCGCTTGATCGTTCTTACGGGAGGCGAGAGGGGATCTCCCGCCGCCCTCCGGTGCTTCTACCGCCTCACCGCTACGATTGGTGAGTCGGACACAGGATCCGCCGGCCCCGGATGTTGATCATAGAGATTTCCGGCGGACCAGATGGTCGCCGGAGTCTCTATGATCGTTGGAGGCCAGGAGCGATGTTATGATGTCACGCCCGGCCTCTGCATTCAAAAAACGGCGCCACCTCGGCTGGAAAGCCGTAATCGGTTTATTTATCTATTTTTTTTATTTCAGGCTTCCCAACCTAGTGGTGAGATGTGGGGTTTTATTGACCCCATACCTCACTATAAAGAGGACCTGTCATGTCATATTCCTATTACAAGGGATGTTTACATTCCTTGTAATAGGAATAAAAGTGATCAAAATGCTTTTTTATTTTTATCCTTCAAAAAAGTGTCAAAATAAAAAAAAGAAAGTATAATTTAACAAAAAAAAAAAAATGTAAAGCGCCCCTGTCCCCGTGTGCTCGCACGCAGAAGCGAACGCATACGTAAGTCCCACCCACATATGAAAACGGTGTTCAAACCATACATGTGAGGTACCGACGCGAACATTGGAGCGAGAGCAATAATTTTGTCCCTAGACCTCCTCTGTAACTCAAAACATGTAACCAGTAAAAAAATTTCAAGCGTCACCTCTGGGGATTTTTAAGTACTGAAATTTGGCGCCATTCCACGAGCGTGTGAGATTTTGAAGTGTGACATGTTCGGTATCTATTTACTCGGCGTAACTTCATCTTTCATAATATGCAAAAACATTGGGCTAACTTGACTGTTTTTTTTTTTTTTGTTGTTTTGAAGCACAAAACTTTTTTTTTTTTCCCCAAAAAAAAAACGCGTTAGAAAATTGCTCCGCAAATACCGTGCGAGGTAAAAAGTTGCAACAATATATAACATAACATATATAATGTTTGGGGGTTCTAAGTAATTTTTTAGCAAAAAAACAGTGATGTTTAGCATTCTCATGTAATGTGTCTCCAATCTAGAAAAGATTCTTAAAGCATGTCTCTAGTCTTCAGCAATTCATATATCGGGTTTGCAGTCTGTGGCGCCTTCTCCTGTAGCATACCAGCAAACTCTGGTCATCTCTAGTAGTGTGTCTGTAGTCGCTGACCATCTTCTCTTCCATGTGTGCAATCTGACAGTTTTTTGTAGCATTTTATTTCCTAAGTATTATGTGCGTGCTTCTTGTGGTGTCAGGGGCCGCACTTGAGACCCACAACATTAATTGTTGACCAGAACGGATTTAGACTGATTGAGAAAGGTATAGCACTGCAAACCTATTGGTCTTTACTGCATTGATTAGTGTTTTGAACTTAACATAATCATTTTGTGGATTGGTGGAGAGAGCATAAATAGAATCTACAATGTTTTTGGAAGGCAAAACAGTTCAAACGTGCATATGTCCACTGTGTTTATCTGTATGCCAACAACGGAAACATTATATTTTGCATTCTGATTTGTTTGTTGAATAAGACCTCTTTCACACTGGGACAATTTTCAGGCGTTTTAACGCTGGAAATAGCCTCTGCTAAGTGCTTGAAAACCACCTCCCATTCATTTCAGTGTGTCTTTTCACACTGAGGCGGTGTGCTTGCGGGACGTTCGGGAAAAGTGCTGCAAGCAACATCTTTGGGGCATGTTGGGAGCGCTGTATTTAGCACTCCCAAAACATCCTGCCCATTGGAATGAATGGGCAGCGATTTTAAAGCGACTGAAAAGCGCAAAACTGGAGTTTTTAACCCTTTTTGGGATTAAAAGCGACGCAAAACTGCCACTTAAAGTGGAGTTCCACCCAAAAGTGGAACTTCCACTCATCAGATTCCTCCCCCCCTCCGGTGACACAGTTGGCACCTTTCAGGGGGGAGGGGGGTACAGATACCTGTATATTACAGGTATCTGTACCCACTTTCGGCATAGATAGCCGCAGAATCTGCGGTTATTTACGCCACTTCCTGCTCCCTCCCCACTGCCTGCTGGGAAACACACGGGTCCCAGAGGCAGCAGGGTCCATCCGTATTGCGCTGCGCGACTCGCGCATGCGCAGTAGGGAACCGGGAAGTGAAGCCGCACGGCTTCACTTTCTGATTCCCTTACCGAAGATGGAGGCGGCAGCACCCGAGGACGGAGAGACGGTTCGGCCTCGGGTGCCGACATCGCGGGCGCCCTGGACAGGTAAGTGTCCATGTTTTAAAAGTCAGCAGCTGCAGTATTTGTAGCTGCTGACTTTAAAAAAAAAAAAATTTCGGCGGCGCTCCGCTTTAAACAGCGCTAAAGCAACTGGCACTTTAGCCATAACGGCCGGCGCTTTCAGTGTGAAAGCAGTCTTTAGTGTTGCTCTGTTATCTGTAGCTTTAAACATGTGGCAGTTACATTATTCGTAATTGTCTCTGATCACTTGCCCTTCCTACAGTACTATATCATTGAGTAAACACAGAGAAAAGTTGCAGGAAAAATTAAATAATATCCTTTTAAGTGCATCTGTTATCTCTCATGGTCAGTATTAAACACACATCTACTTTAACGGTGCTTTTATTGAATATGTTAATATTTTGTTAGTATATCTGTGAAGAAATTTGAAGAGAAAATATTATCTATATTTAAAATTGAAGAAAAGCCTAATTATAACTATTCTTAAAAATATTTCCTTCCCCCCTCCTCCTCCTCCTCCTCTATCCTGCATAAAAAATATCTGTGTACTACTATTTTAACCCACTGCCCACCGGTTGTGTGATCCTGCAGCCCCAGCTTCCCTGTGTTAGTGAGCGGCTGCTGCAGGGGCAGAGGAGGGCACGCTGTCTTTGGCTGTGCCATGGGAGCATATGGGTAACTTCATGGCTCCCAGAATTCGCAGCTGAACGTCTTCTTACACAGGGGAGCCAGAGCTGCAGCATCATTTGATCAGACCAGAGTGCTTTAGAAATGGCTAAGTACACAAATCTTCTTTTTTTTTTTTTTTTTTTTTTTTTAACACAGGGTAGGTAGGAAGAGAGGAGAGGGAACATTTTAATTAATAGCTCTAGTTAGGCTTTTCTTCCACTTTAAGTAAATGTATAATAGGTAATATCTATAACCGCATTTTTTTATTTTTTTAATATCATGGAGGAACCCTTGAAATAACGGTTTTGGGGGGAACTCTGAAAATAATTCCACTCACCATATATTAGCATAGTGGTCTTTAGGAAGCATGTTCTTTACAAATGTGGTCAGTCGGAAAAAGCCCCTCTAACATCTGTAAAGCTAAAAAGATCATTGGTGTCAGTGATTATCCAAGATTTTTCATCGTTCATTGAACCCATAGCAACCTCTGGAGGAACCCTAGGGTTCCACAGAACCATGGTTGAGAGAGACAAATTGATCTAAACTGTAAAAGGCCCCTTTCACACAGGGCAAAATCCGATTTTGCTCAGCAGGGGATGTGTCTGCTGATCTCTGCTGATCAGAGAGGGTAAATGACATGTCCATGTCTACTCAGTTTCTGCAGAGCGGACCGGATCGGATTGGGGGTAGGCGGGTAGATACAAATCCATTTACACCCTCTGGTCCATAGGGATACGTGGACCGTCTGATCAGGTCCGCTTGAAAAACTGACAGACAGACAAACTATTCGGATCACCCGTGTTATGGGGCCGAAGCTGTTTTGATGTTAGTTTTGTTTCTCTGCTGTTCCATTTTTACATTTATTGTATTTGTATTTTATTTATTTTTTTATTTGTAGATTTTTTTTTCCCAGTGCCTATTTTAGATTAACACTATGTTCCCCAAACTGTACACCTTGGGGGGGGGGGGGGGGGGGGGGGGGGGGGGGTCGCAACCATGACACTGCACGGAGGGGCTGGCCACTAAGTAGGTTTAACACCACATGTCCTCAGCCAGAGGTGCCGGGAGGGTGTGCTGTGTGTAGCATTGCCAAGCTGCTGGCAAAGATTACTATAGGAACATGTTCATTGTCTCATAGTAATCTGAGAGGGTGATGGTCACAAGACAAATTGTCAAATTGATCGAGACACTAGGAGGGGAAAAGTAGAGCCACAATATAAACCAAAGGTGTCTGCAACTGTGGACTCCTGCAGCAATTTTGGATAAGCCCATTTTAACATGCAAGTTTGGCCATAAAACAGGCATCTGGGCCCTATAAAACGTATGTCGTTGGTGGGGAACCTGTTACTGGAACAAGTGTGTGTGTGTGTGTCTATATTACTATATTATACTATATTAGGGGCCGAACCCCATGTCTGCTGGGGTGCACCTAGGTTCCCTCAGCTGTGGAATGAAAGTTCCACTTCTTCCTTTTTTTTTTAAATCTTTTTTTAATTTTTAAAAAAATTACAATACAAAAACCCCTTCAGCTGGGTGGATCTCAAGAAATCTTATGATGATATTTTTCTGTTCCACAACATAAATTTAAACAAATAAAATACCTCCCCAACTGTCCCCCCCTTCCCCCGCAGACTATTTTCTTCCCTTCTAGTCAGTTCTTATTGACATTACTTCTAACCAAAGTATTATTATGTCATTGCTTCCATATATCTATCTGTTTTTTTAAAGGCCCCCCAGATACTCCATTTGCTTTTCTCTTCCTCTTGGTCCCTATCTGGGTGCTCTTCTTTCTCAACTCTCTCTAATCTATAAATTTCGTTCACTTTAGCGATCCAGTCCTTAATCTTCGGTGCTTCCAATTCCTGACATTTCTTTGGGATTACATTCTTTGCAGCATTAAGTAGTACTGGGGTTAATAAGGATTTATACCCTCTTTTTTTCCTCCCTCCAGCCCATGGAACAAACAGCTCCATGGGTCATACTGTATACCCTTACCCGTTATCTCCTCTATTAGCCTGATCACTTCCCGCCAGAATATTTAAATTTTAGGGCAGTCCCACCATAGGTGCGCCATAGTTCCCGATGTTCCACACCCTCGCCAACAGTTGGGGGACTTATCCGGTGAAAACGTACTCACTCTAGCCGGGGTCATATACCACCTGGCTAAGCACTTGTAGTTGCTCTCCCTTGTTTGCATGTCAACTCCCGTTCCATGCATTGCTCCCAGGATACTCTTCTCCATTCCCCTATCACAGCGAGTTGCGAGTTCCCAGTTCCTCCTCCCATTTTTTGATAAATGGAGGTGGGTCCTGCCCCCCTCCATTCGTCAAAATTTTATACATTTCGGAAATATTCCTCTTTACTCCGTCCCTACAAAATAGTTTCTCTATCCCTCTATAATCCGCTTCCTCCCTTAAGGGGCCAGGAAGACTTCTAACAAAGTGCTTAAGTTGACTATACTGCCACCCATTCAATGACATTACATCCCTTTGTGATACTAATTCTTGAAGTGATCGTATTTTGCCTCCACTTATTATATCCCTTAATTGTGCATCCCTATCCAAGATCCAATTTCCTCCTATCTTCACTATCCCTGGGGGAAATAACAAGTTATCTTTTAGAAAAATTAAAGGAGAATTATAATCCCACTTATTTGTGTGATGGATCTGGTCCCAAATTTTTAATGTGAGGTGCGTTATGTAGTGAGTATCTTTACCTAAACTCCTGTAGTGCGGGGGGTTCCATATCATGTGATTAAAACATGCATTACTTAACCCTGTTTCTAAGTTAACCCACCTTTTTGTTTTTACCACTTTTTCCTCACTCCAGTGCCCGTGATATTACAATCGCTTTGTAATAATTTCTAAAGTCGGGGATAGCTAACCCCCCCCCCCCCCCCCTGCTTTATCTCTACTCAACACTGCATACGCTATCCTAGGCTTCTTATTACCCCATACATATCTATTTATTAAATCTATCAGAACTCTGAAAAAATCTCGCGGAAGGGGAATGGGTAGCATCTGCATTTTATATAACACCTTGGGTGCAAGCACCATTTTTACAATATTTACTTGCCCTATCCATGAGACAGGACCGTGTGATATTCTTTTTATTTCAGCTCTTATTTCGTTCAAAAGGGGAATATAGTTCATCTTATACAGTTTCCCCCTAGAGCCTACTAGCTTGACCCCCACGTACTTTATATTGTCTCTCCATGGGAAATGGAACACTTCGGCGAGTCTGCTAGCTTCCTGTTTATTTATGTTGATCTTTAATGCTTCTGACTTCTCTATGTTTTTTTTAAAGTTTGAAAGTTCACTAAATTTCCTCATTATAGCCAACAGATTAGGTATTGAAATTCTAGATTTTGAGATATAGAAGAGTACATCATCGGCAAATGCAGCCAGTTTATGTTCCTCCTCACCCACTTCAACTTCTTCCAAAGAGGGTACACCAGAAAAAGTTTGGGAGCTACTAGGCTTTCAGTAACTGCTGACTTGCATACCTTTTTGGGTTGTGGCAAATTGGTTGCTCTTCTTCTTTCAGATTAATCAGATGGCCACAGCTCCGGACTCTCAGCGTCTTAAACTGCTGCGGGAAGTAGCTGGGACTAGGGTGTACGATGAGAGGAAAGAAGAGAGTATCTCCTTGATGAAGGAAACTGGTTAGTAAAGTTCCTTACTTAGCATCTGTTAAGATTATATCAGACAGATCTTTGCAAATCATTTTGATTCACTACAGAGGGTAAACGTGAAAAGATCAATGAGCTACTGAAGTACATCGAAGAGCGACTACACACCCTAGAGGATGAGAAAGAAGAACTGGCCCAGTACCAGAAGTGGGATAAAATGAGAAGAGCACTGGAGTATACCATCTACAACCAGGAGCTGAATGAAACCCGGGCCAAACTGGACGAGGCAAGTCTTTCTAACCCATTCACTAGTGTTGCATCAGAACCATTATAGCTTTGCACATACACACCTTGTAACCTTTCAATGCATTTATGCAACACTTTATTCCCTCCTGTTTTGTTTAGCTTTCCTCAAAGCGTGAGACCAGCGGTGAAAAATCAAGGCAGTTGAGAGATGCTCAACAAGATGCCAGAGATAAAATGGAGGTGAGTGTTTGCTATTTTGTTAATGGGGTCTGAGCAAAGCAAACTTTCTGGTGAATTTCTAGTGGCCGTATTGATAACATAGCTTATAAAGTGTTTCCAGGCTTTGAGAGTCTGCATGAAATGTTTCTGTTCGTTAGTATTTGGAAGTTGGCACTTAACCAAGGAACGATTGTAGGACGTAAGGGAAAGAGAGTCGAGATACAGTAGTTAAGGGAATTTGTTACGGGAATTTGTTACAACTTACTTGGAAAGTGGAAACATTCGATTTCTGAAGTATATGGCATGCCTGTAATAGTCCAGACACTAAGAGACTCATTTATAACAGAGTGCAGATCTTGCTATCCTTTCTCAGCTATAATTATTTAATGCCCTGGCATGCATTACATCATATGGTCCAATCATAAAATGCAGTCCATATCTGGTGCCTGCAGTAACCTATGCAGTTCTCTCTGCTTGAAGTGCAAGAGAGCACCATGATTGACTTTTTTTTTTCCAAGCAGCGATATACATTATCTCACAAAAGTGGGTACACCCCTCAAACTTTTGTAAATTTTTTATTATATCTTTTCATGTGACAACACTGAAGAAATTACACTTTGATACAATGTAAAGTAGTGAGTGTGCAGCTTGTATAACAGTGTAAATTTGCTGTCCCCTCAAAATAACTCAACACACAGCCATTAATGTCTAAACTGCTGGCAACGAACGTGAGTACACCCCTAATTGAAAATGTCCAAATTGGGCCCAAAGAGTCAATATGTTGTGTGGCCACCATTATTTCCCAGCACTGCCTTAACCCTGTTGTGCATGGAGTTCACCAGAGCTTCACAGGTTGCCACTGGAGTCCTCTTCCACTCCTCCATGGCGACATCACAGAGCTGATGTATGTTGGAGACCTTGCGTTCCTCCACCTTCCATTTGAGGATGCCCCACAGATGCTCAATAAGGTTTGGGTCTGGAGGCATGCTTGGCCAGTCCATCACCTTTACCCTCAGCTTCTTGCGCAAGGCAGTGGTTGTCTTGGAGGTGTGTTTGGGGTCGTTATCATGTTGGAATACTGCCCTGCGGCCCAGTCTCCGAAGGAAGGGGATCATGCTCTGCTTCAGTATGTCACAGTACATGTTCATATTCATTATTCCCTCAGTGAACTGTAGCTCCCCTGTTCCGGCAGCACTCGTGCAACCCCAGACCATGACCCTCCCACCACCATGCTTGACTGTAGGTAAGACACGTGTGTCTTTGTACTCCTCACATGGTTGCCACCACACACGCTTGACACCATCTGAACCAAATACATTTATCTTGGTCTCATCAGACCACAGGACATGGTTCCAGTAATCCACGTCCTTCGTCTGCTTGTCTTCAGCAAACTGTTTGCGGGCCTCTTGTGCATCATCTTTTAGAAGAGGCTTCCTTCTGGTATGGCAGCAATGCAGACCAATTTGATGCAGTGTGCCGCGTATGGTCTGAGCACTGACAGGCTGACCCCCATCCCTTTAACCTCTGCAGCAATGCTGGCAGCACTCATACATCCATTTCCCAAAGACAACCTCAGGATATGATGCTGAGCATGTGCACTCAACTGCTTTGCTCAACCATGGCAAGGCCTGTTCTGAGTGGAACCTGTCCTGTTAAACCACTGTATGGTCTTGGCCACCGTGCTGCAGCTTGGTTTCAGACTCTTGGCAATCTTCTTATAGCGTAGGCCATCTTTATGTAGAGCAACAGTTCTTTTTTTCAGATCCTCAGAGAGTTCTTGAGGTGCCACGTTGAACTTCCATTGACCAGTATGAGAGAGTGAGAGCGATAACGCCAAATTTAACACACTTGCTCCCCATTCACACCTGAGGCCGGCTTCACACTGGTACGACAAATGCTCTGACATTGGGAGCTCATGTCGCATGACGTGTGAAAATCTATGTTTTCCTATGGGAGCCGTCTTAACTGGTCCGACACAAGTCGGTCCGACTTTGAAAATGCTCCATGCACTACTTTGGTCTGACTTTGATCCTATTTCAGCCCATTGAATATCACCAAAGTCAGATCGCCGTCTTGACTGATCCGACTTTGGCATGCGACTTGTGCTCTGATGATCTTGAAGGGGGACTCCACGCCAAATTTAAACAAAAAAATGGCATGGGTTTGGGGGGCTCGTAAGATGGCGGACGCTTAGAACCAGAGCTCCGACCTCCGTCTCCTCATCCGACGCTCCCGCTCCGCTACATCAGCACTCGGCTCCGGGAACCACATCACCCAATCCTGGGAAAAACATCCAGGCACCCCACAGGCGTTTTATGGGTAAGATCAGTGACCAGAGACACGTTTACCAGAGGCACCCGTCACAGGCTGCGCTCAAGCCTTTCCAGCTCATGGATCGTTACCTGCGTAGGCCGTAATCCCTGGTCTCAGGTAGTCCAGACGATCTCGCTGAGTTGGCTAACGCACTCTTGCTAATTGATATCTCTCTTTACACTGAACGGCCCTCACACAAAACACAACAAATTCTGCAACAATGGTGACTGTGGAGGTTTTGGATTCAAAGTTGCAGGCCCTGCTCCAGAATCTGACCCAGAATATCTCCAAGGAGGTGGGGAAAATAGCACACGAGCACAGGGGGGAAATTGACTGGAGGAACGCATGAACACACTGGTAACCAAATTTGACGATATGGTGCAATATGTCCATGTTTTGGAGGAAGAAAACGCTACTCTTAAATATACAGTATCCCAATTGCAAATGCAACAGGAGGATCTGGAAAATAGGGTACGTCGTCAGAACCTGCGGATCCGGGGGTCCCTGAATCCCTTGCAGATAAAGAGATCTGTCCCTATCTCCTTGCAATGTTTGTTACTCTGGCACCCCATATTCCAGATATTGACTGGCGCCTGGATAGAGCCCACAGATCTCTGGCTCCTAAGCCTCAAGGTGCCAGCCCCAGAGACATCATTGTTCGTTTCCACTTTTATGAAAACAAAGAAGCTCTCAACATCGCCACTATATGGGTTGACTTTAAAGGTGCAAAAATTAAAATCTTTGGTGACTTGTCACCTATTACCCTGGCGAAACGGGGCAACCTTCGCCTGTCACTGCACATCTGCAAGCCCACCAGGTTCCATATCGTTTGGGCCTTCCATTCTGACTCTGTGTCTAAAGATGGGACACAATTCTCCATGAGGGACCTCCAGGAAAGCGAGACGTTCATTCGGAACTTAGGACTTCCGCCTATCCCTGAAGAAGACCTTCAGATACCTGCTCCGGATCCTAGACCGCTCTCCACCCCTGGGAAGATCTGTACCCCAGTCCGCCAGAGATTGAGGAAAGCTTCCTCCACTCCCCAACCAGCTGCAACATCCAGAGACCCCACTTGAGGATCATTATCTGACTGCCTTACTACTTTATCTCTACACAGATGTCTCTTTTCCCACCTGTGTGTTTTAAGACTCTGGCTCAAAAATCTGGATCCCCCTTTTTTTTTTGTTTGGGCATCACCACCCTTGTTGACGCTTGTTAAACTTTTACCGTTTGGATGTTTCCTGTTTTGTTTCTTCCACAAGCTATCCGAATCTGGATGAGGCCTGTGAGTTGGATCTTATGGGCTGTCATGTCCCCCTCCATGGTCTTGGGAACAGACCATGGACTCCTGAGGTGCATGCTCTCCTCAGGCCTTATACCTAAAAGGTTTTTGATTTATGCCTTTTTTTTATTTATTTATTTTTTCCTTTTTGATTTTGACTCTACCTTTTTACTTTGATCGTTTTTTGATCTTCTTTTGAATCACTATTCTGATCCAACAGCAAAACTTGCAATATCTCCACGGTCTAGTCATGGCTGTCAGTATTGTCTCATGTAACGTAAAGGGTTTGAACTCCATTCGTAAACGCTGGTTGGCATTAAACAAGTTTAAATCCTGTAACACAGATGTGGTCATGGTCCAGGAGACACATTTCCGTGCAGAGGGATCATTCAAATTTACATCTTAGTTTTTTGCCATCGCCTTTGTGGCGTCTGACCTTTCCGGCAAAGCTGGAATAGCAATTCCCTTCAGACTCTCCTGTTCCATACGAATCAAGTCCTCTCATCTGGAACCTCATGGTCGTTATGTCCTCCTGAACTGTGACCACATGAATACTTCCTTTACCCTAGCTAATGTTTATGCACCCACCTCGGGGCAGAGTTTTTGAGAAAATTCAATCTTTCACAACCCTTTTATGATCATGGGTGGAGATTTTAATCTGTGCATGTCTCCGACCAAGGATAGATGCGCCCTATTTCAAATTACCCCGTCTCTCCAAGAACAAAAACTTTTTTCCTCGTCCTGAAAACTTATCCAAGCTCACAATATGTTTGATACATGGAGGGTGAAATACCCAACTGACAAATTTACGTTTTACTCCCCGCCTCACAAACTATATACGAGACGTGACCACTTCTTTTTGTCTCTGCACCCTTACTGACGCATGTAGTTAACGCTGACATAAACCCGATTACTTGGTCCGACCACACACCCATAGTACTTGACCTCCTCCTCTCTGCTCCAACCCCCAGAAAATGTCACTGGCACCTTAATGAATCCCTCCTTAATACACCTGATGTCAAGCTTCACTTGCAACAAAAACTGACTGAATTCTTTCAACTCAATGAGGTAACGGTATCTGAGACCTCCACTCTGTGGGAAGCTCATAAGGCTTTTTTCAGAGGTGAATGTATTTCCTCTGGATCCCGCCTAAAGCGTGAATCTATCCTCCAACGCTCTTTTCTTTTAACCCAACCGTCTGCAGTGGAGGAACGCTTACTCAACGCTCCCACTGTGGATCGTCTCCGTGCTTTAGTCTCTCTTCATAACCGTATTAAATCACTAGATTTAAGTAAAGCCCTTGTTATGGGCAAGACAAAAACTTTATGAATATGCTAACAAGCCTCATAGAATGCTGGTCCATAAATTGAAGCCACGTCCCTTTGTCTCTATTCCTGACGTTCTGCTACAATCTAATGGAAATCCAACATATTGCCCCCGGACCATGTCTAAAGTCTTTGGTGAATTCTACCAGAAATGTTTGAATTGTTTACAGACCCAAACTCTCAGTTCACATGAGAGAAATTGAATGCCTTTGTTGCTTCCCTACAACTCACCCCAATATCCCCTGATAATCGCTCTGTGCTAAACGCACCTATAACTGTTGAGGAAATTACTGAGGTTATTAATCATTTACAGTCACATAAGTCTCCAGGCCCTGACGGCCTCCCCTACTCCTATAAGACTTTCCTCCAGACTCTCGCTCCCCACATGGTAAATTTGTTTGCCTCTCTGATGAAAGGGAACATCCCCCACACACAGTTTTTACATGCTTTTCTTGCGGTCATCCCTAAACCAGACAAAGACCAGACGATTCCTGTTAACTACCGCCCCATCGCTCTACTAAGATCTGATTATAAATTTTTCATGAAAATCCTGGCAAATAGACTTTCCCTACTGCTCCCTTCGCTTATACACAAAGACCAGGTTGGTTTTGTCCCTACTAGATATGCGGGGGACAACACCAGACGTACTATTGTTCTTATTGACCTCTTAACCAAAACTAAGCAACCTGCCATAGTGTTAAGCTTGGACGCTTAGGAAGCATTTGAGGCAAAAAGGAAGTTCTGGACAGCCGCACGCTGGAATATAGCCTTTATTAGTAAAAAGTCCAACAGATACAAGCTACAGCAAAAAATGGGACAAACGATTCACACTTAACAGTGCTTACTCATAGCTGCCTCAGGAAGCGTTTGACCGCTTAAATTGGTCATTCATGTTTGCCATACTATCCAAATATGGATTCTCAGGTCCATTTATGCAGCCCTTAAAGAGGAGTTCCACCCGAGGTCCAGTAAAAAAAAAAAAAATTAAAAGTCAGCAGCTACAAATACTGCAGCTGCTGAATTGGAATTGGACACCTTCCTGTCCCAGGGTCCAGCGATGCGGGGGATCGAAGCCCCGCTCGTCCCTCCCTCCGTTCAGCGGCGCTGGCATTGCAACTGTGGGCGCCGGGCTGTGGCTTCACAGCCTAGCACCCACTGCGCAAGCGGCGCCGTGATTGGCCGCTCAGTCACCTGGGACCTGTAATGGGTCCCAGATGATTGACAGGAGGGAGGGAGCAGTGCTGAGCCCTTCCTGTGCCGAGGGGGAAGTGATGTCACCAGGCCAGGCACTGGAAGAGGCAGACTACGAGGGACCACCTAGCAACAGGCATTTAGAGGTAAGTAAAAAAAAATATATCCAAATTTTTTTTGTATTTTTTTTTTTTTTTAATTTTTCATGTAGTTTTTTTTTTTTTTTTTTTTGGGTGGAACCCCACTTTAGGGTGTTCTATTCTAAACCTACTTCCCAATTGCAGCTTGCCTCCTATTTGACTCCGTCATTTCCCCTGAGTAACGGCACTAGACAGGGTTGCCCCTTATCACCCTTGCTCTTTATACTTAGTCTAGAACCTTTTGCCACATCCATTTGATCCCACCCTGATGTAAGAGGGGTGATGTTGAGACACAGGGAGTACAAGCTTGTACAAGCAGGGTTGTTGGGGGAAGGTCCTTGTCCTCATCAACATGGGGACAAGGTACTGGGGGGGGGGGGGGGGGCGCAGTTGAGGGCATTTTCACTTAAAGGTGTACTCACTTTTGTTGCCAGCGGTTTAGACATTAACCACTTCCCGACCAGCCGCCGCAGTTTCACTGTGGCAGAATGGCACGGGTGGGTGAAACAACGTAGCTGTACGTCGGCTCCTTTAAGCGGGATAGCAGGTGCCCGCTGCTCGTGGCCGAAGGTTGCGCGCGATAGCGGGCACGAGAGGCAGAACAGGGATGTGTGTGTGTGTAAACACACAAATCCCTGTTCTGTGAGCTGAGGCAGATTGTGAGTTCCTAATAGCTTGATCTGTCATCTCCTATAGTCAGTCCCCTCCCCCACAGTCAGGGAACACAGTTAACCCCTTGATCACCCCCTAGTGTTAACCCCTTCCCTGCCAGTGACATTTACACAGTAATCAGTGCATTTTTATAGCACTGATCACTGTATAACTGTCAATGGTTTAAAAAAATGTGTGAAGTGTCTGATGTGTCCGCCATGTCGCAGTCCTGATAAAAATCGCAGATCGCCGCCATTACTAGTAAAAAAATAATAATAAAAATGCCATAAATCCTCTATTTTGTAGACACTATAACTTTTGCGCAAACCAATCAATATGCGCTTATTGCGATTTTTTTTTTTTTTACCAAAAATATATAGAAGAATACATATCGGCCTAAACTGGGGAAAAAATTAGCTTTTTTAAAAAATAAAATTGGATATATTTATTATAGCAAAAAGTACAAAATTATTGGTTTTTTTTTTTGTTTTTTGTTTTTCAAAATTGTCGCTCCTTTTTTGCTTATAGCACAAAAAATAAAAACCGCAGAGATTATCAAATACCACCAAAATAAAGCGGGGAAAAATAAGACATCCATTTTGTTTGGGTACAACGCCGCATAACCGCTCAATTGTTAGTTAAAGCGACGCAGTGCCGTATCGCAAAAAAAATAGTTGGTCATTGAGCAGCCAAATCTTGTGGTGCTGAAGTGGTTAATGGCTGTGTGTTGAGTTATTTTGAGGGGACAGCAAATTCACAGTTATACAAGCTGTACACTCACTACTTTACATTGTAGCAAAGTGTCATTTCTTCAGTGTTGTCACATGAAAAGATATAATAAAATATTTACAAAAAATGTTAATGTGACTTTTGTGAGATACTATAGCTTGGGTACAGCCATATCGCTGTTTTATGAATCGGCCACAAAGATATTCCTTCTCCTCTGTGGGCGATACCCACGTTTACAGCCACTTTGTCTTTAAGAGGCAGACATTACAGGTCTTAGTTTATATTCCAGTTTTGGCTATGAGCTGAATTAAAGTGAAAGTCCAGTCAAAACCTAAGTAACTAAGCTTAAACCTGCTCCCATCCTGTTCTAAGCCCACACTACCCTGTACAGTAAAGATGCTTATACTTACCTAATCTAAGGGCACTCTGGCCACGTGATTGGCTCCTAGTGCTGGCTTCTGGACAGATAACAATGGATGCCCCATAGTAAATCTATGGTTGAGCTATGCTCTGCACCTGTTGTCTCTGCTCTCTCCTCTCCCCTGAAGCCAGTTGCTGGGGAGATCACATGACTGGACCAGAGAACCCACTTTCCAGGTGCAGAAGACCAGTAATCCAGCAGTGCATATGTTCTCGCATCAAACGGTCTCCTCTCCATGATTTCACCACTGAAATTCCTCTTCTGGATCCTCAGAGGACCCCAGCCGCTGGACAGCCAATAGGAAGTTGACATGTTATGTTAACAATGACATTTATACCCAAAGATGGACCCTGCCTCTTTTTAAACAAACAAAAAAAAAAAAATCCTTAGAATTGGAGTGTTGTCTGACTGGATTCTGGTGAGTAAAAAGGAGAGAGAGGGAGATTTAATATGCTACCTGATCTTTCCCATGTGAACATTCAGGTGTTTGGCCTAGCACTGTCACTTGTGGTAACTAAAATGCTGCTCTGATAAATGGAGCTGCCGGGGGAGCAATGGAAAGATGAGTATGTGTTGTTTGAATCTGCAGGTAGAATATTATGTGATGTGCTTTCAGATTAAGGTAACCAATTTTTTTTGTGTTTCTTTAGGAAATTGAGCGTCAAGTGCGGGAGTTGAAATCCAAGATCTCGGGGATGAAGGAGGAGAAGGAGCAACTGAGTGCAGAAAGGCAGGAGCAAATAAAACAGAGAACCAAACTGGAGCTGAAAGCCAAGGATCTACAGGATGAGCTGGCTGGGAACAGCGAGCAGAGGGTAACTATGGCTACTGACAGTGAAGGATAACTGGTCTGTCTACATACGGCAAGCTTTAAACTCTTTAACCTGAGGTGTGTTCTGATTTAGAAACGTCTACTAAAAGAGAGGCAGAAGTTGCTGGAGAAGATTGAGGAGAAGCAGAAGGAGCTGGCTGAAACTGAGCCCAAATTCAGCAGTGTTAAACAGAAAGAAGAAAGTGGCATTGCAAGGTGTGTTCAAGAGTGCTTACTTGCCTTGTAGATGTCTCTTCCTGTCTAGTAGCTGGAGTACTTTTTGAATCATTTAGTTATTTCATAATGTCCATTTTGGAGAATAAGGATTTATTCTCTTAGCTTTGGGTTTGACCTTGTAAATATATAACAATATATGCGTATAACGGTGCTCTTTCAGAACTGATTTTGAGCAAAATTCTAGAGACAGGAAGTGTATATAAACAAACTGTAATTTGTACAATATACTTTAACCTTATTCTATTGTTAGTCAAAGCTTATTTTTCCCTAATTCTTAATTTTATTTAAATTTGTCATTTTACCTCACGCATAAATTAAGGGCTCCATTGACACCACAGTGTGTGCAGTGAGTGCACATAAATGCAAGTGCGTTGTTTTGTTTTTAAAATGTTCTTCAATACTTTTTTTTTTATTTTTTTTTATTTTAAACTTCACTAAGCTTTTTGGGCACTTTAACACTGAGGTGCTAGCCGTGTTGACTGTAAAGCGCCACTAGTTTTAGCGGTGCTTTTTGGCCGCTGGCGGGGTGCCTTTAACCCACGCAAGCGCCCGCAAAGCTCCGCTTCCGAATTGCTTTGCAGGCGCTTCGGCAGCGCTGCCCATTAATTTCAATGGATTTTATCGACAGCGCTGGCCATTGATTTAAATAAATTTTCAAACCCCCCAAAGATGCTGCTTGCAGGACTTTTTTCCTGTACTGCAAGCGCACCGCTCCAGTGTGAAAGCACTCGGGCTTTCACACTGGGGCTGCAGAAGAGGCAGTTTACAGGCAACGCCTGTAAAACACCTCAGTGTGAAAGTGGCCTTTTAGTAAAGGAAACTTCAACTGACTGTTTTGACTGTTGCTTTTTATGCTCATTGCAGCTTTACCGTGCTTCTACACGCTTTACATTGCCATTGTGCTTAAAAAAAATAAGTAGGACGTCTTCCTTTTTTTTTTTTGTATATGTGCTGATATACAATAATCATCCCAAGCCCGCTCATCCGATGTGAATGGACCCTAAACTAGAATTTCAGCAAATATTAAAAGTATTACTAAGGGTGCCTTTTTTTTTTTTTTTGTAGTGAGGGATTGGAGTCCCTGTAAGGTTTTTATTGCCTTAAAGGGAGATTTGCTTTCTCTATTTGGGTTGCACCAATACCGGTATCTGTGCTGGTACCGAGTATTTTTACTCATGAAAATACGCCGATACATATGTAGTGCGATTTGAGCCCATACAAAATGAATGGGCTCACATCAGACTGCAAAGAATTGCATGCGATTTGAACAGGAATGCTGTGCGATTCCTGCCTGCATCGTATGCAGTTTCCTGCACGACTCCTGTGTAAATCCAGGCTTGTCACAGTGATTTCAACCTGGGTTCACACAGGAGCGGTGCAGGAAACTGCATGTGATTTTTTTTGACAGGAATCGCAGAGCATTCCTGTTCAAATTGCATGCGGTTCTTTGCAGTGTCATTTGAGCGTATTCATTTTGTATGGGCTCAAATCGCACAGCAAAGGTTTCGGTACTCATATTTTACCAATAAAAATCCGGTAATGGTGCAACCCGACACTATTTATCCTGATCATCTGTGTCGCGGGTAATGAGTGAGGAGTGAACCCCACCAGTCTGTAAATAAATGTGAAATCTTCCTATGAAGACACTTATTGCTTAACGGTTGTTGAAGAGGGGATATCCCTCACATTGGAGAGAGGTCCTCACTGCCTGTTTATTCTTGAGGATAGGAAGTGAGGGGAATGAGACGCAGATGGCAAAAAAAAAAAAACTGACAGCATATTTAATACCGCCCCACTTTAACCAAAATTAATACAATTACGTTTTTTGCGTAAGACATGGTTTTAAATGAAAAAGTGTGTTTTTATTTATTTTGTTTATTTTTTTTTTTCATCCAGCTATTAATAAATCCTTAAATATTTATAATATTTATCCTCCTGTTCCTTCTTCAGCGTACACAGGAGAGCTGTAGATATATATGCTGCAAACCTAGGAGGATAACTACTTGGCAAATGTAGTATTCTTTTCCTAGTAAACTTAGGGAGGCCATATACGGTGCAATTTTCTTTCCTGCAAATTCGCAAGATTTCCCCATTAACATAGGCAGTGCTGACGGGGAACCCTTCCGCCGAGCAATTGTCTTTTCCGGTCGGGGTGCCATTCCCACCGGGAACAGATAGTGATGATCGCTAGTGGCTATATTCTGCCAAACCATGTATGGTCGGCCTTAGGATTCAATTTTAGTTTAGTGTCCTATGGAAATAGGAATCCTCGTTGAATTCCTGATGCAGGTATAACTGCTCAAATGCGTCTATATAAAAGCCTGTTAATTACCCAGTAAACAGTCTAGAGGAGGAGAGGAGAACCAGGAAAATGTAGACTGCATAGTGGTGTCTCCTTCCAGGTAGGGTGGTAGGGGTGTGATGAATCACAAAAATGCTTTAACGGAATTGTAGGTGTTTTACGATTTTATTTTACATATGTATATTTCACTGTCTGGCAGGAATTCTGATTTAATGTTTCTTTAAACTTGTTTTAGACTGGCTCAAGCTACACAGGAGAGGACTGACCTGTATGCTAAGCAAGGACGTGGTAGCCAGTTCACCTCTAAAGAAGAGAGAGATAAGTGGATTAAGAAAGAGCTCAAGTCTTTAGACCAGGCCATTAATGACAAGAAACGTCAGATTGCTGCCATAAACAAAGATCTGGAAGATACTGAAGCAAATAAGGAGAAAAATCTTGAGCAGTACACTGTAAGTATGCTTTGGACTGACGTGGTTTCCTTTTGAATGTAAAAAATAAAGTGAAACCGCTCAGAATTATTTTTAGTTATTGGAAATGGTGGAGATTTGCTCAGAAAGCGGCTGTACATACACTTGCTGAGCAGTACATGATCTGTGGAAACACACTTTGGTTAAACATCTGCATTGTGAAGCAGCATATCCTTTAACATTTGAGAAACAATGGCATACATTGATGGGGTTAGCAAATTGCAGTCTAACTGCAATATAATTTTAAGGTCTGTTCAAATTGCCTGGACCCTTTCCCTGTTTACAGATCACCTACTGTTAGTATGAAAAAATGTATCTGTAAAAAAAAAAAATTAAAAAAATTAAATTTATACCCGTTTTGCCTCCATTTTCTGCTTCTCTGGGCATGATGTCAGTCCATTGAAAAAGCACCATCTTGCTAGATTACCGCTGCTCTGTATTTCCCAGGATCTAACCTGTAAGAGTGGTGTCATTCCCTCCTAGACGCTACAGGCAGAAAGACTGGGATGAGGTAGTGTAACCTTTTTTTTCTTTCCAGGCACATTTTACATCTAATAGTAGGTGGTTTGTGAAAAGGGGGAGCTGAACAGTGTAAGCAGACCTTGCATGCTACTAAAAGGTCTGCTTTAAAGTACAGCTGTGACCAAGCTATAGACATTCAAATATCTACATATTCTTAAACTGTAAACCAGTGTTTCTCAACCTTTTTCCAGCTAAGGCACCCTTTAAAATCATGGACAGTCTTGATGTAAAAAATGATTCTAATAGTTTTACATAATGCAGCAACATCCACTCATAGGACACCCAATGTTAGAAGTAATTTATTCTTTCAAAGCAAATACACTTTTGCACACTGGTACTGAGGGGAGCGGTAAAGGAGCTGGGCAGGCACAGACAGTAATCAGACACCCCCAAAAGAGGAGAGGGATATGATGTGCAAGAAGGAGCGGGACTTTACTGGGGAATTGACTCTTCAAATTTGCTATCCAGTTAACAGGCACACACTGCAAGTGAATAAAAAAAATATTTATGGAAAGGAGAACATTGCATTGATTTTTCTGTGCTTTTACCTGCTTTTTTGTTGTTGGTAACGGGGTCTCTCTAAAAGGAGAGTACAAACTGGGTATAGTAGTTTATTTAAAAAACAAAAATAACACCAGGTGGTGTTATTTGTAAGGTGGTGTTATTTATAAGGTGGTGAAGCTTAACAAAAATCCCTCCCAGGTGCGTACTGGCAGGTGCAAACCTATGGCATGCACAATATTTATATATTTAATAGACGTGTTTACAGTATAAACCTTTGTCTGTTCATGCAGCACTTTACATACTGAAGGAGCTTACAATTTTTAAGGTCCCTATCTCGTATGCATACAAAGGCCAATTTAGACAGCAGCCAGTTAACCTACCAACATGCAAACTTCATGCAGGTAGTAGCCTGTCCCAATACTGGCCACTGAGCTGACATGCAATATTCAAGAAAGAAGACTTTCCTTCTAGTCTGAACGCACCCTCTTCATATTTTATTGCAGCACATACACATTATGGTGGGTGGCTGCATTCTGTTGTGATAATGTGGACTGATTAAAAAACTTGAACTTGGTGTGTGTAGGAGGAAGACATTGACTTGCGCTGTTCTACTTATGTATGTTTTTTTTTTCTTTTGTTTTAGTGCCGGTTCACACTGCAGCGATGCGGGAACCCTGCAAATCCACTGCAGGCTCCCACATCGCGTGTCTCCCGATGGCAGTTAACACTGCCCTATGCGAACTGCTGGGAGTGTCAATGAAAAGTTAATGACACCCCCAAATCAGCTTTGTGCGAACTGCAAATTCGGACAGGAATCGAATCGTATGGGTGTGAAAACCCATGTGATCCGATTCTGCTGCCAACCAAAAAAGGGTCCTGTGTGAGTTTGGTCCGAATGCGATGCAAATTCAGCCATACTATCTGTATGGCTGAAATCGCATTACACAGAAATCGCATGTGATTTGCAGTGCGGTGAGAATCGCATTCGATGTCGGACATCGCTACAGTGTGAACCGCCACTGGATTTTTTTTGCTAGAAAATTACTCAGAACCCCCAAACATTATTTATTTATATATATTTTTTTAGCAGACCCCCTAGGGCAGGGATATGCAATTAGCGGACCTCCAGCTCTTGCAAAACTACAAGTCTCATCATGCCTCTGCCTCTGGGTGTCATGCTTGTGGCTGTCAGTCTTGCTATGCCTCATGGAACTTGTAATTCTGCCAAATTCTGCAGAATTACAAGGCTGTGTCTGATTTTTGTCGGGACTTCTTGCAAAGAACAACGGGGGGAGGGGGAGCAAGAAGACCGGCAGTTCTGTGCCTGCAGTCTCTGCAGTATCTAAAGGAGCTGCGGGCCGGATAGGACATACAAGCAGGCCAGATGTGACCCGCGGGCTGGGGTTTGGAGACCTCTGCTTAAGAAGATTAGAGCAAACATTTACAGAAGGAAGTTAACACTTTAAACTGCTTGAATCCTATTGAATATACAACTTCAAGTGGAACCCACACATAGTGATATTTAGGAATGTGGGGAATATTTGTGCACAGTGTTAAAAATCCCATTTATGATGTTTTGCTTTTCACTTTGACTCTTTAGAAACTAGATCAAGATCTGAACGAAGTGAAAGCTCGGGTGGAAGAACTGGATAAAAAATATTATGAGGTGAAAAATAAGAAGGATGAACTACAAAGCGAGCGAAAGTAAGGCTTTAGCGTTGAATTGAGCAAAAATTTTGTTTATATAGCGGCTATATATTTGTTTCTTCTCTTTAAAGGAAACAAAGTCTTTAACTTTTGGGTTATGCTGCCGTCTACAGGATTGGACACTGACTAAAAAAAAAAAAAATGTAGGCCAAGATAACCCCAACTTCTGTCGTCATAGGAGATCAGTATTTGTGATATAGGATGGACATCTTTTTATTCCTCTCTGCTCTGTTAACCGCTTCAGCCCCGGAAGATTTGGCTGCTCAGTGACCAGGCCATTTTTAGCGATTCGGCACTGCGTCGCTTTAACTGACAATTGTGCAGTTGTGTACCCAAACAAAATTGATGTGCTTTTTTTTGCAAAAATAGAGCTTTCTTTTGGTGGTATTTGATCGCATCTGCGTTTTTTATATTTTGCGCTATAAACAAAAGAAGAGCGTCAATTTTGAAAAAAACACATCTTTTACTTTTTGCTATAATATCCCACATTTTTTTATCAAAAAAAAAATTTTTTTCCTCCGTTTAGGCCGATATGTATTCTACATATTTTTGGTTAAAAAAATCGCAATAAGTGTATTTTACAGTATTTTGTGTTTTTTATTTATTTTTTATTGCGACATTATGGCGGACACATCAGACACATTTTTTTAAACCATTGACAATTATACAGCGATCAGTGCTATAAAAATGCACTGATTACTGTATAAATGTCACTGGCAGGGAAGGGGTTAACACCAGGGGCCGATCAAGGGGTTAACTGTGTTCCCTATGTGTGTTTCTAACTGTGGGGGGATGGGACTGTCTAGCAGGAGAGAGAGATCGGTGTTCATACATAGTATGAACACACGATCTGTCTCCTCTTCCCTGAAAGAAACGGGATCTGTGTGTTTACACACACAGATCCTGGTTCTTGCTCTGTCACGAGCGATCGTGGGAGCCCGGCGGTCATCGCGCCCGCCAGGCACTCTCATCGGCTCTGGGCACATGCTGCAGGGGTACACGCCCCTAGTGGCCAAAAGGCGAAGCGATGTAAGGTAACGTTCGCCCAGCCATGCCATTCTGCTGCAGTAAAACTGCGGCAGCTGGTCAGGCTAACCTAAATTACTATAAGACTAATCTATATATTTTTTTGCTAGCAATTTTTTCTTCAGTCAAGGCTCTCCATACAGCATTGAGGGAGCATCTTCCTTGCTGGTATTCCTGCTTGCAAAGAGTCAAGTGGAATTTAAATCATTAATTTGTTCCTGTTACCCACCTACATTGGGTTTGGTCACCTCCAGCCATCCAACTCTCACCTGCTGCAAGTTGTCTGGGTCTCATAGCTAAGGTATTGCCACTTAAAGAGGAAGTAAACTCATCCATCTTTGCACGTCTTCCTTCTGGGGCCACGGACTCCGGCTGTGTGACTGGCTGGAGTCACGTGATGTCACTCCTGTGCATGCGGGAGCCACCAGTCACGGCACATGCTCCTAAAGTAATGGCACAGGCGGCTGTTCCTGCAGAGCGCATGCTCAGATGACCTCATCAACGCCGTATACAGTAAATATCACCAGGTTTAGGAGATATTTTCAGTACCTATAGGTAAACCTTATTCTAGGCTTACCTATATTTACAAAGTATGCAGGAGGGTATACAACCTCTTTAACTTAAAACCATATGTTGCCTTACTACCACGCGATCGCATCGTGTCTGATTTCTAGACATGGAGGAGACGGTTTTACTTTACCGATTGCCTTTAGCTTACTTTCTGCTAACGGCTCTGGGGCTGCTTGCAGCATGCCTACTATCGGTGCTGATGTCTGCAGCTTGGAATCCTATCACCCTGCTCCTAGAGTCTGTCACATCTTTGATTCTTTTTTGACTTCGTCGGGTATGGCTGGGTCCTTCCACCTTTTTCAGTTAAGGGCTTTACCACGGACATGCCAGACTTTATTGCTCAAATCACCCAGTTTTTTGCTGACTCCGATTGTGAATCCACAAGTATGCTTCTGTGCCCTGTTCTGCAGATTGTATGTCTGATTGACCATTTCAACTTTTATTAATGCCGCAAATGCTACCCTGAAACTAGGGGATCAGCCTTTTGTGCAAAAATAGACTGTTCCCACTGTGAATCCGATGCTTTCCCTTCTTAAAGGCGTTGTTCACTTTCAAATGTTTTTTTAGTTGGGTATTATTGTAGTCCTATTCCCTGTGTTGTTTGTTTGGACTCAAATGTTGTGGCTGCAGATTGTAGTGTCATGGCTTATAGATTTCCCTATGCCCATGTATTCATTCACCTAGCCTGTCCATAAATGCTAAAGGGACAGGCAACTTCTCTGGGGGGTCACAATCCATGCCTCATTAATTCCTCTGTGTTGCATCACAAATGTGGGAGGGCTAATGTGATAAACGACTTCATGGTGATCTTTCTGCAAACTGCTGTAACTGCTTGGCCTGTATCCGATCTAATTATTGTTTAGTTCTCGATTGAGGACCACTAGACTCGGAGACCCAAGAATTGTGGCATATGTAGTTTCTTTGCAGGAAGTGTTGGTCCTTTCTTACAGAGGTCATGCATGAACTTCTGCAGTGCCATGTTTGAACATAGGCAGAAACTTCTAACACCGCAATGTGATAATTTACCCTTATCGGATGTGTGTACAGAACAACAAATGACACAGTGAAACTACATGATCTGTGTACATCTTATGCAGGTGAAAAACAGCAGGTGCAGGGAGGGAGGTTTATCATGCCTTTTTAATATTGTGCTTACTATGTTGGTGGAGGATGTACCTGTTTTTTAAGAACCTAATAAGTGTTTGGAAGATATGTTCTCTCTGGCAGATCCTTTGTCAAACAGTGCTATGAAGAAGGCTGCAATGGCCAAAAGCATTAGCATTTTGAACTAGATCCATGCTATATAGCTAATAAAGATCAAAAAGAAGAGCACAGAGTTGCCAGATTTTTTCTACGGTGGACTTTGTCAAACAGTGCCTAATTTGGTCAAAATCCATTAAGATATCTAACCTCTGCTGCAATTGATCCCTTTTATATTGAGCATATGGAGCCAATGGCTGTGGAATTAAACTTCAGCTGTGATAGTTCGCTAGAAGCCTCTCCTCTCGTTACCTGCATGTGTCTAGTGTCAGTACATATATGAATTAAGTGTTGGGCTGAGGAACCTTTGTGCAAGAGGCTTTTGATCCGCATAGCCTTTGAGGAGCAATGGCTCTTTGGACCAACTCTTAATAAGGGTGCTACTGGTGGTAAGAGCACCCATCTTCCTCAGTGGAAGAAACCCAAGGAAAGGGCTACAAAGTATTCTCCCTCTCTGACTGTTAAGAAATGGCCTGGAGGACTGTTGTAGGAGTCCATCAACATCCTGAAACTTTGACAGTTTGGCCATATTACGAAGGATCATTCAATCCAGATTCAGTTGGGGAGCATCACAGCAACAGTGTAAATTGATTATGATGGAGGAACCAGAAGTTTTGTCATGGTAAAAAGGTAGATCAAATCCTGACCTGGGCAAAATTTCATATTCCATCCTTGTCCGCTATGTACATTTCAGGTGTAGACCATTGACAGGCAGATTTCTTCATCCGGCAGCGCCTGGACCCAGAAGAGTGGTCCCTACACTTGGAGGTGTTCCAGGACGGGTGAGTCCCAAAGGATGCGACTCTCCCTGCCTCCAGGTTCAACAACAAATTGGACAGATCTCCAAAGTAAAGGGATTCTCCAGTGAAAGCAGTGGTTGGGGATCATTGCCTTTCTTCCCGAGAAGCTTCTTCTTCCTCCCTTCGCAGGATTGAGATGGAGGGCATTCTTGTGCTTCTCGTAGCTCTGAACTGGCCCTGTATAATGTGGAATGTTGCCCTGGTAAGATTCCTGACAAGACCCTCTGTGAACTCTGCCTGGTCATCAGGACATTCTGTCCCATGAACCAATTTGCCATCCTGCTTTTATGGTCACTGGCTTTAACAGCATGGCTTTTAAGATGCAGGGCATCTCGAGTTTTGGAGCTTCCACCCCAGGAGTTCTCTAAGAGGACGACTCCTCTTTCTTCAACTGGGTCTGCTCTCAACATCATCAAGGGTCAAGTTTCTGTCCTTTTTTAGTCTGTTTCAGAGACCGTTGTCCCCTCTCACTCTTTAATTGGCACCTGTGTACAGGAGTACTCCCAATTTGCTCCCCTATCTATTCCCCTGTGACTCCATGGGATCTGAGTTTGGTACTCTTTACAATTCAGAAACTGCTATTTGGACCCGTCAGAGACATTCTGGTCTGGACTGTGAGGTTTTTATCTCAGCCACTGCTTCTCTCAGGAAAACTAATTCCTTTTTAGTAATCCATATGGAGTCTGCAGGGGTTCACCGACTTGGTATTTATCGTTGGCATACCATCATTTTTTTTTGCCCTCAGGCTACTGTTTCTTAGACTTGTAGGGCTGCTACCTAGTTTTCTGTTCACACATTCTCTCAGTTCTACCACGTTGGACCTTTAAGACATCATCTGGGGCCAGCGTTGGGTGTAAGGTCTTTCAGGCAGCTTTTTGAGTTTCTCTTTTTTTTTTTTTTTTTCTTGGACTTGTTGACATTTTATTTGCCAACACTCAAACAGCCCAAAGGTTGAAGACTTCCCTTGTCCCTCCATAAACAAGAGCAAGAAAGAAAACCATTTTTATTGTATGCATATGCACAATGAAATCCTTTTATAGGAGGCTACTAGTCTTTTCAGGTGGAGGGATCATCATCGGTACTTCTCTTCTTGTTCATTAGTCGACATACCAAATCTCCAGTGTTGTAGCCCTGCTCTAAGGAGGACAAACTTTCAAGTGAAAAAGCTGCTCCTTCCCTTGGAGAAACCTTAGTTCTACTTTGTTCTACAAATCTTGATAGGACAGTAGAGCTGAGACTCCTGCTTCTTGCCTGGGGTATAGACTTAAAGTGATTGTAAAGTCTTGTTTTTTTTTTTAATTAAAAATAACAAACCTATTATACTTACCTACCCTGTGTATTTGCACAGGGCAGCCCAGATCCTCCTCTTCTCGGGTCCCTCTTCGGTGCTCCTGGCACCGCCCTCTTTTTGAGTACCCCCACAGCAAGCAGCTTGCTATGGGGACACCCAAGCGGAGCTGCAGCTCCGTGTGTCCATTCAGACACGAAGCTGCGGTTCTGCCTCGCCTCCTCTTTCTCTCTTGAATAGCTAACTGACTTTTAATGACAGTTTTTTTTTTTTGCATAGAATGCATTAAGATAAATAAAAACTTCTGACTTTACAACCACTTTAATGTGGAAGTAAACCCTCACACATATACCTAGTGAAGGGAATCGCTTCACAGATGATACACAGAGATGAAACAAAACAAATCACCCTACATAAGTATTACATGCATATCTGCTGTCTTCAGCTGTATATATCTTTTGGAAAGTGCTCTTCCTGTTACAGATTTTCTCTTCCTGTTCACCGCTGGGAGTGGATTATTGGCTTACAGCCAAGACAGCTGATTGGAGGAAATACACACACCCCCTCCACATTGGCAAAGGAAGGAAGGAATGTGCAGAGCTCTGCTCTGAGACGCAAGCTGTCTGCTAATCTATTTATAGCATCCTCCCGGGACGCACACTTCAGGCTGCTGTCTCTCCTTAGAACTTGTCAGAAGTTATCAGGCTGATAACAGCTGCCGAGCAGGAGAAAGCTAAGAGGCATAGTGCTTGGAAGAGAGATAAGAAAACACTACAGATATATGTGCCCAGCTCAAATTTTAAGAATAGGGTTTACATCCACTTTAACCACTTGCCAACAAGCCACCGCGGTTATACTGCGGCAGGGTGGCTGTATTGCGCGAATCGCCATACTGGTACGGCGTCTTGTGTAACAGAGCGGGCGCCTGAGCCAATGCGCTTTGCCAGCGGCCACAATGTCCGCCGGCCACCTGCGATCCCTCCACAGAGGCAGAACGGGGATGTAAACAAACAGGGATCTAAACAAATAAATAGAAAGGTGCAGCGCTAAAACAATAGAATGACCATAGAGAAATGTGTAATAGCAAAATCACAAAGGAAGCACAGAAAATGTCCAATAGTAAAATGTCCAAATATGAAGAAATGAATCCACCAGGAATGTGATGATCACAGCAAACAAATGTGACTGATACTGGAACCCTTCACCATAGACCGATTGGCCTCTCACCTGGTCCCAAAGATCAATCAGGCAATCTAATAAGGTCAGCAGATAGCAAGGATCTTTAAGGCAATGGACTCCTCCGGATAATCAAACTCACTCGGTGCCTTATCTGCATTAAATTATCCTCAGAACCTCCTTCACTCACCGCACTCCCTGATCTACCCACCGCTCCACGCTGCCACCTCCACCACGTGTCCGCTACATTTTAGGGATCTAAACAAAGCAGATCCCCGTTCTGTCAGGGGAGTACAGTGTGATCGTCTGTTCCTAGTGATTAGGAACAGCCATCTCTCTCTACTCCCAGCCAATCCCCTCCCCCGACATTTCTCTTGGACACACTTAACCCTTTGATCGCCACTGGTGTTAACCCCTTCCCCGTCAGTGTAATTTATACTGTAATCAGTGAATTTTCATAGCAAAAAATGCCATAAATCTATCCCCTATTTTGTAGATGCTATAACTTTTTGCGCAAACCAATCAATATATGCTTATTGCATATTGGTCTAAACTGATGAAGAAATTTTAGTTTGTTTTTTTTTAAATTTGTTTTGAGTATTTATTATAGCAAAAAGTAAATATTTCTCTGTGGTCTTTTTTTTTTTTTTTTTGTTTATAGCGCAAAAAATAAACGCAGAGGTGATTAAATACCACCAAAAGAAATCTCTATTTGTGGGGAAAAAAGGGCATCAATTTTGTTTGGGTACAACATCGCATGACCGCGCAATTGTCAGTTAAAGCGACGTAGTACCGTATCGCAAAAAATGGCCTGGTCATTAAGGGGGTAAAACCTTCCGGGGCTGAAGTGGTTAACTACTTGCCTTACAGTGCTTTTTTTTTAAACACTGATCACTGTATTAGTGTCACTGGTCCCCAAAAAGTGTCAGATGTCCGATTTGTCTGCCGCAATGTCACAGTCCCTCTAAAAAAACGCTGATCGCCACCATTACTAGTAAAATAAAAATTACATAAAAATATTGCATCGTTTAAAGCTGCTTTAACTTTTTGCGCAAACCAATCAATATACACTTACTATATTTTTGGTTAAAAAAAATCCCAATATCTCACAAAAGTGAGTACACCCCTCACATTTTTGTAAATATTTTCTTATATCTTTTCATGTGACAACACTGAAGAAATGACACTTTGCTACAATGTAAAGTAGGGAGTGTACAGCTTGTATAACAGTGTAAATTTGCTGTACCCTCAAAATAACTCAACACACAGCCAATAATGTCTAAACCGCTGGCAACAAAAGTGAGTACACTCCTAAGTGAAAATGTCCAAACTGGGCCCTAAGTGTCAATATTTTGTGTGGCTACCATTATTTTCCAGCACTGCCTTAACCCTCTTGGGCATGGAGTTCACCAGAGCGTCACAGGTTGCCACTGGAGTCCTCTTCAACTCCTCCATGACAACATCACGGAGCTGGTGGATGTTAGAGACCTTGCGCTCCTCTTTTCCGTTTGAGAATGCTCCACAGATGCCCAATAGGGATTAGGTCTGGAGACATGCTTGGCTAGTCCATCACCTTTACCCTCAGCTTCTTTAGCAAGGCAGTGGTAGTCTTGGAGGTGTGTTTGGGGTCGTTATGTTGGAATACTGCCCTGCAGCCCAGTCTCCGAAGGGAGAGGATCATGCTCTGCTTAAGTATGTCACAGTACATGTTGGCATTCATGGTTCCCTCAATGAACTGTAGCTCCCGACTGCTGGGGTATTTATGCAGCCCCAGACCATGACACTTTCACCACCGTGCTTGACTGTAGGCAAGACGCATTTGTCTTTGTGCTCCTCACATGGTTGCCGTCACACACGCTTAACACTAGGGTTGTCCCGATACCACTTTTTTAGGACCGAGTACAAGTACCGATACTTTTTTCAAGTACTCGCCGATACCGATACTTTTTTTTAATGTCACGTGACAGTTTTTTTGGGGTTTTTTTTGAGGGGGGGTTTGGGGTGGGGGGGGGATGGGGGTATAGTGAACGGTGTCTGTGTGTGTGTTTTTTGTTTAGTTTTTTTTTTCATTTACATTTATTATTTTTTACAATTTTTTTTTTTTTTTTTTTTAATTCTTTATTGCACTGTGTGTTTTTTTTTTGTTTTTGTTTTTGTTTTTTTTTAATCAGCCCTGTTGGGGGGCTTTGGTGAGATATCAGGGGTCTTAACAGACCTCTGATATCTCCCCCTTGAGACAGAGAAAGAGACAGAGGATAGAGATTCCTCAGTCCCTTTCTCTGCAGCCTCAGCTGCACTGAGAATGAATGGAGAGAAGACAGCGGCTCCTCTCCATTCATAAACTGACACATTGTAATCACAGGAGATTTCAATGTTTCAGTTATGTGAATGGACAGAGTCAGCTGACTCTATCCATACACACAGCGGAGAGAGACAGCAGAACGGAGGGAACAGAGGAAGAGAGAGGGGGACAACGGAAAGCCCGAACGGATGGGCACAGCGGAGGGGGACAGAGGAACGCATGGGGACAGCGGAGGGGGGCAGAGCAAAGAAGGAGGACAGCGGAGGGGGGCAGAGCAAAGAAGGAGGACAGCGGAGGGGGGCAGAGCAAAGAAGGAGGACAGCGGAGGGGGGCAGAGCAAAGAAGGAGGACAGCGGAGGGGGACACAGCAAAGAAGGAGGACAGCGGAGGGGGACACAGCAAAGAAGGAGGACAGCGGAGGGGGACACAGCAAAGGAGGACAGCGGAGGGGGACACAGCAAAGGAGGACAGCGGAGGGGGACACAGCAAAGAAGGAGGACAGCGGAGGGGGACACAGCAAAGAAGGAGGACAGCGGAGGGGGACACAGCAAAGAAGGAGGACAGCGGAGGGGGACACAGCAAAGAAGGAGGACAGCGGAGGGGGACACAGCAAAGAAGGAGGACAGCGGAGGGGGACACAGCAAAGAAGGAGGACAGCGGAGGGGGACACAGCAAAGAAGGAGGACAGCGGAGGGGGACACAGCAAAGAAGGAGGACAGCGGAGGGGGACACAGCAAAGAAGGAGGACAGCGGAGGGGGACACAGCAAAGAAGGAGGACAGCGGAGGGGGACACAGCAAAGAAGGAGGACAGCGGAGGGGGACACAGCAAAGAAGGAGGACAGCGGAGGGGGACACAGCAAAGAAGGAGGACAGCGGAGGGGGACACAGCAAAGAAGGAGGACAGCGGAGGGGGACACAGCAAAGAAGGAGGACAGCGGAGGGGGACACAGCAAAGAAGGAGGACAGCGGAGGGGGACACAGCAAAGAAGGAGGACAGCGGAGGGGGACACAGCAAAGAAGGAGGACAGCGGAGGGGGACACAGCAAAGAAGGAGGACAGCGGAGGGGGACACAGCAAAGAAGGAGGACAGCGGAGGGGGACACAGCAAAGAAGGAGGACAGCGGAGGGGGACACAGCAAAGAAGGAGGACAGCGGAGGGGGACACAGCAAAGAAGGAGGACAGCGGAGGGGGACACAGCAAAGAAGGAGGACAGCGGAGGGGGACACAGCAAAGAAGGAGGACAGCGGAGGGGGACACAGCAAAGAAGGAGGACAGCGGAGGGGGACACAGCAAAGAAGGAGGACAGCGGAGGGGGACACAGCAAAGAAGGAGGGCAGCGGAGGGGGACACAGCAAAGAAGGAGGACAGCGGAGGGGGACAATGCAGCGGAGGAGGACACAGCAAAGAAGGAGGACAGCGGAGGGGGACAGAGGAACGGATGGGGACAGCGGGGGGGACAGAGGAACGGATGGGGACAGCGGGGGGGGGACAGAGGAACGGATGGGGACAGCGGGGGGGACAGAGGAACGGATGGGGACAGCGGGGGGGACAGAGGAACGGATGGGGACAGCGGGGGGGACAGAGCAAAGAAGGACAGCGGAGGGGGACAATGCAATGGAGCAGGACAGCGGAGGGGGACAGAGGAACGGAGGGGACTAAGGGGGATGAGGTGACAGTCAGCGGTGATCGTGTGTGGGGGAGTTACAAGCACCGATCACCGCTGTGTCACTAAAGCAGCTGAAAGCCGGCGGGGGGAGAAGCTTGTAACTCCCCCACACGCCCATCACCGCTGACTGTACAGGTATCGGGGGAAGCATCGGGAGCATTTGCCCGAGTACAAGTACTTGGGCAAATGCTCGGTATCGGTGCCGATACCGATACTAGTATCGGTATCGGGACAACCCTACTTAACACCGTCTGAACCAAATAAGTTTATCTTGGTCTCAGACCATGGGACATGGTTCGCGTAATCCATGTCCTTAGTTTGCTTGTCTAAAGCAAACTGTTTGCAGGCTTTCTTGTGCATCATCTTTTAGAAGAGGCTTCCTTCTGGGACAACAGGGAGGGATGCAGACCAATTTGATGCAGTGTGTGGTGTATGGTCTGAGCACTGACAGGCTGATCTCCCCACCCCTTAAACCTCTGTAGCAATGCTGGCAGCACTCGTACGTCTATTTGCAAAAGACAACCGATGGATATGGCGCTGAGCATGTGCACTCAACTTCTTTGGTCGACCATGGTGAGGCCTGTTCTGAGTAGAACCTGTCCTGTTAAACCACTGTATGGTCTTGGCCACCGTGCTGCAGCTCAGTTTCAGGGTCTTGGCAATCTTCTTATAGCCTAGGCCATCTTTATGTAGAACAACAGTTATTTTTTTCAGATCCTCAGAGAGTTCTTTGCCACGAGGTGCCATGTTGAACTTCCAGAGACCAGTATGAGAGAGTGAGAGCGATAACACCAAATTTAACATACCTGCTCCCCATTCACACCTGAGACCTTGTAACACTAATGAGTGACATGACACCGGGGAGGGAAAATGGCTAATTGGGCCCAATTTGGACATTATCACTCAGGGGTGTACTCACTTTTTTTTGTCAGCGGTTTAGACATTAATGGCTGTGTGTTGAGTTATTTTGAGGGGACAGCAAATTTACACTGTTATACAAGCACACTCACTACTTTACATTGTAGCAAAGTGTAATTTCTTCAGTGTTGTCACAGAAAAAGATATAATAAAATATTTTCAAAAATGTGAGGGGTGGACTCACTTGTAAGATACTGTATGTAGCAGAATACATATTGGCCTAAATTGATTTAAAAAAAAAAGTTTTTTTTTTTTAAATTTATTGCTGTTTTATAGCGGTAAGTAGAATTTTTTAAATAGATGGATAGATACTTTGTAAATAAATTATATATTTATTATCAATAGATATATAAACAGTTGTGCTCATAGGTTTACATACCCTGGCAGAATTTATGGTTTCTTGGCCATTTTTCCGAGAACATGAATGATAACACAAAAACTTTTCTTTCACTCATGGTTAGTGTTTGGCTGAAGCCATTTATTATCAATCAACTGTGTTTACTCTTTTTAAGAGCCCTTGCACACTGGGGCGGTTTGCAGGCGCTATTGCGCTAATAATAGCGCCTGCAAACCGACCCGAAAGTGCCGCTGCTGTCTCTCCAGTGTGAAAGCCCCGAGGGCTTTCACACTGGAGCGATGCGCTGGCAGGACGGTAAAAAAGTCCTGCCAGCAGCATCTTCGGAGCGGTGAAGGAGCGGAGTGTATACCGCTCCTTTACCGCTCCTGCCCATTGAAATCAATGGGACGGCGCGGCTATACCGCCGGCAAAGCGCCTCTGCAGAGGCGCTTTGCGGTGGTATTTAACCCTTTCTCGGCCGCTAGCGGGGGGTAAAACCGCCCCGCTAGCGGCCGAATACCGACGGTAAAACGCCGCTAATAATACCGCCGCCCCCGCCCCAGTGTGAAAGGGCTCTAAATGATAATGGCAACAGAAACTACCCAAATGACCCTGATTAAAGTTTACATACAAACACTAAACATGAGTGAAAAAAGTTTTTGTGTTATCATTCATATTCTCTGAAAAATGGCCAAGAAATCATAAATTCTGCCAGGGTATGTAAACTTAGATATCTATCTATCTATCTATCTATCTATCTATCTATCTATCTATCTATCTATGTGTGTGTGTGTTTTCAAAATTGTCGCTCTTTTTACTGACATTTGTCAGTAAAATAACCCAGTGCCATTTTGCAAAAAATAGCCTGGTCAGGAAGTGGATAAAACCTTCCGGTCCAGAAGTGGTTAAGGGAAGGAGCACATTCTATGTTCACTGTCCACTGACCTAATATAATGCGTCCAGAGTGTTCTTTAAGACAGTGCAGGTTTCCTTTTAGCAAAACTGAAATTTTGAGGGTTTAATGTCTGCAACTAGGAGGTGAGACGCTAAACAAAATCATTGCTTTTTTTGTGAGCTATACCCCTCTGCACAGGAAGTGAGACCTTAGGTTAGCTTGGTGTCATAAGAAATTAGACATTTTAGTTGCCTTTTGCTCAAGAAATAAGGTTGTTGACATTTAAACCTAAACTTGTCTTTTTATATTACTTGTGTTCCAGTTACTTGTGGCGGGAGGAGAATGCAGAACAGCAGGCCCTAGCGGCCAAGAGGGAAGATCTGGAGAAGAAACAGCAGCTGCTCCGGGCTGCCACAGGAAAGGTGACTTGAATGTTATGCAAGGATGTCTCGTAAAATCAATGTTTTTGTTGTAACTAGACTTTTTATATTGAAGTTTGTAAACTAAGCTTAATTTTCTTTTGGCAGGCAATTTTAAACGGCATTGACAGCATTAATAAAGTTCTGGAGCACTTTCGGAGGAAGGGAATTAATCAGCATGTTGCTAATGGCTACCATGGCATCGTCATGAATAATTTTGACTGCGAACCTGCCTTTTACACTTGTGTGGAGGTCACAGCAGGGAACAGGTAACCTTTTTTTCATCCCAGTCTTCATTACCACAAACTTTACTTGCAAGGCTGTAAACTAACCCCTAAACCTCCCCAGCAGTGCCTTCTGTCTTCATTAGAGATAATTATGAAATGCCAGTGAAGTGAGGTGATGAAAGTACAGCATGAGGACACTGCTGGGAGGAACAGTCTTTTACAAGAACAGCCACTACTCTGCATAGTTCATTCAAGGTCTCCTTTCCTGACAGGATAGATAATTCATGCATTTAATAAGCCACCAAATGTGACCCATACAACATCTAACATTTTACAGGGACAAACTCACTCACTCACATTTGAATTTGTTTTTATATTTGTTCAGTAAAAGTATGTACTTACTGGTGCATTGTAAAGATATAAATGTGTCTTGGCGGTCTTTTAGCTTTCACCTTCAATTCCTTAGTTTGTGTCCCTAAAACACAACCTCATTCCTTCAGGCCCACTGTTAGGCAAAAGATCACCTTTCATTGTCTTATATAGATATGTCACATGCTAAAAGGATAGAATATGGAGTTTTCAACCACCCACTATGCAGTCCTCATAGCTGTGCCCGAGCTGGATGATATTAAGTAACACAGAGCCCCCACCCCCCGATTAAGTGCAGCCTATCTGGTAAAATAACTTTATGCCCATTACCCTACACCCAACTCAAGCTATCTGCATTTTATGTGTCCAGCTTAAAATGTATGTTGGCTTTAAATAAAAGAATTAAAAAAATCCCTTTTTTTTCTTTTTTTTTTTTTTTACCATTTCAAATGCCAGCCCCCCCCCCATTCTTCTCTAAGGCTTTTTCACACGAGCGCCAATTCCCATACTACATGATTGAGCCTTTTGTTTGTGCAACTGGAGCTGCATGCAGGCAGCCTATGTTACTGGATGTAGTTGCAGCCGCACCTCCAAATTTGGCAGGGAGCAGGTGCGCAGCCCCAAGAGCTCACTGTCAAAACTTATTGCAGTCACATGACTGCTTACAAAAGTACTTCAGAAAGATGTTCAGGGCATGTGTTTTGTGTGTGTGTGTGTGTTTTTTTTTTTTTTTTTCTTAAATTCTATGTAAGTTATCCGCTGTTAGGCTATGATATGTACAATTTGTTTTTAGTTGAGAATTCATTATACAAGCCAAGAATTCTCAAATCCAACTATTGCAGATCCTTTGCTGTCTCTGGAAAAGGGAGTCCGAGAGCAAGAGGGAA
Organism: Lithobates septentrionalis; assembly: GCA_037952835.1. Classification (NCBI taxonomy): domain Eukaryota; kingdom Metazoa; phylum Chordata; class Amphibia; order Anura; family Ranidae; genus Lithobates; species Lithobates septentrionalis. The sequence continues at coordinate 2,681,389 of JBBDGP010000626.1, read as the reverse complement.
ATTCTACTAAATTTGCCCACCCGCAGTTACCGATCACTTCAAAATTGATGAAAACTACTTATTATAGCATGAACTACACACAGGTCATGAACACCAGAATGTTTTAACTGTTCTCTCCCTCAGGTTGTTCTATCATATTGTCGATTCAGATGAGGTCAGCACCAAGATCTTAATGGAGTTTAACAAGATGAATCTTCCTGGAGAGGTTACCTTCCTGCCACTCAACAAGTTGGATGTTAGAGACACGGCCTACCCAGAGACCAATGTGAGTCATTGTTGGCCTGACTAAGAAAAAAAGACTATAGTCTTTTATTTTTCCCTGTTTTTATGCATCATGAGTTTCATGAGTTTGGGTGCTGCATAGTGAGAGACATGCAGGATTAAAGGGAATTTACATTTGTGTGAGTTCAATTAGATTAACCATTTGCTGACCAGCCACAGTGCATATACTGCGGCAGGTCCACTCTATTGCCCAAAACAACGTACCTGTACGCCGCTTCATGCAATAGATATTGCGGCCACCCGCAATCACGGTACAGAGAGGCAGTACAGGAATGTGCCTAAGTAAACAAGGCAGGTTCCCATTCTGACAGGGGGCAACATGGAGATCTACTGTTCCTAGTTATCAGGAACAGAGATCTCTGTGTTGTCCCAGTGAGCCCAGCCCCCACACAGTTATCCCCTATTTTGTATATACTATAACTTTTGCGCAAACCAATCAATATAAGCTTATTGGGATTTTTTTTTTACCAAAAATGTGTAGAAGAATACATATTGGCTTAAACTGATGAATACATTTTTGTTTTTTATATATTTTTTCAAATACCACTAAAATAAAGCTCTATTTGTGGGGGAAAAAAGGTTTGGGTACAACGTTGCACAACCGCGCAATTGTCAAAGCGACACAGTGCCGTATCGCAAAAAATGGCCTGGTCATTAAGGTGGTAAATCCTTCCAAGGCTGAAATTGTTAATATAAATAACCTTGAGGGCCGTACACGCGTGTTCTGGTAAGGGGGCTGTCCCCCTGTCAGAACACAATAGCTCAAAGCGGATAGATCGATGTACTAACAGGATTGTTAGTACAGTGGTTCCTCCTGAGCTCTTCAGTTTTATTTTTTCGTTCAGCCCACTGGGTTGAATAAAAAAAAAAAAACTGTTAGTGTGTACTAGGCTTTAGTGTATGTTAATGCTGTAAAAACATTGAGGGGAATTGATCAAAACTCGAGCAGGCAATCTGCAGTAGCTATGCATGGCAACCAATCAGCTTCTATTTTCATAAAAATTAGGAATTTCCTGCGAGCCACAAATGGATCAATGCCTCTAAGGGGTGACAATCATTAGTTAATTAGCAGCAAACACTCAACCACGTTTCATATCGTGTAATATAAAGCATAAAATTATTTGTGCCTGCGCTGAGAAATATACTAAAATAACGTGCATAAATAGTAAATTAATCCACTATAAATAAGCTGTAAAACCATATATGTATACTATAAAAGTGCAAAATTTAGCCTTAAAGTGCATATAACATTGTGCAAAAAACAATATAACCCATTGAAAGTGCACCATGCATAAATAAAAACAACAAAAAAATACACAGGTAACCTGTGTGTTGCAAGTGTCCAGCTCAATCCACGGGTTAAAACCCAAAAAAATGTGTACAAACAGTGTCCATAAGATAAAGTTCCTCCGAAATCTTCTGAAAAGGTGCTCAAATCACAGCAAACAATACGTGCTCTCCCGTGACACCCCACATGTGCTTGCGCTCACCTCTACTCGTGTGACCCAGTATTTAAACTGTGTCAAACACGCAGTGGGGCCAACCCTGGGCTCCCTCAGGATGGAGTGATAGGAATACAATCCTCACAGGTGCAGTCAGTATCCACATGTATAGGAGAGAAGTGAGAACTCCATAGTGTAATAAAGCAGGGATATTTTGTTTAATCAAAAGAAAATCCTCCAGGAGGGTACTCACATTGAGTGGGTGCTTCAGTGCACCAAACTTAACAAGCGTATAAAACAAGCTGCGATTCAGATGGCGTGCGGTGTGGTGTGTAATGTCTCCTCCACTGCTGACAGCTCCGTCCTACCCCTCCCCGACGCGTATTCGGCACAGGGATCACGTGCCTTCCTCTGGGGGATATCCCCCAGAGGAAGGCACGTGATCCCTGTGCCGAATACGCGTCGGGGAGGGGTAGGACGGAGCTGTCAGCAGTGGAGGAGACATTACACACCACACCGCACGCCATCTGAATCGCAGCTTGTTTTATACGCTTGTTAAGTTTGGTGCACTGAAGCACCCACTCAATGTGAGTACCCTCCTGGAGGATTTTCTTTTGATTAAACAAAATATCCCTGCTTTATTACACTATGGAGTTCTCACTTCTCTCCTATACATGTGGATACTGACTGCACCTGTGAGGATTGTATTCCTATCACTCCATCCTGAGGGAGCCCAGGGTTGGCCCCACTGCGTGTTTGACACAGTTTAAATACTGGGTCACACGAGTAGAGGTGAGCGCAAGCACATGTGGGGTGTCACGGGAGAGCACGTATTGTTTGCTGTGATTTGAGCACCTTTTCAGAAGATTTCGGAGGAACTTTATCTTATGGACACTGTTTGTACACATTTTTTTGGGTTTTAACCCGTGGATTGAGCTGGACACTTGCAACACAGAGGTTACCTGTGTATTTTTTTGTTGTTTTTATTTATGCATGGTGCACTTTCAATGGGTTATATTGTTTTTTGCACAATGTTATATGCACTTTAAGGCTAAATTTTGCACTTTTATAGTATACATATATGGTTTTACAGCTTATTTATAGTGGATTAATTTACTATTTATGCACGTTATTTTAGTATATTTCTCAGCGCAGGCACAAATAATTTTAAGCTTCTATTTTCAGCTTTTTCAGTTAAAGTGATTGTAAAGATAAAAATTTTCTTTAAAAAAAAACAAAAACAAACATATCATACTTACCTCCACTGTGCAGCTCGTTTTGCGAACCTGGTCTGGGGTCCCTCGGCTCTCGCACCTCCTCAGAGGAACGCTTCCCCGAGGGGGTTACCTTGCGGGTGTGCTCCCAAGTCCAGCATTCAGCCTCAATAGAGGCCAAATGCAGAACTCGGCCCCCGACACTTGTGTCGTTGGATTTGATTGACAGCAGCGGGAGCCAATGGCTGCGCAGCTATCAATCTATCCAATCAACAGCCGAGAACCCCAGGCAGAGAGACAGCGCGTCCCCGTGGGTCAAGTTCGAGGGGTCAGGTAAGTAAAACTTATCATTAACAGGTGTTTTTTCACCTTAATGCATTAAGGTGAAAAAACATGAACCTTTACAACCCCATTTAAGCTTTGAAAATTTAGGATAGCAGCTGATTGGTTGCCATGCAAAGCTGCTCCCGTTTTGATAAATTCTGCTCATTGTATATGTAATTTTATAGATACACATGCATATGTATATTTTATTTTATACATATGCAGATTCTGCTTTCTTTTGCACAGTGATTGCCTCTTGTTTCTTCTCCTGAGAATCCACCTAGAAGTGCCTGCACATGCTGCAGTAGACTCTGAAACCTTTTTTTCATGGCCATAACTCTCTGGCCATTTTGGCAGGCAGATATTTTGTACTTCACAACTATACCAAGCCTTTTTTGCCTCTTCTTTGATTGGGCCAAACCTCTCTCCTCTCTTGCTTAATATTATCAAACCATGCCTGCCTCTTCCCTGATGCTGTTGAACCTTGCCTGCCTCTTTCTTAATAGTGCTGAACCTTGCTTGTCTATTTCTCGATAGTGCTGAGCCTTGCCTGCCCATTTTTGTCAATAGTGCTGAACCTTGCCTGCCTCTACCTCGAGAATATCGAACCTTGCCCATGTAATTTAGAGTAGGTAGGTGAGTACGTCTCTGAGGTTATTATTGGTGCCCAAGGCCTGCAGTGACAACATCATCACTAGGGTAGGAAATTTGAGGAAATCTTCCCAATAAAGTCCCCACACCACAAAAAAACAGTTTCAGACCCTTCCCCACTGTATCCAAAAGACTTTACACTTTATGTTCACTTAGATGCTGCATCGGAATGGAGTCTATTTGGGATTGTGTTCTAGAGGTAAAATGCTCAGTATTTTATTTTGTATGTCTTTCTTGTCAGGATGCCATTCCTATGATCAGTAAGCTACGGTACATTAACCGATTCGATAAAGCTTTTAAGCATGTGTTTGGGAGGACGCTTATTTGCCGAAGTATGGAGGTGTCCACACAGCTGGCCAGGGCATTCACTATGGATTGTATCACCCTGGAGGGTAAGATTCAACGTAGTACATTTTGTGTTCCTGGCATTTCCCATGCATTTTACTTCTTTGTCAGAGGCATTATTTGTGTATTGCCCCATTGACTTTGAGTGAAGCAGTTTAGCATGTTAAACTGTAACTTTTTAGACCTAATGTGTTCTTGGATGGCGGCCTACATAAATATGAATTCTGGACGCTGCTCGATAGGATTAGACGATCGTATTTCTGTTTTCTTTTATAGAACAGCTGTTGCTGGGAGCACAAAAAGCCTCATCAGAGACAGTGTATCACATCACACTTCGTAATCCACGTATTAGGGTTGATTTTTTAATTAGGTTGCTGTTGCTGTGCTAGCAAACCTCGGTGATCCTTTCAGCTCTGTATCTCTCGTAGGTGTTAATGTGACCCTGTGCTTTTGGCCTTAAGCAAAAGGTTCACTTTAGCAGCAGCTCACCACCAGGACACCTACCTTACATCTCCCACACAGACACTCAATTTTAGGCCAAACTCCAAGAGAAATAAGTACCTGGTGCTTCTAAGTAAATGGGAACATGTGAGTGCCTCCCATTCCTGTCATGGTAAAACCCTTGCACTGGCTGTTCGTACATCCATTTTTTTCACATAGGGTGGGGAGATAGTCCTCAGCCCTGTGTAAGACTCGGGTCTTGGAGCTTACACGACAGGCAGTCGGAGAGGCTGGAGAACAAAGGCAATGTAAGGATGCACAGCCATTAGAGTCCTAGAGAGAACCTTTTATAGGAAAGTCATATTTCCCTGAGGCAATTAGTCCTTCAATGAACTCCACAAAAGAGACCGCTTATTGAAATTATTTTCTTGTTACAGGTGACCAGGTCAGCCATCGGGGTGCACTGACTGGTGGTTACTATGACACCAGGAAGTCTCGTCTGGAGCTGCAGAAAGATGTGCGGAAAGTAGAGGATGAACTGCATGCACTGGAGGCAAAGCTAAATGAGAACCTACGCAGAAACATTGAAAGTATCCTTTTAAATGTGGTATTGTAATAAAAAAAAAGTAAAAGTTGACACAATTTCATAAGAAACACCCTACAGTGCTTGCATCTCGTTTTTAGATGTAACCAAATCCTTTTTTTGTGCTTCTCAAAATCACATTGAACGCAGATGTACTTGGCTGGAGGGCCTCTACTTCTCTGTAATGCAGAGTTTAAGATGAACTGATACTTTTATCCACTCAAGGCAAAGTTGCAGTGTCTTTGTAAAGATGCCCCTCTCTAGCTGATACCTGATGCTCCTTCCTCTGGTGCAAGAAAAAAAATACACAGTGCTTCCGAGTAAGGAAATAAATCCCCCATCTGCCGTAATGCAGTGTATATGGCAGCAGGCAATTCCTAGAAATAAGCAGTATCGCATTATATATGGGATGAAGTGACCAGGTATTTTGGTGGTGGCTGCAAGTGAGAAAGGAGTGGCGTAAGAACCCTGGAGAGGTATCTAGGAAGATGGTAACTTTAACCATACTGCAAGTGCAAAGTGATAGTTGCTCTTTAACCTCAACCCAAGCAGTATTTAGGGAAACCTTCAGAGATGCTGGTAAAATGGTTTTAGTTGGAGGAAAAGACCCCAAGAACTTCATGTAAAAGGGCCCTTTTTGTCTTCTTTGATATTTTTTTTTTTTCTCTTTAACCTCTTCATGCTGGCTGTACGCATATATGCATGGTCTTTAAAGTGTTTTGTTAACCCCCCCGAAAAAAATCCTGTTTCTTTAAAGCATTTTATACAGCACAGTGCTTGTGCTGTGTCATTTGGTCCCCTGTAATACCTGGCTGATCCTGCCTGGCTATACCCTCCCCCCTGTACACTGACTCCGATATATCAGGGCTGCTGAGCTCTGACACCAGAGTCATCCGTACGTGCCTCCGTCATCCGCAGCCTGCAATCTGTCTCCTCTGTGCTCTTTCCCTTCCCCTCTCTTCCTGTCAGCTTGTGACAGTAATAAGAAAAGAAAATGCCGCTCCAGGTGAGTGATGGAACCAGGTAAACTGGGGAATGGACTCCTCCCAGGGGTGCTAGCCTCGGCTCGCCGGCCGTGCAATTTGGATAAAAAAGAATGGATGGCTGCACACAGAGGTAGTGATGAATCTCTTTATTGTAAAATCCGTAACATGAATAACACCACAGGACAGACTAACAGGTACAGGTAGGCGCGTTTCACAATGCGCTTATTCATGAATAAGCGCAGTGTCGCTGTGTGAAACACGCCTGCCTGTCCTATGGTGTTATTCATGTTACGGAGTTTACAATAAAGAGATTCATCACTACCTTGGTATGCAGCCATCCATTCTTTTTTTATCCAGCTTGTGACAGTGTCTGCCCCCTCAACTCCTGCTGCTCAAATAACTTTCATATCTTCATACCATCCCCTCTGTGTTCTAATCCTGTGTGCCCCTGTGTGAGTGATTAAAAAGAAAAAAAAATCGGTTATACCTCATTTCACAGCTCTTCTCAGCGATCACATGATCAGCTGGCTCTATCGCCTCTTCTCTCCCGAGTGATGTCAGCGGAGGGCTCTCGGCCCCACATGCTGCATCTGTCAGGCGGGGAGAGAAGAAAGCCAGCCGATCATGTGATCGCTGAGAAGAGCTCTGAAATGAGGTATAGCAGGCTTTTTTTTTTTTTTTAATGACTCACACGGGGGCACACAGGATTAGAACACAGAGGGGATGGTATGAAGATGTGAAAGTGGCTTAACAACCACTTTAACACTGAGTGGCTGCATTTATGCGGCCCTGTGTAAACCACTTACTGTGCTGAGAGCATGCATGGAGATCTGTAAGCTCCCAATGCATGCTTGTGATTGGTAGCTTTCCGGTCATGTGACAGCCAATCAGCGGTCACATGACCCCAATGCCTGCCTCCCGGCTTTTAGAATTCTTAAAGGGCCGGGAGGCGGTCGGCGTGAAAGGGTTAAACATGTTCTACTGTGGTGTGTATGTTCCTTAGTGTTGCGCAGGGATTAATAATGAAATTGACCAGCTGATGAACCAGATGCAACAGATTGAGACACAGCAGAGGAAGTTTAAAGCCTCACGAGACAGTATATTATCAGAAATGAAGATGCTGAAGGAGAAGCGTCTGCAGTCTGAAAAGACTTTCATGCCAAAGGTGAGCTTCAATTTTGTTTTTTTTTGGTGCTTTTAAAATTTTTATTAAAGCAACATTTTTTGTTAATGATTTTGATGTTTTTGTTTCTTAAAGTCAGCCTGGGCATGTTAGCAGATGCACTGTGTAGCCTGTAGGAACCTGAGTTTGTTTTAATCTTTTTATCAGGCTGTCTTCTGTACATGCCTCTATGATGTGTAAAGATTAATGCGAAACTAAAGGCACAAATATCTACCTTTAGTTCCAATGGTCTGAAACCACCATGTCCTGCACCATTATCCTCTCCCCTGGTGCTTTCGGGTGCTGGTCTTCAGCCTTTTTGATTACCTGGCATGGGATGACGTCACTCCGACACATGGGTCAGCTCAGTGTACATTCTGCAGAGGATTGCAAACGGGCAATTGAGTGTACTTTTATTATAGAAGAGACAGTGCATGTCTTTTCTGCAATAAAATCCTGCCTATTCATGTTTTTTATATACAGTAAAACCTTGGTTTGAGAGTAACTTGGTTTGAGAGTGTTTTGCAAGACAAGCAAAATTTTTAAATAAATTTTGACTTGATATATAAGCGAAGTCTTGATATACAAGTAGCGTCATGTCACAACTGGGTATAATAGAGAAGAGAAGCGCCTCTAAGTGTAGCAATATGGTTACATTTAATGAAGTACAACATTTAGTAACATATTGCTACACTTAGAGGCGCCTCTCTTCTCTACTCCTGTAGCTCCTGCTGGATTTTGCTTCTAATACTGTTGTGAAGGCGGCCATTTGTGGATGGACATTTTATGGTTACAAAACCTGGTCACATTGCTATAATCTTTTTATATGGACTTTAAACTGAAGGACTTATGAATAAATGGTTGTGGAATGGTTGAGTTTCCATTATTTCTTATGGGGAAATTCTCTTTGATATACAAATGCTTTGGATTACAAGCATGTTTCTGGAAAGAATTATACTCGCAATCCATGGTTTTACTGTATTTAGTTCCTCTTTGATAGTTGAATGCAAGGGTTTGGGGTTATATTCCAGAACTTCAGTGGAGAATAGACGCTCTAGGATTTTAAAGGAACTCCTATAGGGTGGATTTAAAGCTAACACAAAAAGCAGTTTTAAGCTAGTTCACCGTCACTTGAAAATATGAAGAACCAGAGTTCCCTAACCTTTAGTTTGTAAGCCACATTAAAGGCAGCTGAGAACAATAGGTGGAAAACCCCTGGTTTATACCAATCTTAATGTTCCTCTACAATCTTGTTGTTTTACAGCAACGCAGCTTGCAAAGCTTGGAGGCCAGTTTACATGCCATGGAGTCAACTCGGGATTCCCTTAAAGCAGAGCTGGGGACAGACCTGTTATCACAGCTAAGTCTGGAAGACCAAAGGAGGGTAGATGCCCTGAACGATGAAATCCGACAGTTGCAGCAGGTAAATAACCTTTAAATATATGGCATGATGGCAAGTTCTGCAGTTTCTGCATTGGGCTGCTTTTATTAATTAACAAAAGTTCAAAGGAGTTCATTAACATGTTTTATTTCTTAGGACAATCGACAACTCCTGAATGAAAGAATCAAGCTGGAGGGCACAATCACTAGAGTAGAGACGTACCTGAATGAGAACTTGCGGAAGAGGCTGGACCAAGTAGAGCAGGTGAACACAACTTTGGGTTTCAGCCAGCTTGTTTTTTTTAGAACCAGCTTTTTGAAACATGGACGGGACTGAGTGTCTTTTATTCTAGTTTTACATGTATGATCTCTGTTTTATATGGTCTAGGAACTGAATGAGCTAAGAGAAACAGAGGGGGGGACAGTACTTACTGCGACCACATCTGAGCTGGAGAACATCAACAAACGTATCAAGGAAACGGTGGCACGATCAGAAGGTGACTATGAATTTCATATTTTTATAAATTGCCATTGCATTTTTTAACTGCATTGTAGTTCCCAAAGCGGACCTAAACTTAAAAAGTGAAGACTATTTGTCCATCAGGGAACAACTAGAAATGGTAATTGTAGAACATGCTGAAGGTCTTATTTCTCATTGCTGCAATATGTTACTGAGATACTATTTTGATAGCTATCCCACCAAGGCTAGAGAGAAATGGGATCCCTGCCTGGTGATCAGTGGGGAGATGCGTTGCAGGCGGTGGTAACTAGCTCCTTAATCTCGTCACAAAAACTATCCCAGTTATACATAGTACTGAGATCCCATCTGATACCTGCTAAACTGCATAAAATGGGCATACTTGCTGACCCCTTGGGATATACATGTAAACGGGACAGGGCTGATATCCAATTTCTCTGGATATGCCCTAAATTGCACCATTATAAGACGGGATGGTTCCCCCAAGGGGTTTTTAAGCAGCAAAGTTAAATGGATCAAAAGATGGTAACTTAAAAACGTCTTTATTTTAAAAAGATTAAATTCAATGTCATGTTCCAATTTAAAATATGAGCTCTGGTTGTACGATACAATACATATTCCACAAAATAGTGATATTCGCATAATGGAGCAGAACATTACATTATAGAATGTCAGCAACATTGGTATCCAATGCATTTCGGCCCATACAGTTTTGGTCTTCCTCAGGGGGATTATTGGTTCTGAAGAAATATTAAAAAAAATCTCAGGATTCAAAACATTTCACAGTGCACAAACATCTATGTACACGGTAATAGTATGTTTACCGCTAGAAGGTGGAGTTTGGAAATAAGATGTTACAAATAGAAGTTTAAAAGCAATTAAGTGGCCCAGAAGGCTCCATGGTCCGTCCCCATCTCCCCAGAAAGAAGTCCAGCCCAAAGGGGCTTGCAAGAAGTCACGCTTTTGACACCTTTGGGGAAAGGACAGACAACACCTGCAGCGTGTTTCCCAAATATTAACAATAGATTAATGAATAAAATATCAAATTCTAAACAACCCTGACAGAATAACAGAATGACAGATTGGTTATAAGATTTTTATATGTAGTATTTATATAGCTATACTTTGTAAAATTGTTTTACGTTGCATGTATATGTGTATTTTAAAGTGTTATTGTAAGTGTGTGAAAGGTGTTGAATGTGCATATATTGTGTGGAAAAAATACCTTGTATTTTATGAGATTGTATGTGAAAATGTTATGTATGTGTGAAAGAAATATTGAGTGTGCATGTGTTATGTGGGGAAGTGACCCCAACAGAAAAGAATATGTGTGTGAATAGAAATGTGTACATGGTGTTTGTTCAAGGCTTGAGACAGAATATGTCTGAGTGACCAATAAAACTAGCCAACCAACCAGTGAAAAATGGAAAATATTAATTGTGATCCTTGAAGATGGCCCGCTTACACTAGCAGGAGTGATGAAAAAACTATGCAAACAAAAAAGATGAAAAATAAGCGCATTTACCTTAATCTAGGATGTGATTAGTATGAGCCATCTGTTAAATGATGCCCAACTGCAGAGTGCAAAAAAGAGCCAAAGAGTCAAGACAAATCCTCTTTGAATCCAATATATTGCAGTAATGGTGCTTTTGCCTGAACTTATGTCGGGCAAGGAACAAAGGACTAGTTATTCTGGTATTACTGAAATCTGTACTTGCATTGCACCATAAATATGTTGTGACCATTCGTATTGATGGTGTGCATAGGATTGTCTTATGATCTGCATGCTGCCTGGCTCTTATATACTACCTCCTATAATCATGAAGATCCATGTGCCAGCTGCAGGTGCCATCTGGGGTTGGGTGGGCATCCTGGCCACTATGGAACGGGCATCGCGTGACTCCCTGGGCATCCCGGAAGGCCTAGACCCCGACCTCTGCCGTCACTTCCGTCGCAAGCGTGCGCCGTCACAACGTAGCGCGCATGCCAGGCACTGGTTCGCGCATGCACGCCTCACCATTGGACGTGCCGCTGGCACGGGAATGCTCTATCTGGTGGAAGAAATGGTTTCTCGGCCGTTCCGTTGCAGCATATCAGAAGGAGAAATTGCTAAAGGAATCCACATCCCCTACCGTGCCAGGAAGCCAAAAAGGACCAAAGAACATCGAGGGAGGCGCAAGAAGGGCCACAGAACGATCCAAAATCTGTAACCACATAATAAATTGAGAATATACAAACAAAACATGACATTCAAAGGACTTCAATAAATATAATAAGTTTCCTAATCCATATGTATAGTCTTGTGTATGATATAATGCCAACACATATTCAAAAATATTTTTACTTTACAAAAGCTGTATGTTTAATATTCTTTACTCTAATTTACGTGTGATTTCACCAATCGATTTTAACTGTTTATGTATACACTGGGAAACATTGGGTTTTTCCAGATGTGAACCCTTTCAAGAATGACGCATAAGAGATGGACTCATTCAGGCCTGGAAAGGTAGTGGCCTGTAATATGAAGATACATGTCTGCTCATGTTGGAGCAATATTTTGTTCCAATCTCCACCTCAATCGGGAATATGTGTAAGCCGGCAAAGGATCTTCAAGGATCACAATTATTATTTTCCATTTTTCACTGGTTGGTTGGGTAGTTTATTGGTCACTGATATTCTGTCTCACTCTTGAACCAACACAATGTACACCATCTATTCACACACACTCTTTTCTGTTGGGCTCACTTCCCCACATAACACATGCACACTCAATATTTCTTTCACACATGCATAACATTTTCACATACACGTACAGATATATAATTCTAAACAATCTCATAAAATACAAGGTATTTTTCCACACGATATATGCACATTCAACACATGTCACACACTTACAATAACATTTTAAAATACACATATACATACATACATACATACATACATACATACATACATACATACATACAATGTAAAAAAAATTACAAAGTACAGATATATAAATACTACATATAAAAATAACTAATCTGGCTTTCTGTTATTCTGTCAAAGTTGTTTAAAATTTGATCATATTTTATTCATCATTTTTTTTTTTACTATTTGGGAAACACGCTGCAGGTGGCACCTGTCGTTTTCTCCAAGGTGTCAAAAGCATGACTTCTTGCAAGCCCCTTTGGGCTGGACTTCTTTCTGGGGAGACGGGGACTTACCATGAAGCCTTTTGGACCACCTAATTGCTTTTAAACTTCTGGTTGTGCCATATTATTTCCAAATTCCACCTTCTAGCGGTAAACATACTATTGTTGTGTACATAGATGTTTGTGCACTGTGAAATGTTTTGAATCCTGAGGTTTTTTTTGGATATTTCTTCAGAGCCAATAATCCCCCCCGAGGAAGAACATGACTGTACGGGTCGAAACGCTTTGGACTACTGTGGATGACATTCTGTTATGTAATGTTCTGCTCCACTATGAGAATATCGCTGTTTTGTGGAATATGTATTTTATCGTACAACCAGAGCTCATATTTTAATTGGAACATGACATTGAATTTCATTTTGTTGAAATAAAGTAGTATCTCGTATATGTGTTTTCTCGATTTTAAATTGCACCGTTATTGTACAGCTGTTTTTGGGTACCCTTAATGGGGTATTCCAATCCTCTGTCCCGATTAGACCCTAAATATTGCCTGTTTAGTTATATTAAGTGATCTTATACCAGAGGAGCCCACAAGAGTAGCGGTTAATCGTGCTCTCTTCTAAGCCCGCAAAATACTTCTTCTGCTTTGGAAATCACCTGACCCTGCTTCATACCAAATGTGAGCAATGCACATGGGGCATACCCTTATTTTTGAAAAATATGTGTACCACACAGGGGATGCTTGTGTAAGTTTGAAAGGTTATGTGCACCATGGCTGAGAGAACTTGTTCAGATGCAGATTTGTGCATTGTCCAGACAGACTTATTTAGTTTAGGCTAGGTATAGTGCATAACACACTGGGGGATGTGTATATTTCCTTTGGCTCCCTGTGATATACAGTGAGGGGAAGAAAGTATTTGATCCACTACTGATTTTGTACATTTGCCCACTGACAAAGAAATAATCAGTCTATAATTTTAATGGTAGGTTTATTTTAACAGTGAGAGACAGAATAACAAAAAAAAAAAAATCCAGAAAAACTCATTTCAAAAAAGTTATAAATTTGATTTGCATTTGAATTAAGCCAAAGGGAATATACACAGCCTGCAGTGTGTTATGCGCTATACCTAGCCTAAACTAAACAGGTCTGTCTGAACAATACACCAGCCGCATCTGAACAAGTTCTCGTGGGCTTAGCCCAGAGGTGTCCAGACATGGTGCACATAACCTTTTTTCCCTTTTTATATTTATTTTTTCACTGTATTTTATATGTCACCTTTTGGGGTGTGTGTGTGTGTGTATGGTATGTGTGTGTGTGTGTGTGCTCTAAGTTTGCGATTATACAAGTGAATCATTCTGCTTGTAATGTGTAGACTGTGGGAGACTGTCACTGGCATGTATCTGTATCTTTTCTTGTTTGTTTGTTTTAAAGTGTTCGTTAATCCAAAGAAAATATTGATCCTGTTTCTTTAAAGCATGTTATACAGCACAGTGTTTGGCCGCCTGTAACACCTGGCAGATCCTGCCTGGCTATACCCTCCCCCCTGTAAACGGACTACGATAATCAGGGCTGCTGAGCCCTGACACCGTGGTCCGTTTACGTGCATCTGTCAGCCTCGGCCTACTCTCTTGTGTCTGTGTCTCCCTCTGTTCTCCTCCCCCCTCCCCCTCTTGCCTGTCTGCTCCCTGATCCTCCACTCCTGCACTAGAAATAACAGTGACTTTTCTTTTCTAGTTCCCTCTAATATAGAACAGTAAGCTCTCCAGTGGATGTCCTTTATAAAAATATGCGCTATAATAGTTTACTTCAGAGCGCCGTTCGGCGCTCACGTGACTGCCCGCTGGTCTCCTCCTCTCCTCATCTCGGCTGACCTCAGCGAGGGTTTCCCAGCACCTCCCCCTGCAGCTGTCACATTGGGAGAGGGGACCAGCAGGCAGTCAGCTGAGCGCCAAAGTGCATTTTGAAGTAAGCTATTATATCGCATATTTTTATAAAGGACATCAACTGGGGAGCTTACTGTTCTATATCAGAGGGAACTATAGCAGAAAATGTTTTACTTTCACTAACACTTGTTCAATAGAGAACCTGTTTGATCAAAAAAAGAAATGGTAATTGTGCCTAACCCTGTATCCTTAAATATTTGCATTTCAGTGTTGAATTCCTCCCGAAAAAAGTATACTTCCTGTGTATTGGGCACTTTGTTCTGTACCTTCATCACTGTATATTTGCAGTCTGAGATTATCTAAGGCACTGCAGCCTCTGACTTGCCAGTCTCACCAGATTTAAAGTGAGATATGGTGATGTCACTACTGTGCTGCTCACGGTTTCTTGTTGGAGAGTTGTACCTGAGAATTGGCAGTGCAAGGATCTCCCTGCTTCTGCTTCAGTCTGTGGATCTGAGCTTCCACCAGCGCTCCTGCTGTTTTTTGATCATTACTGCATTAATCTCATTGTCAGGTCTCGATGTAAATATTGATAAAACTGAAGCCGAAATAAAAGATCTTGTGAAGAGCATGGATCGATGGAAGCATATGGAAAAGGAAAATATGGACGCCATAAATCACGACACAAAGGAGCTTGAGAAGATGACCAACAGACAGGGAATGCTCTTGAAAAAGAAAGAGGAATGTATGAAAAAGATCAGAGAACTGGGCTCCCTTCCACAGGAGGCTTTTGAAAAATACCAGACGTTAACGTTAAAACAGGTAAATGTGAATTTTTAAGCGGGGTTCCAGACTGTAAAAATAATAATACATTTAATGTCAGCAGCTACAAATACTGTAGCCGCTGACTTTTATTATAAGGACACTTATCTGTCCAGGTATCCCATCAATCGGCTTTGGGTGTAGGCGCCGGGGTCCTGTCGAATACGATCTGCCGTCAAAAAATGCCTCCGATGGTACTGTGCATGCGCAGACCCAAACGTCACTCCAGCTGATATGTTGATCAGCTGTATGGGACGTCAATACAGCGCATGCACACGATGTCCAAGGCATTATCTGACGATATGCAAACAGCGGAGGCAAAATGTCAGATTCTGCCTCGCTATTGCGGGGTGGGTTTTCCGTGTGCAGAAGGCGCTTTTTTTTTGTGTGTGTGTGTGTTGAACGGCGGTTTCAGTGTGTTGAACAGCGGGTTTTGCCTGTGTCTTAGGGTGATTTGCAACACACAAAACATGACCTTCAACACACTGAACCCACCCTGCAACACACACACAACAGCGAGGCATAATCTGACAAGTACGTTCTCCCTTGGCTCTTTGCAAATCGTAGGATAATGCCTTCGATGATCTGTGCATGCCCTGTGTGGACGTTACATCAGCTGGAGTTAGGTTTGGTACTGCGTATGCGCAGATTCATCAGAGGCATTCTCCGACGGGAGGCATTTTTCGATAGAACACCGGCATTTTCACTAAGGGAAACAGGAAGTGAAGCCTGTTTCCTACTGCGCGTGCGCCAGTCCCGCTGTGCTTTCTGAATGGTCCTGCTGTCTTCTGAGACCTATGTGTTTCCCTGAGGAGGAGGGGCTGGAAATTTTGTAGATCGCCGCGATCGTTGTGCGGCGAACTTACCCAGAAGTTGGAGCGGGTACCTGGTTTTGACAGGTATCCGCTCACCCCCCTCAAACTGCCAAATGTGGCAGCGGAGAGGGGGAGGGGTGTGAACAAGCAGAGCTTCCACTTTTGAGTGGAGTATAAGATTAATAAGATTCTGCGCTTAGGATTATGTAGGGCTGCTGCCTCCTCTGAAAAACTCCAAAAATTTAAGCCAATGAATTGTAATAATATAAAAAGAGGAAGGTGGCACTGCCCTTAAACTGAAGAGTGACTCTCAGGAGTGAATCACAATCCACTTCAATAAGTGAGAAAATAAATTGTAGCTTAATCCACAGTACTGTGATGTGTTCAACACTATAAAAACCTCAGTAGCAGGTGACTTTAAACTGCAATGTGCTATTAGACAAAAAATTCCCTTAGACAATAATTAAAAAATGTAAACACATTAAAAATATAATAATAAAGAAAAAAGCAGCAAGAAAAAAAAAACAAAACTGATGTCCTCGTGTGACTGTTACAACATGTATAATAGTTCAGTCTTTTTAGTTTAATTATATCCAATGTTCCCAAGTGATTTGTGCAGATGTCCAAAGTGCTTTGGGCATACACTTATTCGTGACTTCCAGTGCAACAAATTGATTAAGTGACAGTGGTGCTCCCCTTTGGTTCCACACTCACTAGATCTTTTTACCTCTGCAGGGGTAAAACGCATGTAATCATGTTAACTTTTAATGCCAGTATCCGAATCGATCACCTAATCCTTGATGCTCCAAGTCGCAGGATATCCTCATGCAAGTGGACATAAAAGATGGGTACTCGTAGCGTGACTCCACATAAAAAGTTTTATTTGCCAAACATTTAAAAGCAGTTTATAAAAAAAGGGCAAAACATATGCTCTACCGAAAAATAGAACACAGTGGAGGCCGTCCGAGCCGGCGTGCATTCCACAGGCCGGAAAGCATACAGACCGGAAGTGACGTGGATGCTTACTAGTCTCCGACTTACACGTTTCGTCATAGGACGTTGTCTGCGGTGGAGCTCTGCTTTAAAGTGTATTTGACAGGTGCATGTCCATATTGACTGACAGGTCGCACTCTTTTGTCGGCAATGGAACTGTTCAAATCGGTGTGACTGACTTTGCGGTGCCGCACCAATTTGAAAGAAGGTTCCTGCACTATTTTTTGCGATTTCAGGTGCGACTTGCATAGACATCTGTGCATGAAGTCGCACAGATGTCAGACAAGTCACGCTATTTCAAAGCCGCAGATCAGTTGCAACATTTGTGCGACTTCATGCACAGCTGTCTTTGCAAGTAGCACCTAAAAATGGCAAAAAATAGTGTAGGAACCGTGCGGCACCACAAAGTCGGGGTTGCACTGATTTGAACAGTTCCGTTGCCGACAATAGGGTGCGACTTGTCATGCAATTTGGACCTGTCAAATCGCATTACAAGTTGCAATGGTGTGAACACAGGGGCTTAATCTCAAGCTGATGGCTACAGTAGCAGCCATCAGCTTGTGTGGGTTTTGTTTAGACAAAGTGAAAGTGATGTGGCAGCTCCATAGCTGCCGACCACTTGCCCTATGACCCTCTATTAGACCTCTAATGTCTTTATAAAGAGTGCCTGTCACCTGCCCAATGCTATCACATAGGGGGTTATTAACCCTTTGTGATTGCAATCAAATTTAAAAAATTATTTTATTTATTTTTAAAAATTAAAATTTAAGAAAGTTGCCCCACACATGTTTTTAAACTATCACATATGGAAATTTCTGGGCACCATAGTTTTGAATCGAACTGGTTATAGTAAATTCAGTCCTGAAGATCCTGCCATTTGTAAGCCCCATCAGTAATTTTTGAAAAAAGGCAGTGCGGGTACATCCTACCCCAGGTATTGTCATTGTATAGGTAGTGCTGACAATGTTGTGGTTGGTTCAGGACATACAGGAGAAGTGTTGGTAAGCACCTTAGCATACACCACCCCAGCCAATGCTGCACAGAGATGTGTGAGAGCTAGCACAGTCCTGTGAATGCTAGTATCCCTGACTAAAAAGAGATGTTCACATTTTATGAGCAGTTTTGCTTGAATATCACTTTGTCGTCCTTCTATATCCTTGTACAGATTAATCCACTCAGGCCACAAATAAATTGTAAAGTCGAACTCATAAGGCTGAAAGCTTAAATAGTTTGAATACAGATCCACAGTATTAGGGCTGTTCATAAAATTGTATGTCTCTTGCTTCAATGCATTTACAATGCCTTGGAAAAAGTATTCATACCCCTTGAAATTTTCTACATTTTGTTATGTTACAACCAAAGACGTTAATGTATTTTATTGGGATTTTATGTGATAGACTAACACAAAGTGGCACATAATTGTGAAGTGGAAGGAAAATGACAAATGGTAATCAACATTTTTTACAAATAAATATGTGAAAAGTGTGGGGGGCATTTGCCCCCTGAGTCAATACTTTGTAGAACCCCCTTTCTCTAATTACAGCTGCAAGTCTTTTTTGGGGTCGACTCTTCCAGCTTTGCACATCTAGAGAGTGACATTTTTGCCCTTTCTTCTTTGCAAAATAGCTCAAGCTCTGTCAGAATGAATAGAGAGCGTCTGTGAACAGCAAGTCTTGCCACATATTCTCAATTGGATTTAGGCCTTAACTTTGACTGGCCCATTCTAACACATGAATATTCTTTGATCTAAACCATTCCATTGTAGCTCTGGCTGTATGTTTAGGGTCGTTGTCCTGCTGGAAGGTGAACCTCCGCCCTGTCTCAAGTCTTTTGCAGACTCTTAACATGTTTTCTCCTAAGATTGCCCTGTATTTGGCTCAATCCATCTTCCTATCAAATCTGACCAGCTTTCCTGTCCCTGCTAAAGAAAGGCAACTCCACAACATGTTACCACACCATGTTTCACGGTGGGGGTGGTGTGTCCAGGGTGATGTGTGGTGTTTATTATTATTTTGCTTTTAGGCCAAAAAAGTTAAATTTTGGTCTCATCTGACTAAAGCACCTTCTTCCACATGTTTGCTGTGTCCCCCACATGGCTTCTCACAAACTGCAAACAGGACTTCTTTTGGCTTGCTTTCAACAATGACTTTCTTCTTGCCAAACCTCCATAAAGAGCAGATTTGTGGAGTGCACGACTAATAGTTGTCCTGTGGACAGATTCTCCCACCTGAGCTGTGGATCTCTGCAGCTCCTCCAGAGTTACCATGGGCCTCTTGGCTGCTTCTCTGATTAATGCTCTCCTTGCCCAGCCTGTCAGTTTAGGTGGACGGACATGTCTTGATAGGTTTGCAGTTTTGCCATACTCTCCATTTTCGGATGATGGATTGAACAGTGCTCCATGAGATGTTCAAAGCTTGAGATATTTTTTTATGATCCTAACACTGCTTAAAACTTCTCCACAACTTTATCCCTGACCTGTCTGATGTGTTTTGTGGCCTTCATAATGCTGTTTGTCACTAAGGTAAACCTCTGAGTGCTTCACAGAACAGCTTTATTTATATTGAGACTAAATTACACACAAGGCGGACTCTTTTTTACTAATTAGGTGACTTCTGAAGGCAATTGGTTCCACTAGATTTTAGTTAGGGGTATCGGAGTAAAGGGGGCTGAATACAAATGCACACCACACTTTTCAGATATTTATTTGTAAGAAATTTTGAAGACCGTTTATCATTTTTCTTCCATTTCACAATTATGTGCCACTTTGTGTTGGTCTATCACATAAAATCCCAATAAAATTACATTTACTTTTTTGGTTGTAACATGAGAACATGTGGAAAATGTCAATGGGTAGGAATACTTTTTCAAGGTACTGTAAACCCTAATTTTCTTTTGTGTCATTAGCTTTAAAATGAATGTAACTCTTACTAGCTAATTCAGTTTTGATTTTTTTTTTCTCTAATTCCTTATTCAAAGTGGCAATGTTATTCCAGCCTGCTCTCCATCTTCAGGGTTGCCAGATGTATTGCTCCTGCTCTAGTTTTCTATTCAGGCTAACCATACTCTGCTCTGATCTTGAACGTTCTATATGAAAGCTCAACCATCACAAAGCAGGGAGCCAAGCACATTGCTGTCATATAGCTCCTCTTCCATGCTGTCCTTTGTCAATAAAGCTTTGGCTGGTTGAAAACATTGGGTAAACAAAACAACATCACACGGTGTGTGCTGTGGTGATGCTACCATACAAGGTGACACACACAGTTGTGAATAACACTAAGTTTTACTGAATGGAAATTGCCTGCCCCTAACCTGGCACCCCTCCGTTGTGCAGAAACAGGACTATAAGGAAAACTGTACAGTCATGGGAACGTAAATAATACTACATAAAAAATACAATATGTGTATATTAAAAAAATTATAAATGCGATTAGAGTGCACGAATAATATTGCAAGTATTTTTATGTGTTTTGGATGTTGTGCATTTACATATAGTTTTAAATGTTTTAACTTTGGTGTTTTCACTTGCAGCTATTCCGCAAGCTGGAGCAATGCAACACAGAGCTGAAGAAGTACAGCCACGTCAACAAGAAAGCTTTGGACCAGTTTGTGAACTTCTCTGAGCAGAAAGAGAAGCTCATTAAACGTCAGGAAGAGCTGGACCGAGGTCACAAATCCATCATGGAGCTAATGAATGTCCTAGAGCTTCGAAAGTACGAGGCTATCCAGCTTACTTTTAAGCAGGTGAGATAATTTACAGACAAGGGGGAATTGGTAGCATAGAAACAGGTTTTTAATTGGTGGGGGTGGGTGGAGCTGGCAGGCTGCTTTAGTGCCTTCACGAACATTACAGTACCCCTGCCTTGTATCCTCCCAAAAAGTGAGCTCTGGGGGGGTTTATATAAATAAGCGGCTGTGTAGGCTCAAGGAATAGGCGTTCTTCGATTAAAGCGGAACTTCAGTAATTTTTTCATCTATTAAATCCTCTGCCCTTGTTTTATTTTTGCATAGTAAAACATGTTTTTTTTTCTGCCAGTAAATACCTTATACAGCCCACTTCCTGTTTCTTGTCTAATAAAAAGCCTTGGCTTATGACATCATGCACAGTGCTCTCTCTCTCATGAGTTTGCCAGGAAGGGAGGGGGGATGAGTCATAAGAGGTCCAATGAGAGCTGCAGAGCTGGAGGTGTGCCCAAGTGAAAAGGCAGCAGCTCCAGCTGCCCACAGTTCAAATGGTTGCAGCCAGAATTTGTGGTGGGAGATTTCTGCATCATATTTGACAGAATCACAGTATATATAAAATAATATGCAAAGTGGTTGGAGGGAAGCTTGAGAATGGCAAAGATGTTTTTATTACAAAAGATGTAAGCAGACTGCGGTTCCTCTTTAACTGCATTTGCATGTAGACTGCCAGTGGTAACGCCCCCGCATGACGTTGAGAATGAATAAATGACTGACAGCACAGAAAGCAAATGGCTAAGAGGGGCCAGGGATAGTGAGGATTTTTTGCAGCTCCTAGTACACATATAGAACTCTATGTGCCAGGAAATTAATGTAATTAGTTTTAAGTGGAACTTTAGCCAAAAAAATTGAGTCCAGCTAGCTCACTTCAGGCTGGCTACTTTTGCAGGTATAGCTGCTTATTTAAAAATAAGTGTATATTCTGTTTAAAATGCAGTAATACATTCCCACCCTGCTCTGCATATGCTCAGTTGCTCTCCATTTTTAGGCACTGTGGCGAGTTTGAAGAGGCCAATCTGCTGATAGCCTAACGATTTACTGCTGTTCAAGAGTCCTGGGCTTCAGCAAAATGGCAGCCTCCTGCAAAAAGAAACCGGAGCAATACTGGAGGCAATTTACAGCACACACTAATTTTGGTAGCATAATTAATGTGGAATGTATGTTCCTTGCTAAAGAACATTATTTTTTTATTAAGTTGTTATGGGTAAAGTTTCACCTTAAGCACAGAAGAGGACCCTCTTACCAGTGTGAAAAAGGGTAAGGTTGAAGTAATCTTTTAATTTTAAAATAGGTTGAAGTAATCTTTTTTAATTTTAAAATACAAGTCGGCAATGACCTCTATCATACTTAGGTTTTCATAATACCTTCATTTTTCTATTGAAGCCAGTCACCATAGGCCCTTTAAAGCTGACCATCTTCGGCTGCATAAAAGCAGCATTAAACCCATCAATTTAAAGGTTTCAAAAAAGTTACATTCCTGGAAATGCTGATTGTCACATGCTGAAATGCTGATTGTTGCTTGTGCTTTCAACCAAACTGTAAGGCCCCTTTCACACTGGGGCGGTAGGGGGCGTCGGCGGTAAAACAGCGCTATTTTTAGCGCTGTTCTACCGCGGTATTCAGCCGCTAGCGGTGCGGTTTTAACCCCCCGCTGGCGGCCGAAAAGGGTTAAAACCCCTCGTATAGCGCGGCTACAGCCGCGGTATTACCGCGGTATAGCCGCGCTGTCCCATTGATTTCAATGGGCAGGAGCGGTGAATACACCGCTCCTTCACCGCTCCAAAGATGCGGCTTGCAGGAGATTTTTTCTTCTCCTGCCAGCGCACCGCTTCAGTGTGAAAGCCCTCGGGCTTTCACACTGAACAAACAGCGGAGGCGGTTTGCAGGCGGTATTTTTAGCTTAATAACGCCTGCAAACCGCCCCAGTGTGAAAGGGGTCTTATCCATCAAATGGCTGGTGTCATAACTGACCACATCATGGAGTTGCAGTTCAAACAGAGGCTAAGATAGCAGCTTCCTTGGCTGAAAAGGATAGAAGGATTTAGTTCAGTTTTAAGCTTTACCTTCCATTTTCCTGTGGCAGTTAGGAGAAGCCAACCAGTGTAGACTCTGACCTTAGTTGAAACCTTAGCAGAAATCCTCTAATAAACTTCTGTTTAGATTAACAGTGTTTTCCTTCATTGAAATCCTATTCAGCCCTGCCTACAGCATTCCACTTATCCCTGCCCCTCTGTACCACTCCACATGCATACATTGATTTATTTTCAAGGAAAACAGTGTGGATACCTTCACTCCCAAGAAACTGTTTACATACTATGTGTAGTCAAAGGGCATTTTGGAAAATGTAGCTCTGGAGGTGAGTTTCCAGACATTGCTTCTGCAAGAATTTTGTAAGCCTAGTGATAAGGGGAGTATAAAAAAAACAATTTGAGGCGACAGGAACAAGGTAAAAGGTTTAATACTTGAATGTAATCTGGTGTGGGGGGGAGTTTAGTGTAATTTGGGTTTAAAACCTGAAAAACACTTTTTATAACATCATGTTGGTTAGTATCCAATAATTTAGTTATCTGTTTTTTAGGTATAGGTATTTTAAACTGTTTTTTGCCATAGCTTTTTTAAAATGTCTGTCGGAAAACCCTTAGTATGCATGCTTGACAGAAATAGCAAGTGTACGCATTCAAACTGCAAATCTTGTTCTGCGTCATGAGTGGTGTAACTGACAGTTGTTGCTCTCTTAGGTATCGAAGAACTTCAGTGAAGTGTTCCAAAAGCTGGTGCCAGGAGGAAAAGCCACACTGGTGATGAAGAAAGGGGATGTAGAGGGGAGCCAGTCTCAAGATGAAGGGGAAGGGAACGCCGAGAGTGAAAAAGGCTCCAGCTCACAGAGCAGTGTGCCATCTGTTGATCAGTTTACTGGTGTTGGAATCCGGGTAAGAACCAGCAGTGCTTGATAGAGTGGGAGGAGGCTGAGAGGTGTTTGGTAAATTCATTAAATATATGCCTTTATATAAATTTTAAAGTTGCACTCTAGGAAAATATTAAAAAACAATATTAATGCAGTTTTGTATTCTTTAAAGCTGCTACAGGGTAGAACTGGGCGATTTTTCTCCCAAAAAAAACCTCTATTCACGATTTGAATCGAGTTGTGTGTTTTTTTTTTTTTGGACACTGCGCCGGTCCTGAGGAGCTGTGGGCAGAAGTTTTTAGGCGAGGCCGCGGCTTCGGCCTAGTCCGCGGCGTCCGGCCTCGCGGACTAGGCCGAAGCCACGGCCTCACCTTAAAAATTTTTTTTCGATTTGCTTAAATTTTGAATCGATTTGACCTCTCAACTCGATTCAAGATTTAAATTGATTTTTTTTTCCCCAGCCCTACTGCAGGGCTGCGTTCCTGTGCAGAATAGAATCACGTACATATACATGTGATTCTGCACTTCCACCTGCAGGGGGAGCACGCTGCCGGCGTGCCGCTTCTGCAATGACTATTCACAGCAAAAGCTGATCTGTGTCTCCCAGGCACTGGATGTCTGCTGGCACCTGCTGATCATCGGAAATGCATGCAGAACTAAGATATCTGCCTATGTAAAAGGGGGGAAGGAAAGGGTTTTGTGTTCCTGCAAAACTGGGAACAAAATCCATCTCTTACCTTAGTAGCACCTATCACCGTACACAAAAACACTGGCTAGACACACAGTTAACTCTTTGATAGCCCCAGGTGTTTAACCCCCTTCCCAGCCAGTGTTATTAGTACAGTGGCTATAAGTCGCTAATCGCTGCCATTACTAGTATAAAAAAAAATGAATTCCATAAAAATATCATTGTTTTGTAGATGCTGTAACAGACACATAAACCAACCAACCAATGTATGTTTATTGAGAATTTATTTTTTTACTGAGAATTTATTTTTTTTGCCAAAAATGTAACACACACACACTGTGGTGAACAAATACCACCCAAGAAGCGCTCTATTTGTGGGAGAAAAAAAATGACATCAATTTTATTTGGCTACAGCGTTGCATGGCCACGCAATCGCTAGTTAAAGTAAGACACAGTGCCCTATCGCAAACAAAATGGTCATGAAGGGGGGGGGTAAATCTTCCAGGGGTCAAGTGGTTAAAATATCATCATTAAACTTTTTTTTTTTTTTTTTTTAATGCAAACAGTTTAAGTATCTAAACTTGCCTTCGCTTTTTGCAGACTCTTTACAGCAGAATTCAAAGTGGTAGAGGAAAAAGCAGCATAAGTAGCCAGTTGAGTCATGTGCTCAAAAGGAGAATACTAGTAGGATAGAGATAAGTTCATCAAGGTTTTGCTTTTCCTGCACTTTGCAGTCACAGGCTAAGGTGGGACTGAACCTGACCAGTTGCCTGATTCATCTAATTGTCCCACCAAATACCCTTAAAATACACTTTATGGCTAACCAAGTAGCATCTGGCCAGCTGTCGGGCTATAACACAATTACAAGTTTGTAGTGTGATTGCAAGGGTGTGAACTTTTTTCATTTAGAGAAGTCTAATTTACTCTGCAGCTAATCACAGAGAATGTTAAACTATTCCAATGGGTCCTCACCTCAGAGTAGCTTTTATCTAATATGTAAACTTGTACTATGCCCTTGCTGTTTTGCTCCCCATAGGTGTCCTTCACTGGCAAGCAAGCTGAAATGAGAGAGATGCAGCAGCTGTCTGGAGGACAGAAGTCTCTGGTAGCCCTAGCGTTGATCTTTGCAATCCAGAAATGTGACCCGGCCCCTTTCTACCTGTTTGATGAAATTGACCAGGCTCTGGATGCCCAGCACAGAAAAGCTGTGTCAGGTACTGTGCCTTTTTTCTGTTTTTCATTATTTAATTTTTTGTGTACTTTTTATTTTTTTATTTCTAGACCCCTTGCTTGTTTAGTGAAACATTTTAATAAATTTATTAAAACCGCGTTACCTTGTTGAAGTGCATCTGTCACGGCAGAGTGAAATCCTGGACAAGCACCTGAAATCAGTAAATCTTTGGCACATTGTCCATTAACATATTTTATTGCCATCTGCTAGAATTAGAGCCTTGGTCAGGTTGCTGGTGCTTGGTCACCACTGGAGAGATTTCCCTTAAAATCCTGTGTCGGCTGGGGCACAGATTGCAACACATGCCTTTCTTTTAAGCAGAAATCTTCCCATTTGGGGACAAAAGACTGATATTCAAATACATCATAAAATAATAAAACAATAGACTATAATACCCCGCACTCCTGGAGAGAGGTGTACCAATAAATACTGTAAAGATGGTACTCGGAGAGGCAATATTATGTGGTAAGTGCGGTGACAAGAGGGGAGCATGTCTCACTTTATGCACAGTGGTGTTTTATAGCCATTTCAAGTGGATAAGAAGTAACATTTTAAGGTTTGGGGACGAAAGACTGGTGAAACCGTTAAAGGTCCTAAACCTTATACAAATGAGAACAAAAAACAAAAGGCTAATGTTCCCCTTTTTATTTAATTCTTAAAGTAACAGAAACCTGGACATATTTAAGCAAAGGTTGGGAAAAAAAAAATTATTGCTAGTGAAAACTACATAACAGAATGGTCACTAAATGCGTAAATACAGGTTGCTGAATTTGCTATATACTGCAAAACAAATGTGGGCACCCCTCTAAGTTCAGGTGTTTTCATTGAAAAGTTCTATTGATGTGAAAGCATACGAAGATATTTTAGACAATTGTACGTTTCCAACCATGTGGCAACAGTTTGGGGAAGGTTCTTTTCTTCTTCAGCATGACTGTGCCCCTGGGCACAAAGCAAGCGCCATAAAGACATGGTCAATACCTTCCCGCCCAGCCAATAGCACAATGACGGCCGAGCGGTGGCTTTCACATGCTGACTGGACTTCATATGTTTCCCATGGATATGACTGATCAGTGTACTGGATCGCTGCTGGTATTATGTGACCGCCGTAACCAATCACAGCAGGTCACATGACAGTTGTACACAATGAATGGCGTCCATTCATGCCATCAATTGTGTTGCTAGCTGTGATTGGTCAATTTGATCACATGGTACAGACAGGGCCAATCACAGCCTAAAAAATGTTGGGGGGCAAGAACCCCAAATAAAGAAGTCACAGCGGGACCGTGCAGCTTAATCACGGGATAATTTTATTCAAGTACAGAAAACACTGGGTAAAAAAAACCTTCACCTAGGTGAAAATTAAAAAGACAACGTTGTCTGGGATAAACGCAGCTGCGATCACACAATGCACATACATATAGAGTCGCACTAAGGTCCCTTTCACACTGGAGGTGTTTTTCAGGCGCTTTAGTGCTAACAATAGCGCCTGTAAAGCCCCTGAAAAATGCCTCATCTGCAATCCCAGAGTGAAAGCCCCGAATGCTTTCACACGAGCGCTGCGCTGGTAGGACGTCAAAAAAATGTCCTGCAAGCAGCTTCTTTAACCACTTCCCTCCCGGTCTATAGCAAAATGACGGCCAGGCGGTGGTTCAGTTATCCTTACTGGGCGTCCTATGACATCGGGCAGGATAACAGCCGCCGCAGGCCTGTGGGGGCGTGCATCGCGGCGATCGGTATTGCGGTGTGTCAGTCTTGACACACCGATCTCGGTAAAGAGCCTCCAGCGGAGGCTCTTTACCACGTGATCAGCCGTGTCCAATCACGGCTGATCATGATGTAAACAGGATGCGCCATTGATTGGCTTTTCCTCACTCGCGTCTGAGAGATGCCAGTAGAGGAGAGCCGATCGGCGGCTCTCCTGACGGGGTGTGCACAGCCCCCCCTCAGATGCCCACACTGGAACACCAGGGAAGCCCCCAACATGTGGATGGCCAGGTACGTACCTCATGGCCATCCACATATACAAATATATGCCCATCAGTGCCACCTCATCAGTGCCCATCAGTGCAGCTATATCAGTGCCCGTCACTAAAGGAGAAAACTTACTTATTTTCAAATTATTTTAACAGAAACAAAGAAAAAACGTTATTTTTTTCTAAATTTTCAGTATTTTTTTTATTTGTTGCGCAAAAAATAAAAATCGCAGAGGTGATCAAATACCACCAAAAGAAAGCTCTATTTGTGGGAACAAAATGATAAAAAATGTGTTTGGGTACAGTGTAGCATGACTGCGCGATTGTCATTCAAATTGCAACAGCGCTGAAAGCTGAAAATTGGCTTGGGCAGGAAGGTACATAAGTACCTGGTATTGAAGTGGTTAAAGGCACTTAAAGTATTGAAATCAATGGGCAGCGGCGCTTTGCGTGCGCTTTTAACCCTTTTTTCGGCCGCTAGCAGGGGTTAAAAGTGCCCCGCTAGCTACCAAAAGAGCACCTCTAAAACGACGGTAAAGCGCCACTAAAACTAGCAAGGCTTTACCGCTGACGCCCCTGTGCTGGCAGTGTGAAAGGGCTCTAATAGCTAGTATATATCATCATGAAGCTGTCAGCAAGAAGGGGTGTAATACGCTAAATGGTGGTATGATATAATGGCCCCTTTGTCTGCAGCAGATAAGTATTAAGATGCATCACCAGATTCAGCTGAGGGTATACAGTCACTCATGCTGAGTATAATCAATCCTCATCCGGATAAAGAAAAAGAGTGGGACTTAATGTACAGTAGCACAGGACTCTGCTATAATGAATAGAGTCTCTTAGAGCTTTAGCACCGTGTAGTGTCAGTTGGACACTGATGGAAGTCAGTTTGTCCAGACACTTATAAAGGCAGCAGTAAAGTGCATCTGCACTGTAAGCAAAGTATAGGGCCGTAGGAGCTGCTAACCCGACCAATACAAGAGTATATCCACTTCCTTGGTCAGAGGAGGAAAGTACAGTCCCTCCAGGTGTATAGCTCACAGGGAACCAGGCTGGTTGCTGATGTCAGTGCTTGATTGGTCTCTCGCAGGTGTAGGTGCGGCCTGCACTCATCTGTTTAGTATACTATAATATACAGTATTACGGTGCCAGTAATAAAGATGGTGTCCACTGCCTCAATAGGTGCATCAAGCGCATGCCAGTGTGTGGAGCCGTGTCATCCGTGACGTCAGAAACTCACGCGGTGTAGGGACCTCCTACAGTGTTTACAAGACTAATGAGATTTTGGCAATACTTCCTCCAATCACAGCCTATCTGTACCATGTGACTACTTTTGACCAATCACAGCTAATCACAACAAAACAAACTGAATCAGTTTTATTCAATAAAATGCTTGCTTATAGCAATGTAATAATAAAAAATCAAAAATTATAACTTTTTTTTTTTTGTACTGTCACCAGTGTCCCTGATCAACCCCCACACCAGTTATATGATGACTCAGCACTGCACTGTCCCCCCCCCCCCCCCCCCCCCCCAAAAAAAAATTTTTTGTCTTTTTTCGTTTATTTAGCAAAAAATTTTTAAAAAGTGGTGAATAAATACCACCAAAAGAAAGCTCTAGTTGTGTGAACAAAATGATAAAAATGTAATTTGGGTACAATTTTCCACGACCGCGCAATTGTCATTCAAAGTGCGACAGCTGAAAATTTTCTTGGGCAGGAGGGGGTAAAAAGTGCCCGGTATTGAAGTGGTAAATTATTTTGGTGTGGAGGATCTCGAGTGGCTTGCACAGAGCCCTGACCTCAACTATACTGAACACATTTGGGATTATTATTATTATTATTATTATTATTATATACACGATTTATATAGCGCCAACAGTTTACACAGCGCTTTAAAATGTAGAGCGGGGAGAGCACAATTACAGTACAGTTCAATGCAGAAGGGACAGGGCCCTGCTTGTAGAGCTTACGTTCTAAAGGGAGGGGGTGGTGATACAAAAGGTAATAAGGGATGAACTGAAATGCCTGTTTTGAGCCAGGTCTTCTCAACCAGCTTCACAGCATCAGACCTACAGCACATACACACTCCAATAGTTTGTGAAAAACAATCTGAGAAGAGTAGAGACCATTATGTTTGCAAAGAAAGGGGTCAAACATCATATTAATTTCCATGATTTTGAAATAGGATGTCCAACAAGCTCATATAGATGTGATGGTTAGGTGTATACACATTTTTTGCCACATCTATTCATGCAAAGATTTGGTGTGGTCTTTTTCCTCCCACTTCCCCACTGGTCAGTGCAGCCATCTATCAAATTAAAGGGAAATGTCATGAACCGTTTTCACCTCTCTTAGGTCTTGTATTGTGAATTGCTTCATTTTCCCACAACTGACACTGTGTATTCTCCATCTTGTCTATTTACCTACAGATATGATCTTGGAGTTGGCATCACATGCTCAGTTCATTACCACAACCTTCAGGCCTGAGCTGTTAGAATCTGCTGACAAGTTTTATGGAGTGAAGTTTAGAAATAAGGTAAGTTTTCAACTCGTAAAGAGAAGGTCCAGCCTGGATGAAAAAAATTAAGTCAGCAGCTTCAAACTACCGCAGCTGACTTTTAATATTAGAGCACTTACCTGTCCAGGGAGCCCGCGATGTCGGTATCCCAGCTGATCTTCAGATCGACTTCTAGGTGCTGCCGCCGCCGCCATTCCTGGTAAGGGAACCCGGCAGTGAAGCCTTTCGGCTTCACAGCTGGTTCCCTACTGCGCATGCACGAAGCGTGCTGCACTTTCTAATTGGCCTGGCAGGGGGCCGAACCTCCGAGAGATTGGACTGCAGCCTCGTCTCCGGAAGTGGGGAAGGGGACCTGCCCCTCCTCCCTGAAAGGTGCCAAATGTGGCACCGGAGGAGGGGAGGAAGCGTTTAAGTGGAAGTTCCACTTTTGGTTGGAACTCCGCTTTAAGTGCGAAGTCACATACGTGCTTCTATAGCCTGTTTTTATGGTAAATGCTTTCAAAGGTTTTCTTTTGATAATCTGTGTTTTACGTCTTTGATCTTGTCATATACAGTATTTTCTGGGAGAATTAGAGCAATGTAATTCTTTCTCATCCATTGAGAGAGGCAGTAAGTCTTTAACTTTCAGATTATACTGCCATCTACAGTAAGATTGGACACAAAAATTAACAAAAAAAAACCTGTAGGCCAGCCCAGCAGTAACCCCTCCTACCGGCATACCTTAGTTTTTGGCTCGAGTCTTGGGAGAGTGAACGTCCTTTTTCTTTGACAACATTGCAGGGATATCCTGGCAGTGACCTTCAAGCACTATGTTCCACATGGGGGACTTTGCAGACAGCATTCAGCTAAAAGTTAGCTGTGGAGCACTTTCTAGGTCCAGAGCTGTTGGCATATTCTCTGTGCCTTGCCCTGTCTCAGAAGACTCATTTAGTGAGTAAGCTAATCAGACTGGTAACTGGGAGGTATCCCATTCACAAAAAGGGCGAGCACTTTTAATTCCCCATTTTTGCTGGTTTTGCAGCAGAAAAGGGTTAATGCTGACATCACCTGTTGGGTGAAGTGTCGCATGCAAGCACTCTCTTTCCCGTTATACAGCAGGGAGGAAGCATCTCCTTGCTGCTACTCCTGCTTGCAAAGAGTCACATGGGACACTATCTTTGACCCATTCCTCCTGTCCACCTACAGTTATTTTGGTTACCTACTAGTATTTGACCCTCATCTTCTACTAGCTGTCTGTTTGCCAGAATTACCTAAAGCCTTGCCTCTTACCTAGAGCCTATACATTGCCTTACTCTCACATATTGGCAACATGTCTAATTCTAGCTGAGGGATGTGCTGATGCAGAATAATGATGCTCTCCATGGTTAGTCTATTCCATCCTCAGTCTATTGGGTGTGGCCAAGTGATTTGCAATATCAGCTGCTGTTTTTACCACTGTCATGCAAGACTTTATGACCCAAATTACCCAATTAATTGACTCTCTGATTGTAGAGTCCCTTTGCTTCAGTTTCCATATCTGATTTGCCCGCAGCCATAGCTGCTTCCATCCATCGACTTCAGAGATCTGATTGAGTCGCTGCAGTCCTTGACTGATGAGCTTACTCCTGTAGAGTTGAAGTCTGCTATTATCCCAAAGTAAATTTAATTTAGCTAAAGTGTTGAACTACAGGACCCTTGCGCAAGAAGCATTTGCTCCGCATGGCCTTTGAGGGATGTTAAGACTGGCCCTTTTATCAAAGGTGTTACTGGGGGCAAAAGCACCAATTTTCCCAGCAGAGGAAACTAAAGGAAGACATTGCAAAGTCTTCTCCCTCGTCTTTTTACAATCCTTTTCAATTCTCCACTCCCCACAACCTCCATGCTGAGACCCCCTAGCCCCTAGACACTAGAAGTATTCTTCGTCTTTAGATGAGCCTTCCTCTGCATAAAAGTGTGCCCCCACTTTTCAA
Organism: Lithobates septentrionalis; assembly: GCA_037952835.1. NCBI lineage: Eukaryota > Metazoa > Chordata > Amphibia > Anura > Ranidae > Lithobates > Lithobates septentrionalis. The sequence continues at coordinate 2,649,446 of JBBDGP010000626.1, read as the reverse complement.
AGTGGGGAGATGTTTGTTAATCTTTGGGGATCCTTGCATACCCCAGGGCTACAAACTAAAGTTTCACTCTGGAGAAGGAATCCCTGTGTGTGCCTGTCGGTGCAGGGGACCTGGAAACAGACGCCTAATCACATAAGAATGAGACCGGATCCTGTTTTGCGCAGATCTTGACTGCTGCGTTCAGTAGGTAGTACTGCTGCCATATGAGACCCTTTCAAATGGGAGGGGTTGTGCTGGGTTGGCCTACAATTCTAAGTATTCCTAAGGATGACATTATAACCTGAAGGTTGCAGACTTCCTGTGTTTCTCAATGTAGTCCAAAACAGGATTGTATAGTAAATACAAAAATCCTGGTTTTGCATATGTATTAATTTTAAAGCCGATCTAAACTTGCCTCTGTTCCAGTAGTCCACAGTCTTTAGCTGTCCTGATTGGCAGGCACGGGATTATGTCTCTCCTGAACATGCGCAGGAGTGCAGTCATCACAGCACACAGGCAGTGTGCCGAACTAGAAACTGAGCTGCGCGTGCGTTGCTTAGTGTACATTATAGAGAGGCTTTGGAACAGTCATATAAGTATATTTTATTGCAGAAGAGACATTGCATGTCTCTTTCGCAATAAAGGGACTGCCTGTTTACAATTTATTTATTTATTTTTTTGTCCACTTTACGTCCGCTTTAAGTTTTATATTCTGAGCTATTGTAAAGTGTTTTCTCTATTAGTATGATTGTATACTTTTTATATGTATCTGTAGTTAATCCCTCTAGTGCCTTTTCCCCAAACGTTTAGCATCCCTTTCCAATAACTACTAAGATTAAATCTATTATAATATAATCCACATACAACATGTACATCACATGTTAATTGATTTTATTTACATTAATTATAATTATATCTGAAAAGAATTTTAATTTACCAATTAGAAGAAGCATAGCGATGCTGAGCCCCTGTGTTAGCTTTTCCTAAGAATGTAATGGTGTAATAGGTGGCGAGTGGCAAGATTAGTGGGGTGATGGGAGTTATATTTACAAAATGTACTATTTAGGTACTTGAAAACGATCCTCAGACTTCAAGCTGTCATAAGTGTTGCTCAGCATCTTTGGTTTCATAGGGTCATATGCACATGACTGCCTGTATATAAGTTTGTACAGGGATTTTAGTAGGCCTAGTTTTGGAACAGAGGCCCGGCTGTTATTACTGGGCAAAAAAAAATTCTTGGCCGGTATCGGATAACAGCCCCCGTCACAGGCATCTGCTGCCCTTCACTCTCATAACCTGCTCCTAAACACACATGAAATGCCAGGCTTGTTGATGAGACAGCAGAGACCTCACCGTCTGGGTAGAGGACTATATGATCTGCGTTATTTAACTTCCCCCATTGTGCATTTTTATTTTTTCAGGTGAGTCACATTGACGTAATCACAGCAGAACAGGCCAAGGACTTTGTGGAAGACGACACGACTCACGGTTGATGCACCTGTCGATAGTTCCTCCGGAAGGCATTGTACAAAGTGTTACCCGCTGTTAACCTTCGCAGCGGGTTCTGTATATTTAAAAAGTGTAAAATTTTTGCGCTCGTTTAGCCAGTTTTTTTTCAAGAGTTGTTTTAATACTTCAGATGGCAGGCTTTTCATGTTTTGTACTATGATGTTGCGTTTGTGTTCTGTACGTCGTGTTGATATGGTTTTATATACCTGCTGTTGTTTGGTTGTTTTTTTTTTGCCTTTTAGGATTCCTCCCCCCATCCCTGAAATGCTGTTTTTATGCTTTCCACAGAAGTGCATTTTAATTCTTGTTTTTACCAGACTGCCTTGTGGGTACCTCGTTTTAAAATAGCCTCAATAAAACAACTGATTTTACAGTGTGATGGCATCATTGTCTGATAATAAATCACATCTAGTTATAGAGAGAAGTGGACCCGAAGTGTCAGGATAATCTCCTCTGGGTTTGAGAGGTTCCACTTGTAGGTCCAGACAGCTAGTAATTAAAAGACCAGGCTGCATTTCTTCATAGTGATCATTGCAGCCGGGTCACGTGCAGGCTCGTGGCAGAGAATAGCAGGCCTGCCTGAGTTTATCAGCACTTCTACTAGTTAATATGGCATTCCTAATCATGGCTGCTAAGTATGTAGATTCATCTCATTAAAAGACGCTTAATTTAGTGTAACAACTGAGGTGAAAATCTATCTTTAAAAAAATCTAGCATTAAAGCCTTATTCAGAGCATAAAAACCTATACATAACAATGTACCCTGCCCCCAACCGATGAAGAATGATGGTCAATTTACTAGGTGATGATCTGATAGTGAAAAATATTTGCCTTACTCTGCAGTTTTCCTCCCTGATGGTTCTGTTTGTGACAACTCGTCCCCTGAATCCACTCTTACAGGTTTCTGACTGGTCCTGTTGTTAACCCTCTCTCCGATGTTATCCGATGTTGCATTGCACCCGACTCGCACGTCAATTCACACCGCCATATGCAAACTGCTGGGAGTGTCAATGCAGTGTTAATGATACCCCTATTTCAGCTCGCATATCGCACTGTGAACTGACAGTTCGGACATGAATCAGATTGCATGGGTGTGAACGCCCATGCGATCCGATTCTGGTGCGGACCAATAAGAAGGGTCCTGTGCAAGTTTGGTCCGAATGCGATATCAGCCATACTATCTATATGGCTAAAATTGCATCACAAAGACATCGCATGTGATGTGCGGTGCGAATCGCATGCAATCTCGCACCATGCACAAGTGTGAACCGTGACTGATGCAACTTTGGATGGATGCGACTTGGATACGACTTTGTCTTTGACCAGTGTTAATGCACAACTGTTGCACTGTATAACATTCAACTACGACTTGCGTGTAAGTTTTGAGCGTTTTAAAGGGTAACTCCTAGAGGTGCACCGAATGGAAATTTTGGTGTCGATACCGAAAATGCAGGATGCACTTGGCCGAAAATGGCAGTTTTAAAATGAAAAATTATATTTTTATATATAATTGTATTCGACTTTATAATTGATATGAATGAATATGAATTTATTATTGGCACCTTTAGCACAAGAAAAGATCGACAAAAATGTATCCCTTTAAATTCTATGTATGTCTTCACACTGGTCTAGTGCGCTTCCGTTGTGGTGTTAAAAATCTTTCTTGCTGCATTTTTGGCCAGTTAAAAAAGCCCGCACCAAAAACGCACCTCCCTGTTAAAATGCATTGAAAATGCAGCAAGAACACATTAATAACGCACCGTGTTAAGTTTTTAATACAATTTAATTTTTTTTTTTTGCATGACCTATGAAAAAACAAACCATAAGCACAGTAAAATTGCAGTAAGATTACAGCGAATTAGTGGTAAAAATTTTCGGTGCCATTATCGGCACCGTTTGCTCTTATTGGCAAACTGCCGATAACACCATTTTCGCCCGATATGTTTCAGTGGCTGAAATTTCGGTGCACCTCTAGTAACTGCACTTTTATTTAAAGTGGAGGTCCGCTGAAAAAAAAAATTAAAAGCCAGCAGCTACAAATACTGCAGCTGCTGACTTTTAATATATGGACACTTACCTGTCCAGGGAGCCCGCGATGTTGGCAGCCGAAGCCGATCCGTCCTTCGGCTGTCGGCTGCTGCCGCCGCCATCCTCAGTATGGGAATAAGGAATTGAAGCCGTGCGGCTTCACTTCCTGGTTCCCTACTGCGCATGCGCGTGTCCTCTCAGGTCCCTGCTGTGTTCTGTGTCTCACAGAATACAGCGGGGGAGGACAGGGTAGGCGCCGGAAGTGGCATAGGTCACGCAAGCGCCGCGGTGAGCTATGCCAGGAAGTGGGAAAAAATACCTGTATTAGACAGGTATCTGCTCCCTCCTTCCCCCTGAAAGGTGCCAAATGTGACACCGGAGGGGGGGAGGAATCCAAAAAGTGGAAGTTCCATTTTTGGGTGGAACTCCACTTAAAAAAAAAAATAATATATAGCGTATACAATTGCAATTCATATTGTATTTGAATGTTAAATAAAAATTACCTTTCCTTTTCAATCTGCAGCGCTGTAATTTTACAGCGCAATATGGTGACCTGGAGGTGTTCTGTACACAGAATGTGTTGAGAACACCCCCCAGAAACCTAATTTCGCACTGATTTTCCCAGAAGTCTACACTAAGATACAAGTCAGATTTTTGGCATCCCCTGCAACAAAAATTTAATTTTGGGTAAGATACTTGCAATAGGATATAACGTCTTAAGGGATGCAGACCCTTCAATTTTCCTCATTAGAGCCCTGTTTCTTTAGCAGCTGGTTGATAATTATGAAACCACTCCTATTAGACTCACGCGGCACACAGAGGAACAAAACAGCCCAAAAGAGAATATATAACGGGGGCCCAACTCCATGTTTTCTAACTTGGGAACAGGGTCCTGGTGTTAGTTCCCACTGTTGAGAGCAAGTTCCTGGCTAAGTGGCAGGGTCCCTTCGAAGTAATTGAAAGAGTTGGGTAGGGCTGAAACAACTAATCGATTAATCGACAACTAATCGATTATAAAATTAATCGATTACTATTTTCATAACCGATTAATCGGCCAGTAACATAATGGAGTTTAAAAAAAAAACTAAAATGAGCCCATTATAGTACAAAAAGAGCAAATAATCGCTACTGCAAATATTACCTTCACAGTTCTACACTAAAAAAAATTAACCCCTTACAGTAGTGATTATCTGCTTTTTTTTTTTTTTGTACTATAAAGGGCTAATTTTAATTTTTTTCACCCCATTATGTTACTAAACATCTTAGACCTGGTTCACATCTGTGTTTGGTGCTTTTGGCAGAAACGCACTACAGTTCATTCTCATGGTTTCCTATGGCACACATTTACGTAAAACGGTGCTTTTTTAGTTTACTATACTTCAATAGAGAAGATGCAGAAAAGCATGTAATGCGTTTTTGCAGCAATATGTGTTTTTTAATCTGCCTTTTTTTTTTTTTAAAGAAGACATTGTTTTTGTTTTTAATAAAAAAAAAAAAAATGATCACTGAATCTGATATTTACCAGATTCACCCTTTAATAGTAAATACAGTATATATCCTCTAATAGTTTATACAGTATATATCCTCTAATAGTTTATACAGTATATCTCCTCTAATAGTATATACAGTATATCTCTCCTCTAATAGTTTATACAGTACATCTCCTCTAATAGTATATACAGTATATCTCTTGTCTGTTATGCTCAGAGTGGATTCGATATTTTTCTCCCTAACCATATAGTTATTTATATTTACCACTGCATAGAGATATTTAAGAATAAATTACCTTTTTTTTAAAACTTTACACATTAACTAAATTATACACCACACATTTTTTTTTTAAGGTTATTAACCGAATAATCGATTAATCGAAACAATAATCGGCCAACTAATCGATTATGAAAATAATCGTTGGTTGCAGCCCTAGAGTTGGGGAGGTCAATTACAAAGTATATCAACCAGGTAAAAGGAAGCCCGAACAGATTTACCACATAAACCCGTTAAAGCCCTGGAAGGATAGACTGACATTACCTGCGAGGTCCCTCCCGGTAACGCCTAAGGGTACTGAGTCCTCTCTGAATCCTGAGGTCACAATTTCCAGACACCCTGTTGTATTACCAAAAACAGGAAGCTAGAGAGTTCCTGATGAGGAATAGAGAGAAATTTTCATTGTTACCTGGCACGACTTCAGCAGTTCAGCATGATATTGTTACTGAACCTGGGGTCCGTGTCAAGCTCAAACCATACTGAATTCCCGAAATTAGAAGAAAGGACATCGGTGATGAAGTTCAAAGGATGTTGGAGCTAGATGTCATGGAGGAATCCAATAGTGACTGATCTAGCCCCATCGTGTTAGTCCCAAAATCGGATGGCACTTGGAGGTTCTGTAACTACTTCAGGAAGCTTAATGCAGTGACAAAGTTTGACACATACCCAATGCCCAGAGTAGACAAACTTATAGACTGACTTGGCAAGGCCCGCTATCTGACCCCTTTGGACTTGACAAAAGGTTATTGGCAAATACCCCTGACTGGTAGCGCCAAAGAGAAGACTGCATTTGTGACCCCGGAGGGTTCGCTTCAGTATAAGAAACTGCCTTTTGGGTTGCAAAATGCCGCTGCAACATTTCAGAGGGCCATGGACAGAACCCTAAGACCTCACCAACAGTATGAAGCAGCCTATCTGGATGATTTAGTAGTACATAGCACTGACTGGGAGTCTCACTTGCCCCATGTCAAGGCTGTCCTTGATTCCCTCTTCAAAGAAGGTTTTATGGCAAATCCAAAAAAATGTGCCATTGGTTTAGAGGAAGCCAAGTATTTGGGCTACACTATTGGCTGTGGAGTCATTGAAACCACAAGTGAATAAAATAGAAGCCATCCAGGAGTGGCCACGTCCTGCAAACAGGTCAGGGTCTTTCTTGGGATTGCGGGGTATTATAGAAGGTTTATTCCAATTTTGCAACTATAGCTGCCCCACTGACAGACCTTACGAAAGGGAAAGGCTCTGTAATGGTGAAATGGTCCCCAGTAGCAGAGGAATCTTTCCAAGTCCTAAAGAAGACTCTGTGCACAGCCAGTACTGTACTCCCCCGATTTCGCCACACGACCTATGAAGAGGAGCACCTTCAGGGCACTGCTTGTCCGGTGGGTAGGAAGCCTTGCTGAGTGTGTGCTCTCCTCCTGTCTGTGCTCGCACTGTATGAGACTCTCCAGTGGTGTCTGCTCACCCCTTCAATGGCTCATCTGCTCTCCATGACACCGACAAGGAGCCGCTTGAGCAGTGGCCCTGGTTGAACGAAAAAAATAAAATAATGAATGGCCAGCCAAATGGAGTTTTCTATGCTTAACCACTTCTGGACCGCCCGCCGTGGTTTTTTTAGCGTCAGTACTTTGACGTTGAATACCGTTGTTATGGCAGCAGATAGCTGCCATAACCCCTGTATTTTTAAAAACTGCGGGCGGTCCGTTTTCAGATAAGTCGTCTCTGCGGCAGATTCACTGCAAGATCACTTTTATCGGTGGCGGGGGAGGTGCCCACCCCCCTCCCGCAGTGTTCCAGTCATCTCCGCCGCTTACCTGAGTCGTCTGTAGCAGCGGAGACGATCAAGTCCTCCCCTGTGAGGCATGGAGTAGAGTGAGGGAATTATGGCCCCCACTCAACTCCATATCATTGGATGATGAAAGCGACGTCAAACGTCATTTCTGCCCAATGGTCTTGAAGGGGAATTTTTTTTTTATTGTAAAAAAAAATATATATATATACTTATTAAAAAAAAAAAGTTTTTACATTAAATAAATAAGAAAAAAAAATTTAAAACGCCCCTTCCCGCTGTGCTCGCGCGCAATAGTGAATGCATACGTAAGTTACGCCCGCATATGTAAACGGTGTTCAAACCACACGTGAGGCATTGCCGTGATCATTAGAGTGAGAGCAATAATTCTAGCAAAAGACCTCCTCTCTTACTCGAAAATGGTAACATGTAGACCTTTTTAAACTTCGCCTAGATTTTTAAGTGTCAAAGTTTGTCGCCATTCCACGAGCGGGCGCAAATTTGAAGCATGAAATGTTGAGTATCAATTTACTCAGCGTAACATTATCTTTCACAATATAAAAAAAAAAAATTAAAGTCAGAATATAGGGGATGGCGCTGTGTAAAAGACAGAGAGTGTAGATGTGAGTGTTTTAAAGTGACAGGCGCTTTAGTGCATGGTACAATCCTACATAAATAGAAAAGATGAAATGTAAAATATAAAAGATGTGAATTGACCAAAAAATTAATAAATATTATAAAGTGATAAATCCTTATTGAAATTGCAAGCAATTATAATCCCATACCTTAAGCAAACTCAATCCTTATCTTATCTAAATTATAGAGCAAGTGTTAGCAAATTCACTAAAAATGCAAAGTGACAAGTGTCAAATATAAAAAAGTTGGTTGTCAAACCACAGTGCAATACACACAGTGCAATTATGTGCAAAAACCGTTAGAAATTAAAACCAATCTATTATATATAAAAATATCAAAAACTGTGTATCAAAAAATTAACGTATCAAAAAAAAATATATATAGTCCCATCTATTATATATTATAAAAGTTCATAATGGTGATACAATCTGCAGTGCAATAAATCGTGTAGCGTATTTCCCAGAAGATTCTTTATTATCAATGGAAATCCATGCAATAACTCTTAGCTATTTCCCCCAATCTGATTGCACTCACCGGAGCTCCCTGCCCCTGCAGGGGTATGAGCGTGTGATGTTAATCCTCGGCCTTTTATCGCTCCATATATAGAATGTTTGAGGGTTCGAAGTAATTTTCTAACAAATAAACCTAGTTAGGGATATCAGAGTAAAGGGGGCTGAATACAAATGCACACCACACTTTTCAGATATTTATTTGTAAAAAAAATTCAAAACCATTTATAATTTTCCTTCCACTTCACAATTATGTGCCACCTTGCGTTGGTCTATCACTTACAATTCCAATAAAATACATTTACTTTTTTGGTTGTAACATGACAAAATGTGTAAAATGTCAAGGGGTGTGAATACTTTTTCAAGGCACTGTATATTCACATACACAAGGGGAACAGGTAGAACAAACGTAGCCACCTTAGAACAGGAAGTCTGAGAATAGCAGAAAAATAGCTTGAATTTGAGAGATGAAACATAGGAAGAACGATATAAAAGGTACATTCTGCTTTTATTTTACATAAATTGTGAGTTTACAACTATTATGTATAAAAATAGAAGCAGTGCATTCGGATTGGTGCAACCTCAGTAATACCTTGGTAACCATACCCAGACCCCATGACTTGGAGATGGCCTGTGTAAATTTGCTGTCCCCTTAAAATAACTCAACACACAGCCATTGATGTCTAAACCGCTGGCAACAAAAGTGAGTACACCCCCTAAGTGAAAATGTCCAAATTGGGCCCAAAGTGTCAATACTTTGTGTGGCCACCATTATTTTCCAGGGCTGCCTTAACCCTCTTGGGCATGGAGTTCACCAGAACTTCACAGGTTGCCACTGGAGTCCTCTTCCACAACTCCATGATGACATCACAGAGCTGGTGGATGTTAGAGACCTTGCGCTCCTCCACCTTCCATTTGAGGATGCCCCACAGATGCTCAATAGGGTTTAGGTCTGGAGACATGCTTGGACAGTCTATCGCCTTTACCCTTAGCTTCTTTAGCAAGGCAGTGGTAGTCTTGGAGGTGTGTTTGGGGTTGTTATGTTGGAAAATTTCCCCCGCGGCCCAGTCTCTGAAGGGAGGGGATCATGCTCTGCTTCAGTATGTCACGGTACATGTTGGCATTCATGTTTTCCTCAATGAAATGTAGCTCCCCAGTGCCGGCAGCACTCATGCAGCCCCAGACCATGAAACTCCCACCACCATGCTTGACTGTAAGCAAGACACACTTGTCTTTGTACTCCTTACCTGGTTGACACCATCTGAACCAAATAAGTTTAACTTGCTCTCATCAGACCACAGGACATGGTTCCAGTAATCCATGTCCTTATCTGCTTGTTTTCAGCAAACTGTTTGCAGGCTTTCTTGTGCATCATCTTTAGAAGAGGCTTCCTTCTGGGAAAGATAGCCATGCAGATCAATTTGGTCTGAGCACTGACAGACTGACCCCCCACCCCTTTAACCTCTGCAGCGATGCACGTGCACTCAACTTCTTTGGTCGACCATGGCGAGGCCTGTTCTGAGTGGAACCTGTCCTGTTAAACAGCTGTATGGTCTTGGCCACCATGCTGCAGCTCAGTTTCAGGGTCTTGGCAATCTTCCTATAACCTAGGCGATCTTTATGTAGAGCAGTAATTCTTTTTTTCAGATCCTTAGAGTTCTTTGCCATGAGGTGCCATGTTGAACTTCCAGTGACCAGATTGAGAGAGTCAGAGCAATAACACCAAATATAACACACCTGCTCCTCATTCGCACCTGAGACCTTGTAACACTAACGAGTCACATTAAACCGGGGAGGGAAAATGGCTAATTGGGCCCAGTTTGGACATTTTCACTTAGAAGTGTACTCACTTTTGCCAGCGATTTAGACATTAATGACTTTGTGTTTCGTTATTTTGAGGGGACAGCAAATTTACACTGTTATACAAGCTGTACACGCACTACTTTACTTTGTAGAAAAGTGTAATTTCTTCAGTGTTGTCACATGAAAAGATATCATTTAAATATTTACAAAAATGTGAGGGGTGTACTCACTTTTGTGAGATACTGTAGATCCAGGGCTATGGTCCATTCCTATGGTTCCCAGACTCTGAAGACCCCTCTGGGGGCATGCCCACCATGAAGATCAAAGCCTGGACCCATATAGAGACCAGCGACCCAGAAAGGAAGGACACATTTGTCCTGTTATCGGACCGATACTGTATCATTACAAGTGCGAAAATCCATCTCTATTGCTTGCAGTACACTTATTTAAGTTTGTCCTGAATTGTATTTATTTTTATGTTAAAAACAATCAGAAAGCCAGGAATGTGTTTTTATTAATTTTAATGTTTAAAATGTTAATGTTTACATTTTCAAACTTGTCAGTAAACTATTTAGAGCTTAGTCTCAGGTTGATGACTGTTGCCCAGAGCAGGTTTTAAGGCACTCAGGCACTGCCTTCAGATTTTTGCCATGAGAACTTTGCTTGACGATGGTCAACATCTAAGTTGCTGTGTATCTATTTTCTCAAATCGCCTTTCAGGACAACCTTGGAGAGAGCGCAGCTCAGCCCATTTTCCAGGAAACACATGCAGCCTTTAAATCCCTCCTCTTCCGCCATGGCTTCAGTTATTGTGTTTCCTCCGTCATAGTGGAAGCGCATGCTGGAACCAGGGAACTGTGCTCTCTCCAAGGTGGAGGGTACAGGCTTACCTCTGTCTTTTCTTTTGCAGTAACCATCCCAGCACCCCCCAGTATGGCCCAGGTGTGTTCCGTAGTCTCCGGTCTCTCCAACTCAGGGGATGCAAGGGCCCGCAGGAGGCGTGGTGTCTGTGTGCCCAGGGTCCGCTGGCATGGCTCTGGTGGCCGGGCGGGTGCAGCTGCTGGTCAGTTGCGTGTCCCGCATGTTGGTTCCCAAGCACCGGTCAGGCCCAGGTAAGAGGGGTACAGTGGTGCCTTTATTCTGATCCATATGGGCTTATGTTTTGCTATTTTGTTGGATCCTCCCTGCAGGGAGTCTGTGGCTGCACGGTCAGAAGTTACTTCACTCAAACCCTGCAGTGTGGACTGGGTGCTTGCTGTTGGGATTGCACTGCTCGGGGCACTGTTTCCTTTCTGTCTGGTGGTGGTTTAGCAGTGCACTAGGGATTGGTAAATTACGTTAGGGGCCCTAGTTGAGTTAAATTTTTTTCTCATTGCAGGAAAAAGCGTTCGGAAAGTCCAAACATTCAAATCCACCATGTCAGAGGAAATGTCCCTCCTGCAAGTACCCCCTTAGAGATTCATGGCAGAAGGCAATGTGCAGGTCCTGTATTAAGGACTTGGTTGAAGAGGAAAACGTCCCAGCAATACAAGGACTTGTTCTCTTCAGTACGGGAACTTATGAGCTCACGGAGTTCAGTCAAGTCCATGCTGGTACAGAACCCGGCAGTCAGGTTGAGCCCCAGCATCCACCATCCAGCCCGAGGGCATCCTCCTCCGGTGCAGTGGAGGTTGTGGACTCAGGTGATGAGGGGGCAAGTACTCTTCCCTCCCTCAAGGATTCAGACGAGGAAAGGAAGACGATAGCCGAGCCTCTAGGTACAAGCTATCTTTGGAGGAAGTGGATGACCTTCTGAGAGCGATCTACACTACCCTCGAAATCCAGGAGGAGAAAGTGCAACTGTCGGTTCACGACAAAATGTACCAGGAACTGGATGACGCTAAACACAGAGTATTCCCAGTCCATAGAATCCTCTCGCAGACAGTAAAGAAGGAATGGAAGGACCCTGAGAGAGGCCCCTTCTTTTACAAGACCCTTAGGAGAAGGTTTCCCTTCAAAAGGAGTCAGAGGTATGGAATAAGAAACCACAGGTAGATGCTGCATTCTCGCAGGTTTCCTGACGCACAGACCTAGCATTCGAGGACATGGGGGTGCTGAAGGATGCGATGGATAAAAGAGCGTACTCCCTCCTGAAAAAAGCTTGGAATTCCACATCAGCCAGCCTCAAACCAGCTATGGCTTCCACGGTTGTCGCAAGAAACCTTGAATGCTGGGTAGAGAATAGACCTGTGCACACTGAAATATTTTGTTTCGGAATTTCGTTTTCGTCCGAAAAATACATTTTTTTAGTTACTCCTGAAATTCATATTTATTTATTTCGTTTTTCGTTAATTGCATTTGTCCGAAAATCCAAAATAATTAAAGCGGGGGTTCACCCACACCGCCAAAAAAAAAAATTATTAAAAGCCAGCAGCTACAAATACTGCAGCTGCTGACTTTTAATACATGGTCACTTACCTGTCCCAGGGTCCAGCGATGTCGGCAGGGGACGCCGAGAACCCGTTTGGTTCTCGGCAGCTGCCGCCGCCATCCTAGGTGAGGGAATCAGGAAGTGAAGCCTTGCAGGCTCCACTTCCCGGTTCCCACCTGCGCATGCACGAGTCGCGCTGCGCGTCCCTAGTGGTCCCCGCTGTCTGCTGGGAGCTGTGTGTTCCCAGCAGACAGCGCGGTCGGGACGGGAAGAGGCATAGACTCCCATGGGAGTCTATGCCGGAAGTGGGTGCAAATACCTGTCTTTGACAGGTATCTGCACCCCCCTCCCCCCTGAAAGGTGCCAAATGTGACACCGGAGGGGGGGAGGGTTCCGAAAAGCGGAAGTTCCATTTTTGTGTGGATCTCCGCTTTAAGGTTGAATCTGTCATTGAAGGCTTATGGTGTCTGTCGAATATTCAAAGAAGGTTTGACGGAGCAGCTAAACTGTACGTGTACATTTCCAGTCGAATTTCCGCCTACAAGCTAGCTGTAGTAGAATTCTAATGTTGTATGACTAGTAATAATTATATTTATTAATTATTTTACTAGTCAACCAACATTAGAATTTTTCTGTAGCCTATGGGCGGATGCATTTGACCGGAAATGTACGATTGCAGCGTCGTACAGTTTAGCTGCTCCGTCAAATCTTCTTAGAACTTTCAACAGACACCATAAGCCAAAGATTCGACGTTTGTATGTTTTTCGTTGCTTTGTCGAATCTGTGTCATTCATGTTGAATGGTCTACTCTACCCCAACAGTCAGCCAACTTTCACATTCGTTTCCCAATCTCCAAGTGCAATGGCAGTCGCGGCATCCGGCGTTGTGTCAGATATTGAAATGGCATTATAATATAGAATCTATAATAGTAAATCCCCCCCACAACACGGGCAGCCTCTGAGGCTATCACAACACTAGCAACACTAGTATCACTATCAAGTTCACAACACTAACACAATAGCAGCAGATTATTATGAAAAAGTTAAGTTGAACTGTAGCTTGCTTCACTATTGTTCTGCTGCTGTGCTTATGCTTAATTGCTAAATAATTAAGGTTCTCTGACAAACGGACCAGCTAAGATTGACTGTCATCTGAAATGATTCAGTATGTGTGTCTCTCTCTGCTAGCAAATGATAAGTGAAAGTAAGTTGGCTGTACGTGTGTACTTAGTTCTAGCTATTTTACTGCCCCTCCTCTTTGGTTACAATCGGCCAATAACATTCATCATCATTATTTTTATTTTACTTCCCCCACCCAATTCCAGCAGCGATCTTTTCTCTCTATGTCGAATCTTTTCACTCTATGTCAAATCTTTTCTCTATGTCAAATCTTTTCTCTCTATGTAGAATAATCTTGGACTAATAGATTTAAGGTTAGGCACATTCGACCACAGGTTCGATAGACACAGATTGTTTTGGTCAGCATCATGTCGAATCTCCTATCTATATCGAACTGTTGTCGCAACGAAAATAAAGCATTTGTTTATGTCGGATCTTTCGGTTTTCGTATTCTGCACTTTCGTTATCGTTTGTTAAAATGAAAACGGGAATACCTGAAATTCGTACGAAAACGAATGTACATGTCTAGTAGAGAAGCTGAAAAGCCATGTAGAGGCAGGCACATAATGGAAAGATCTTTTTGAGTCCTTTCCATTGATACTGAGGGCAGTAAAGTACATGGCTGATGCATCTGCTGAATCAGTTAGGATGTCAGCAAGGTCATCAGCTCTAGTGAATTCAGCCAGACGTGTTGTCTGGCTAAAAACTTGGTCTGGTGACACAGCTTCCAAGATTAGGCTGTGTGGCTTACCTTTCTCGTGTGATCTTCTTTTTGTTCCGGAGCTTGAAACAGTCTTGGACAGGACAGCCGACAAGAAAAAGGCTTTCTCCTTTCAAGAAGAAACAACCAATCAAAAATAATTTTCGTGCTTTTCAATAGCCCCACAAAAATAGGGATCAAGAGCACAAGAGGCGCTGGGTCTCCCAAAGGGGTAAGGGAAGAGGAGGAGTTCTCTTCAGATCTCCCCCAGACAAATCCCCTAAAAACAAATGACAGTCTTACCCTAGTAGGGGGAAGATTGTCTACCTTTCACCTACTGTGGAACAAAACTACAAGCCTGTTTGTGAAAAACGTCATCTCCCAGGGATACAGTCTGGAGTTTTAAAAGCCACCCCTAAGCAGATTCTATGTTACGGCCCTGCCAAGGAATCAGGAAAAAGCTTCTGCAATGATGAGCCTGCTGCAGGATTTGATTTAACAAGGAGTGATTATCCAGGTCCCAAAAAGTCAGGAAGGCCGAGGCTTCTATTCCCATATCTTCCTGGTGAAGAAGCCTCCTGGGAAGTATTGGTTGATTCTGAACTTAAAGATCCTTAACAGATCGATCAGCTAAAAACATTTCAGGATGGACATGATCCATTCAATCACAAAATTACTGACTCTAGACTGTTTCATGGCATCCCTAGGACGCCTATTTACATGTCCCAATAACTCAGGCTTCTCAATGCTTTCTACGTCTGGTCCTCAACTTGGGGACCTCAGTCTGGCATCTCCAATTCAGAGCTCTGCTGTTCGGACTTTCATCCTCCCCCAGAATCTTTACAAAGATTATGGCGGAAGCTCTGGAACCTCTGAAGCTGAGAGGGATTTCAGTCCTCCCATATCTGGACGACCTGTTGTTTTTCGCAGACTCCAAAGAACAAGTCTTGACAAATCTCCAGGTGTCTCAGGCTCACCTCAAGGACTTAGGGTGGCTCTTGAATCTGGAAAAATCAAATATAGGACCTATGCAGGAGATGAAGTTTCTGGGCTATACCATAAACTCAGTGCTTCAAAACGTTTTTCTGCCACAGGAGAAGATCCAATCTGCGGTGAGACAGGCTCAGACCAACCTCTCAGTGTCAGTCAGATCAGCCATGGCAGTCTTAGGCCTTCTCACGGCATCGATTCCAGCTATTCAGTGGGCCAGATTACATTACAGACCCCTTCAGATAAATATCTTACAAAGATGGTCACACCAGGAGCTGCTAGAAAAACAGATCAAACTTACCTCAAATGTAGCGGGCGCTCTGGTGGTGGAGAAATTCAACCAACCTGGCAAAAGGTCTTTCCCCTAGACAAACGTCTAACAACAGATGCAAGTTCTTGGGGCTGGGGAGCCCACCTGGATGGTCTGACCTCTCAGGGGGCCTGGTCCAAAGCTGAAGCCCGAAAGTCCTCAAATTGGTGGGAACTGAAGGCGATCCTTCTCAGTCTCCTACCCTTTCAACAAGTGGTAAGGGGACAACACGTTCAGGTTCTCTCAGACAATACAATGCAGTAGCTTATGCGTTGAAACAAGGAGGAGCCAGGAGCAGAGGGCTCCTAGAGCTGGCCAGTCAGCTACTTACCTGGGCAGAGCAGAATGTGGCCTCATCGTCAGCAGTCCATCTGAAAGGATCCCAGAATCTGCTAGCAGACCTACTAAGCAGAAGGAGATTGGTAGAAGCAGAGTGAAGTCTGAACCAAGAAGTTTTCTTGATGATCTCTGAAGCTTGGGGGCAACCTCAAATATATCTGTTCACCAGCCAACAGAACTCGAAAGTACACAAGTTCTTCTCTCTCCGCTGAGAAGACCAGGCAG
Organism: Lithobates septentrionalis; assembly: GCA_037952835.1. NCBI lineage: Eukaryota > Metazoa > Chordata > Amphibia > Anura > Ranidae > Lithobates > Lithobates septentrionalis. The sequence continues at coordinate 2,633,338 of JBBDGP010000626.1, read as the reverse complement.
TAGCCATAGATGCTCTTGCCCATCCGTGGTATTACCAGCTGTGCTACGCCTTTCCCCCCTTTCCCCTGATACCACTGGTTCTAAGGAAATTCAGGGAGGAAAATACCAATCTCATCCTGGTCACTCCCTTCTGGCCAAAAAGGCCCTGGTTCGCGACGCTACTAAGCCTGGCAACAGAACCTCCATATAAGGTGCCGCTCAGAAAGGACCTGCTAACGCAGGGGTCGGTGAACCAACCGCAAGCAGACCGACTACCTCTAACTGCTTGGTTTCTGAGGAAGACCTCCTGAAAGCCAAGGGACTGTCTGATAAATTAGTGAAGACCCTACTTTCCAGTAGAAAAGAGGTAACTCGGGCCATATACCTGAAAGTTTGTGAAAAAAATCTATTCCTGGTGCACTTCTAAGGACCTCCAGGTCAAAAGTTTAGTGTCAGTCTTAGAATTTCCCCATGATGAAATGGAGAAGGGGCTGGCAGCCAGCACCCTGAAAACCCAGGTAGTGGCTCTATCAGTTTTTTTTTTAGAGGACTCTATCCAGAGAAGTCTTAATTTCAAGATTTTTTAGGGCACTTGCACAAAATAAGCCAGTAGCCCTCAAAGTTTTTCCCGGTTGGGATTTGTCTGTTGTTTTACAGGGTCTCACGGGAGCTCCGTTTGAACCCTTATAGGGCGTACACACGGTCGGACTTTGTTCGGACATTCCGACAACAAAATCCTTGGATTTTTTCCGACGGATGTTGGCTCAAACTTGTTTTGTCTACACACGGTCGCACAAAGTTGTCAGAAAATCCGATCGTTCTAAACGCGGTGACGTAAAACACGTACGTCGGGACTATTAACGGGGCAGTGGCCAATAGCTTTCATCTCTTTATTTATTCTGAGCATGCGTGGCACTTTGTCCGTCGGATTTGTGTACACACGATCGGAATTTCCGACAACGGATTTTGTTGTCGGAAAATTTTATCTCCTGCTCTCCAACTTTGTGTGTCGGAAAATCCGATGGAAAATGTCCGATGGAGCCCACACACTGTCGGAATTTCCGACAACACGCTCCGATCGGACATTTTCCATCGGAAAATCCGACTGTGTGTACGGGGCATTACAGGAAGCATCCTTACAGAACTGTTTTTGAAACAGTTTTTTTGGTAGCCATCACATCGGCAAGAAGAGTCAGCAAGCTTCAAGCCCTGGCAGTCACAGAACCTTTTCTGAAGGTCTTTTTAGATTCAGATTCACAGGAAATAGTCCTGTCCACTTTCTCTTTAGCTCCTGCCAATCCAGGAGAAGAAGCTTTTCACGCACTGGACATGAGGAGATGTTTGTTACACTTTCTAACAGTCACTAAAGAATTCAGAAGGTCAAATACTCTGTGATATTTTCAGGCTCATGTAAAGAGGAGAAAGCTTCCAAAAGCACACTGGGCAGATGTCTTAGTTTGGTACAAACACGGAGGCCTACAAGGCCAAGGGAGAAATACCCCCCTCAGGTATTGCTGCTCATTCTACGAGATCAACGGCAGTTTCCTGGACCGAAAGGGCCGATGCTATGACTGAACAAATTTACAAGGCTGCCACTTGGTCCAACTACTCGACATTTCTCTGACATTATTTGTTGGACTTCCTGTCCGCCGCAGATAAAGCCTTCGGCAGGAAGGTACTGCAGGCAGTAGTCTCACCCTAGGGTAAGTTTCTCGGTTATCCTCTCCAAGCTTGTCCTGAAAGGCGATTTGAGAAAGACTTAGTTATACTTACCGGTGATGGTATTTCTAAGAGCCTTTCAGAAAAAAACGCTACTTCCCTCCCTTGTTTATCTTAGAAGTGGTTTTAAGTGTCTGTCATGGTTGTTTGGTGGTTTTCTGTGCTTTGTTTTCCAGTATGTCAGAGACCACACAATAACCGAAGCCATGGTGGAAGAGGAGGGATTTAAAGGCTGCATGTGTTTCCTGGAAAATGGGCGGAGCTGCGCTCTCTCTCTCCAAGGTTGTCCTGAAAGGCTCTTATAAATACCGTCACCGGTAAGGCTAACTAAGTCTTTTAAACACAGCCCGTCTCCATACCCTATGGCAGTATACCCTCGCTGATAGCAAACCAGGCTCAAGGGAACTGCAGCAAAAACTCAGGCAAACACTGCCGCCGGGTTGCAAAACACCCAAACTGCTTTGAGTGATAATGTTTCCCTTGCATCAGAGCAGGACCCTATTTTACCACCAGTCTCTGCATCAGATTTTAGCTCTCAGGCATGCTACAAGCACCCTATCTGACAAAGGCAGACTTCTTTGCAACTGGCTCAGATATTCACATAACTAAGCCTTAAAACAATAATCACTGTCTAGAGCTCTAAAGCTCCAGGCTACTTTTCCGCCCCTAATCCCTCTACCTGAGTTTTATGTGGATCTACCTGCTGTAGAAATGGTAGAGACAGTGGAGAATGAAATGGACCCAGACATGGTGGTAGATGAGGCCACAGAAGATTTCTCACTCCAGCTTCTATACACCTGATGCTATGACTTCATGCAATATGCTTGTCAGTGTGGGTATGCTGACTTCAGCCACAGTAAAAGTCTCAGTATAGTTGCATTTAGTTCACATCCATATCACCATGTCCCATTAGGCACTTCGAGACCTGCAAAGTTTAAAAAGACATTTTCCATTCATGAACAAATAGAATGGGCAATTTATGACATGGAGTTTTCCTGCAAAGATTTTCACCCTTCTGAGAATCATTGCCGAGCTGTATCCAGTGAAAAAAGAATTCCAAAAGAGTGGACTGTTTCAGTACTAGACCTTGCCGTCACAGTGTTAAACATAAAAAGAACAGCTATATGGAAAATGGGCTTTTAAATGGTCTCCCTAGTAGAAATGTCATATAAATATATTGATCATTTGAATAAAGATATAAAAAAAACTGTTTTATTCATTAATACACATAATATTCATAAAAAGAAGAATAGAAGGGGCAACTAGGGGCCCAAGTACATATAAAGGAGTACATATCACATGAACATCTGCCAACATGTTTTGCGGTGGTCGTCGCTTCTTCAAGGCTTAGTTCTCCGTATGTGTCATCAAAAAACATCTCAAAAACATTGGATGTGTTCAGGTTAAGGGGAGACCAAAAAGAAAGACACTTTACCTTACTGATATAGGGTTTGCCTAAAACTTGATCATAAAAGTATGGTTTAAATTATGATACCGGTATAGAGGGGTAACACCAATAGGTTTATTCAGTCTTTGGATGGATGCAATTCAAGCTAAACGCTCACATATATGTAGATCACCAGTAGGGATTACTATACCCCACAGCAATTGTGTTCAATTGAATAGCCAGTCCATCGTGTAAAACCAAGTTTGTATCAGCACCTGCAGCAGCTGGATTAGTGGGCTCTTGGGAGACCCAGACACACACCTTTGGTGCTCTGGGTGCTGATACAAACTTGGTTTTACATGATGGACTGGACATTCAATTGAACACTTTTGCTGTGGGGTGTAGCAATCTCAACTGGTGATCTACATATATGTGACCGTTTAATTGCATCCCTAAAGACTGAGTAAACGGGGCGTGGTCTCGGCATGGCGGCATGAGGACGCATCTTAACAGAGCTCCTGGCCAGCGGGCACACTGCCGTTAACCACCGTTAACTTACCCCACATTACCGGCACCCAACAGGTCCCTCGGATGTCCAGGAAGTCTGACCGACACCCCGCTGCCTCAGTCTACACCTTGGATCGCTTTCTGCGGCTGCAACAACTGGTGGCCTCCCCGCCGGCAGCTCCCAAAATGGCGCTGGCCAGCTCTGCAGCCTCTATCACAACGGGATTCCACAGTGCCTGATCTCCCGAAACAGAAATAAAGAGAGAACGAAAGGCTGACCTATGTTTGGGGGGAGTGCCGCATCCAATAAACTAAACTAAAGTACAGGAAATTCCCCTAAGCGGACTTTAAAGGCACTCAATTGGTGTTGTGTAATCAAAGTATATATCAAAGTATATGAAAATGTATAAAATTACATAAATTTTATTTATAGAAATACATTAAAAACATTTGTAACGAGACATTGATTAATCTATACAATACATATAGAACGCCATAGCAAAATATATAACAAAACCTCCTCACACCCAACGCGTTTCGGTAAGTATATATAATCCTTCTTCAGGGGTGTGGAAAATTATGAGGGGTTCATATTCGTTTGATTGATAGAATGATTTGACAATGTTTCGTTGGTTCACATAAAAGCTTGCAATTAGAGAAGCACCAAATAATTAGGGTGGTGAAATGGCTGTCTTGGGATAGATAATGGAGTATCAGGGTGATATCTGCAAAAAGGGGAATGAATTTATAACCTTTAGGAGGGGGGGGTCTCTCCTGCACTCCACAGCAGCGATACGGCCCAAGGAATATACTGAGGCAAAGGAGGGATCCCTTTGTTGAAGCAGAATAGGAACAGACCCTCCACACAGCCCAAATCCATCCAAAATGGTGCCTTTTGCTCCCGAAACAGTGGCCAGATGACCACACAATGCCGCCTTTCTCACCCCCCAGTGATTTTTCTCCCTGCCTACCCAGATCGCTGACGGTCTCTGCGGACATGGAGGAGGAACTGCTCAGCTTGGAACACACTGCCTCTTCACCAGCTCCTACACCACCCAGCGCTCTGTGCTTCAGCCCAGAGCACACTGCATAGCATGGACTGATGCCTCCACACCAGGTCACAGTAAGTACCCTCGGTAGCCCACCTCGGGCCCCTGGTCTCCCTCTCAGCCCCAACTCTGAGCATAGGTTATGGGCATTTCTACAGCAGCTCCCCACTAGAGCAGACTTTGAGTCCCTTGTCCAGAGAATGGAGACTGCTTTGAAGGGTGAAGTACAGATTCTCAAACAGGAAGTGTCTGAACTGGACACCCGAGTTGCCGAAGTGGAGCAGGAACAAGGTGCAATGTCTCAATCTGTGCAAACCTTACAATCTTCTAACTCTTATCTCAATGACCAAGTAGTCCAACTGCACTTACTCCTTGACGACCTGGAGAATCGCAGTTGCCGGCAGAATATACGGTTGAGGAGGGTCTCAGAGTCTGTCCCACAATCAGAAATGCGCTCGACAGTGGCCAATATTTTTAATCGCTATCTGGACCGCCTGCCAGATTCTGAGGTCGTCATTGACAGAGTACACAGAACCCTGGGCCCAAGATCAGGTTCATCAGACAGACCCAGGGATGTCCTTTGCTGCACTCTTATCCTCAAGGAGGACATATTACAGCGGACTTGGAGGGTGGGAGTCCTGGAGTTTGATGGTGCAGCTGTCCACCTTTTGCCAGATGTTTCCAGGAAAACTCTTCCTGTGGCGGTCCCTCAAACCACTCCTGGATGCTCTGAGCAAAAAGGGTCTTGCCTACAAGTTGCTGAGATAGATCTGATTCCAATACCTGGCTTATAGTGCTAGTCTCTGGAGATCCCCGGCGCCAGGTCCCCCTAGGCAGACCGCCGCCGTGGTCGGGGAGGCCTTTCACAAGTTAGAGTGACGGGGCACCCCCGATCCTCGCTCCTGAATGAAGAGGGGAACGGACAGGAACTACTTACCTCTAATATATATATATATATATATATATATATATATATATGACCAGCGAGGTCTTCCTGATATGACCTTTGATATGCTTCGGTTCACTGAAAAGCAGAGGCCTCCCTTACGCTATAAAGAGTTAATATGGTTCCCCTTTTTACTTTCACGTAGTTTATTGCACTGCATTTTATGCCCATTGATAGTACATATTACTGTCTGTTGCTTCCCTAGTTATGTACCTTGAGCGTTAAGGGTTGGACTGGGAACTTTACAGCCACACTCCGGAGTCGTGCCTCTACCTTGGGACAGGTTCAGTGGCCAGATACCCCTAAAATTTTGGGTCTGGTCTGTCAACCTGTCCCGGGATTAGAGCACTAGACCAGTGCTGATTCCACCCTTCCCCTTACAGGGGGTTCTATGTTTGAAGTTTGAGTGATATGATAGCATGCCTTGGTCCGCTGAACAGCAAGGGCCTCCCTTGCACATAGAGAGTTAATATAGTTCTCCTTTTGACTTTTACGTTGATTGTTACACTGCATTTTATGCCCATTGATATTACATTTTACTGCCTGCTGCTTTCCTAATTGCGTACCTTGAGCGTTATGTGTTGGGCTGTGAATTTTACAACCACACTCAGGAGTCATGGCTCTACCTTGGGACAGGTCCAGTGGCTGGCTACCCCTACAGTTTTGGGGCTGATCTGTCAACCTGTTCCGAGCTTAGAGCATTAGACCAGTGCTGGTTCCACCCTTTCTTTTACAGGGGGTTCTCTACTGCAAGTTTCAGTGATGGGATGGCATGCCTTGGTTCGCTGACCAGAGAAGGCCTCCCTTATGCTATAAAGAGCTAATATGGATCCTTTTTGCCCTAATTGAGTTGTTTGTTACATTGCATTCTATGTTCCTTGATGTTAAATTTCACTGACCAATGCTTTCATAGCTTTGCTCCCTGAGTGCTTTGGGTTGGACTGTGGACTTTACAGCCACACCCGGTCCGGGCTCTACCTCGGGATAGGAACAGCGGCTGTATATCCCCATAATTGGGGGACTGCCCCAGGCTTAGAGCACTGGACCAGTGCCGACTTCGCACTTTCCTTTAAGGGGGATTTTTCAATTTATTACCAATGTATTTAATCTGTGGTTTGTTTGTCAGTCTACTTTTGTTACTTCACATTTTAAGCAACGCCAGTGCTCCAACATTGGTCAATGTTGGCTTCGGTGACCCCAATGGTTGGGGCTCTGTGCCTTACTACTCCCCACACTAGGTATACTCTGCCCTGGTGGCAGTAGCTCATCTCTGCTGAACTTCTATCTCTGTCTAGACTCTTCCTTCTCTTTACTTTTTTCTCATTTTCTAAACTGACCCAGACTATCCAACAAATACTTTCCAAGGACCTACCATAGTCCGCCCTCAACCACTAAATCTAAAGGGACGAGCATCCTCATATCCAAATCCCTTCCATGGCAACTCCTTGATGAGCACCATGATCATAAGGGCAGATTCCTGCTTCTGAAGGGGAAAATTTGTTCTCAGACCTTCACTCTTGCGAACATTTATCTCCCAAATTCCAATCCACTCCCAACCCTCGAGACCTTTTTATCCACCATTGACCCTTTTCTCGAACCCTTGTCTTAGGAGGGGACTTATACTTGACCTTGGACCCACACAGGGATTCTTCTTCAAACTTATCCCCTCTACCCCGGGGAGCCTGACTTCATCTAAAAAACCTTTTACACTCCCATCATTTGGTCGATATATGGAGAATATTTCATCTGCAGGAGCTGGATTATACCTCTTATTCCAGAATAACACTGAAAGACACTGAACATCATAGACACAGCAAAACGCTCCCATATTCCCCTCTTACTCCTGTCCACAGATGCCGAGAAGGCCTTTCACAGGGTGGACTGGGCCTTTCTCCAAGAGACGCTCAAATTTGTGGGAATAGCAGACCCCATCCTGTCATGAATTTCAGCCATTTATAAGAATCCCACTGCCACGGTATGGGTAAATGGCTAAGATTCCAGTCCCTTCTCCGTATCCAACTGCACCAGACAGGGTTGTCCCCCGTCCCCACTACTATTCATTCTCTCTCTGGAATCCTTCTTACAACATATTAGAGGTAACCCATCTATCTGAGGCATTAAGGCCAGCAACTACCAACACACATACGCCGACAACCTCTTATTTTATATCACTGAGCCCCTTACCTCCTTACCCACCTTGTTACAGGAGTTGAAACACTATAGTAGCAAATATCAGAGGCCTTAAATATCCCCTTAACAGATACTACTAGAGCGAGCTTACGCCCTTATTTTCCGTTCAAATGGGCTGCCCGCTCGATTCAATATCTGGGAACGAAATTCCTGCGAGCTTAAAAGACATTCTCCCGCTCATTTACCAATCTTTCCTGTCAGCGCTACCCGCTGACCTTAAAAAGTGGGACTCTCTGGCCCATTCTTGGTTTGGCCGTTGCAGAGTACTTAAGATGAACGCGATGCCCAGACTCCTGTACTTATTGCAGGCACTGCCGGTTAAAATACCTCAGACCTTTTTTCATGTGGTATGGTCGGTATTTATCAAATTCATTTGGCGAAGTAAACAGCCACGCCTTGGTAGAGCGTTATCGTTACGACCTAAGCTGAAGGGCGGAGTGGGTTTCCCGAACCTGGCCCTATATTATACTGCATGCATATGACCAGGGTCATGGATTGGTGCCAACACAGTGCCCTGAAACTCTGGGGGTATCGCTGGAACAAGAGGCAGCACAGGCTCCA